>CM021779.1:1293280-1393858 GCA_011076525.1 Nettapus auritus | reverse complement strand
TGCTGCTGCACGGCCCGGGGGGGGCGGCCCCGCACCGCAGCGGCCGGAGCCGGCCCGGATCCTGCTCTGACGGTAACGGGCGGGGGGCGGCGGGCACCGGGGCGGCGGCTGGGGGGGGTGTGCGGGGGGGTTGGCAGCGGGCGGGGGTCGGTGGGGGGGTGGGGGGGCGCTGAGCATCGCCCCGCAGCCCGGAGGACGGGAGGAACTTTGGCTTTGGGGTGGTTTTGGGGGTCTTTTTGGGGCTTTTTCATCGAATCGTCAAGTGGAAATGAAAGAATGGAGCGGCCGCCGGTGCCTCTCCGCCAGGAAAGCGGCACCCCGAGGTGCTCCGGGACCGGCACCGAGCCCCCTCGGCCCTGGATGCAGCCGGCCACAAAGGAGCGCGGACGGCCGTGGTTATGGAGCAGCTTCCTCCCGGCGTCAGCGGACGAGATGAATTCCCTGCGAGGCACCCGGCGGAGCCCCGGGGCTGGAGGAGGAGGAGAAGGCTCCGCAGCATCCCCGGGACCATTGGTCGGCGTTGGGATCGGAGCCGAGGCACCGGGGACGAAGAGCGAGGCACCCGGATCTGGTCCTGGGCAGAGCCGAGAGCTCACGGGCATGCCGTAATCACCCAGCAGGCAGGGGAGGATGGAAAGCTGGGCGCAGGGAGCTGCTGCTCTGCTCCCGGCGTGTCCCCGAAGAGAGGCAGCGGTGGAACTGTGCTCGGGGCTGGCTGGGGCTGCGTTCGCCTGGTGCTGGGTTTGCATGGTCCTGGTGTCAGGGTGGACGCGCAGGGAGCTCTGCAGGGTGCACACACCGGTACGGGTCCCTGCGATGCGTGCTCTCTCTCGGTGGCCGTGGGCAGCCCGCCTGGGTGGGCGCACGCAGCTTGGAGGGCAAGGCATGGAGCATGGGAGCCGCCTGCCCTGGGGCAGCACAGCAGGGCCACGCGGCCCGTGCCTCGGCGAGGAGCCTTATTCACACGGATTTTGTGGGGTGTAGCAGCTTTGCCACCTCTCCTTGTCTCTGCCGCGGGGTTTTACCGCCTGGCATGCCCAGCGTGGGGCACGTGCGGGGGCAGGATGGATGTGGGGAGCATCCCTGCCTGGCCAGTCCTCTCCGAGCGTATTTCTTCTCCCCGTGTCTATAGGAGCTGCGTCCCTTTGGAATTGTGTTCAGCCTCCAGCAGTGGGTTTTCCCGGGGCGAGCCGCCCGCTGCTGGGTCAGGCTGCCTCGAGGCCGCTGGCAGGAGAGCGAAGCTCTCCGGGGCCTTGCTGTGACCTTGTGTTTAGAGCGGGGAAAGGGAAGGCAATTCCTCATCCGCGGGAGCGCGGTGCGTGCTCCCGTCCTCGCGGAAGGCTCGCTCGGCAGTTTAGTAGGTCAGCGATGGAGGGGCGCCTCGTCTGCGCCGGCTGCGAGATGGGCCTGCCTCAGCCGACCGTGGCATTAAAAATTGAAACCTCTCGCTGTGAATATTTATCCCGAGGCTGGAGCCGGGAACGCCACGGAGAGATGGGGCTGCTGCTCCGACAGCTGCCGGCGGCTGCTGCGGAGCCCCTGCGGGGGAGCTGCGACACCTCCTCGCCTTGGAGACCCTCTGGTTCTCCGTCCTGTTTGCACCTGAACCACGCTTCCAGCCCCGAGCAAGCTGGGGACGAGCCTGGTCTCGCCTGGTTTTTAATTGCAATCTGCTGCCCTGCTTGGGGAAGGGCTGCAGCTCCCAAGGACAAGGGTCCCCCGGCTCCCACGACCCCGTGGCGGTGGCAGTGCACCCGTGGCCGTCCCCGAGCTGCCCCTGTGCTCCCTTCCTGTGCAGGATTTGTGCGCCCTGCCAGCTCCTCTTTGCCCCGAGCAGGTTCCCCGTGCTGCTGCCTGCCCACGGATGGTTTTTGGGAAGCAGGCGGCGAAGCTTCGGGGCCGTCCACGTCCCGGTGCCTTTGCTCGGAGCCGGTGCGTGCTGGGGAGACGAGGCCACGGCGAGAGCCTCGTGGTCCCGGTGGCTCCTTTTGGGGCAAGTGTGGCCTTAATGTGCCCCCTGTCCCCGTTACCCTGGGGTCTGCTCAGCCTTTGCCCTCTTTGCACGGCTCGGGGAGGCACCAGCAGCACCTCGGGGCAGGATCGGGCCCTGTGCGGATGCTGCCCGGCACGGGGGGTGCTGAGCACGGCCCAGCACCCCCTGAAGCTTGCGGGGTGGGCTCGGGGGGGGCTGCAGCTGCCGGGGCCCCGCTCGCGGCCTCTGTGCAGCCGCATGTCCGTCCGCATGCATGCAGAAATCAGACGTTTCTTCTTTCTCTTCTGCCTGCGCATTCCTCAAAAAGCTAATATTCATGCGAGGTAATTCAATCAAACCGCGATGCCTATCAGCTAATGCAGCAAAGCTGGCGCAGGGGTGAGAATGGGAGCCAGGAACACAAAAGCCCTGTTTTATTACCTCCTGCTTGCCTGAGAATTGCTTTTCTCCCTCGAGTGAGCCGGCTAAAGCTGGCTTTATTATGTTAACCTATTTGCGTGTCAAGAGCTATTGTGCCTCTCTTTATCTGTGTTTGTATTTGCTCGATGCGGGGAATAAAAGGACGAGGCGAAAATGGATGGCTGGTCAGTGCCTCGCGCTCTGGGGGCACCGATTGGTTGCTAAGTGATTTGCATCCCCGGTAATCGCTTTTATCTCGGAAGGATGTCGTGTATAATTATAAGCCTACTGACATCTTTTGAAATCTGCCTAATGGGTGTTTTTAATTTACATGGGAAGCAGGGGCTATTTGTGTTGCTCTGATTGCAGGTTGTGCGAGCGTGCGGTTTAAAATATAGATGTTTCCCCGGGCGTGGGGGGACCGCGAGCGATGGAGCCGGGGTTTGTGGCCGGGCCCAGCTCTCCTGGGGACGGGAGGAAGCCTGCGAGTCCCCGTGCTGTGCCTGACTTCGGCTTTTCGGCTCTTGCAGCCCGGCTGTGCAGCCGCCAGCTCTCTCCCCACGTGCTCCAGCCCCATCCCAGGGCGCACAAAGCGTCAGCTGGCTTCTTTGGATGCCCCGTGAAATAAAAGAAGGGGAGCTCCCAGCCCGCTGCAGACCGTGCCCGGCTGTGCTCGTTGTGCCCGTTCACCCCCAGACCATCTGGGCCGATGAGGTGGGAGCCCCGGGGTCCCAGTTTGCCATTCCGGTGAGCTGGGATGGGGAGCAAATAACCTGCGGCTCAGCCTGGCCAAACCCTGGTGCCGATGGCTGCCCGGTCCCCTACCTGCTGGAGCTGCAGCTGGTGGCTTCGCACGCTGTGCTCGGCTCAAATAACGCTCCCGGTCCTTGCAGTCCCTAAGGAGCCCTGGGCACCCTGCGGGGTGTGAGCCTAAGGGTGCCCGAGAGCTTCTTGCAGGTGCGGGGTGTGCTGGTGTGTGTGGGCATTGGGTTCGTCCCTGCTCATTGGGCTGGTGCATGGGTGCTCCGGCACCGTGCCAAGCAAGCGTGGAGGTGGAGGAACCAAAAAAGCCTGGGCTTGGTTCCCCGGGCTGCTGCTTTTCCTCTGTCTGGGCTGGTGAAACACCACGGTGCCAAATGGAGAGGATGGAGGCTGGAGCGGCAGGTTGGGGACACGGCGGGTTGGGGACACCATGGGTCCCTGCTCTCAGACACGCTGCTGGCTGTCCCCACAGCCTGCTGTGGTGTGATGACGAGCTGGTAATTAATTTTTCCCCTTGGATGAGGTCAGGGCAGAGCCGGGTGAGGCGAGGGGAGTTTCTGCACATCACGGAACCCTCCTTGTGTGCGGGGACAGGGGTGTCCCTGTCCGGCAAGGACGTGGGGCAGTTCCCCAGGCACAGGGGAAATGTCGCAGGAGGGCAGCTGAGGACAGCGGGGCCGTCGATGCCCTTGGCGGGTCAGTAATCGGGGCTGGGGAGCGCCCGGCACCCCGGGGTGCTGCGCCCTGCTCCCGTCGGCAGCCCCGGCCCGCGGCACAGCGCGGGCGCCGCTATTTATGGCTGCCTGTAAACAAACTCCCAATGAAAGAAAGTTAATGACCTGAGACTGACAAGAGCCTGCTGGGAATTTTTATAGCCCCTGGGACTCCTTTTGCTAAAGAGAGAACAGAGCAGCGTTTTAACCCAAAGCGGCGAGCCACGTCCCATGCCACGGGGCGAGCCCCAGGAAGGCGGCCACGCCGTGGGGCACAGAGGGGCTGGGCGAGAAGGGCGAAGTGGCAGCGTGCCGCGGTGGCTCTGGGTGCCCTGTGCACGGGGCTGGAGCCCGTGGCCCCCCCGTCCCAGCGGGGGCAGGCACGTGTTGGGGTCGGGGATGCTCCAGCCTCGCGCCATCTGCCTCTCGCGGGTCATTTTGTCGCGCTCCGGGCTAGAGCGAGGGCTGGCTCGTGGTCGGCGGTAACCAAACACTAATAAAGCCTTAATACCCTGCAGTGGAGAGATTTAGCTGTCAGAGATAAATATTCATGCTGCTTTCTCGGTCAGCCGCGCTCGCACGACAAGGGAGCGGTGGGTGGTGGCGGGGGGCACTCGGCAGCACCGCGAGCCCCGTGCCCACCCCGCACCGCTTGTAGCCGTGCGTCCTGGCTAATTGCACGGTGTAAATCCTGCCATTAGTGGTGCTGAGCGAGGGGGAGGTCGTCGGCGTGGCCCGGGCTGGCCCAGGGCGCCCTGCTCCACGTCAGCAGCCTACGTCTGCGCATCGCTGGATTTGCTGCGAAGGGCTGGCCCTTAAAGCTGAGGAGCGGAAGGCTGTCCAAAGGGATTCAGGTTAATTAACACGTCAGGGACGTGTCCGTTTGTTAAGGGGTGCTTGTGGCACGGGGAGAATCGAAGCCTAACCCCCATCTTTTGGAGAAAGAGGAAGAAAGCGTTCCCAGGAAGGGCTGGTGCTTCGTGCACCTCGGGCACCGACCCGGCACTGGTGAGCCCCGCTGGGGACGCGAGTGCCATGGGGCCACGGTGGGCACAGCGGAGCCGGGAGCTGGGGTCCCGTGGGGGACGTGGGATGTGTACGGTGCCAAGGGCTCCTCTGCCCCCCCAGGAGCAGCCCCCTCCGGCCACGTGCTCCGGCTTTCCCGGCACAGGCCGGGTGGAAGCGGCAGTTTTTCAGCAGCTGTAATGCTTGGGGATATGAGAGATTAAGGTTAGTGACCATTTTTTAACTCAATAAAGGGAAAGACAAGCTGGAGTCTGCAGTCCAGAGATATAATTAGTTCGCAGCAGTGGTGCTTTCTTGATTTAGCTTCAGAGAGCAGAACAAGACAAGGATGTTATACCCAATTAGCAATAACATACAGTCTGAGCCTCGCTAGGTGAGATAACGAGCCGCTTTTATAGCTCTTCTTTACGGACTTTTTGGGGGGAAGGAGAGGAGGAGGGGGCTCGCGCCTTGATTTCTTCTCATCTGGGATCAAACGATGGGGCCGGGAATTCCCGGAGCCGAGCGATGCGTTGGCCGTAAACAGCCCGGAACGGCCCGGAGCTGCGGCTGAGCGGTGACCCCAGGACCACGGGGCTGGGCAGGATCCGACCTGGGGAGCAGGAGGACGGTGTCCATGTCCCGGCCTTCGTGGGCAGCCCCGAGCATCGCCCGGGCCGACGGACAGCACGTGGCGCAGGGTGACTTGTGGAGGCAGCGCCTCGTGCGCCGGCGTCAGCCGTGGCGCTACGAGCAGCGTGTTCGTGGGAGCCCTGAGCTTTACGAGGGGACGGCCGATGAAGCAGGGGCCGTGCGCACGCCGTGTGAACGTTTCCTGGCTGCTCGTGGTCGGGTTTATGGCCTGTGAACCCGTGGGGCTTTGCCTGCTGCCGGGAGGGGCGCGGGGCCCTGATGGCAGCCGGGATTCACAGCCAGGCATTGCTGTCACCTGCGGCCACGTCCCGGCCGGATAACCAGCTGCTGGGCTCCCGTTGGCCGTGGGTTTGGGTTTTTTCCTCCTGTGTAAACCCAGGGGGTTCAGGGCTGGGGATCCCTATGTGTCTGGCACTGGTGCCCCGTCCTGTGGCCGTGCTTGGAACCTCCTGGTCTGGGCTGTGCCTCCCGCTGCCGTGCCGCCAGCACAGGGCATTGAGAAGGACACCCAACAAACCACCCCGCCCAGCAAAAAGTCTGCGATGAAAACTAGGATTAGATTTCATTAATCAGCTTTTAATAACGGGCTCCGCTGCTGCATGCGGGCTATTTGCACGCTGCTTTCCCGTCTTTGCCCAGCAGCCACGCGGGCCCATCCTGCACCGGGCTCTCCTCATCCACCCTGGGTCAGGATGCGGCCGGGTCCTGGGGTCCTGGGGCAGTGCTGGAGCCTGGGTCCACCCCTGGTGCCTGCAGCCCCTCCTGGGCACCATCCCCGTGGGGACAGGAATGGGGACAGGGCCAGGCCCGGCCCGGCACAGCCGGAGGAGCCGCACAGCCGCTCCCCGGGCCGTTAACGCACCGCAATGATCATCAGCCCTCGTCGTAATCATTAAGACTATTAGAAAGAAATGTTCGCTTGAAGCTAATGTCAGACTTTCTGTTCTGCTTTGCAAACGCGCACAATTAATGCCAATCAGCTGCGGGAGGAAGCCAACTCGCAATCATGTCTGCTTCATCTCGGCTGTCAGCTGTTGCCATTCCGTGTTGTACATTTTCATACAATTGCTATAAACATAAAAGGGAAACTCCGCGTTCTTCAGAGGGCTCGTGTATTGTTCTGTGTTCATTTTAATTACTCCGCATTCAGCAGCTCATCTGGCCTCGCAGAATAGGCAGGAGAAAGTAGGTCTTTGTAAAACAAATATATAAATCTTGATAGATGCCTTATTTTCCTATTCACTGGTTGCGTTGCATTATCTACGGCTAAATAAGAAAAGCCTGTTTAATTTTTCTTTGGGGGGAGCTTTTTCTGCCCCCGCGGGGGCTGGGGCTCGCTCCTCTCCCCGGGGAAGGCGCGCGGCGAAGCCGGGGCGCGGGGCGAGCTCCGGAGGGGGGACGAGCCGGAATTGCTTGGCCGGATGGTGGCATAATCCTTGTTACAAAAGTACACATCAATTATAAGAATTCCTACAGTAATCTCAGAAATCTATCTTTTCTGCTGAACTGGCTCATTAAAGAGCGCCATTCATTTCCATCTCTCCGGGTGAGAAGGGTTTAAATCCCCGGAGCTTTGTATTACAAAATAGACTCCGGGTGACGGACTCCCTTTAAATATTAAAAGAAAGAAGTTGATTTTTTTTTTTTTTTTTCCCCTCTTCCTTCCCCCCCCAGACTCGCAGCACAGACGAAGCATAACTTAATTAGGCGAGGGCGGGGGGCCGGGAGGGCTGTGGGTGAATAGCCTCCCATCTGTCGGCGGGGAGGCGCGGGGCTGGCCTCAATGCATGCTTTGAGGGCCTGGCGTGCTGAAAAGAGCCGTGGCGGTGAAAGGAGCCGTGGTGGGGTCCGTCCCGCGGCCGCCCCGCAACCCCGGGCTGTGCCACCGCCGGCACAGAGCCCCTTTGTGCGCCGGGGGACGCGGGGACGGCGGCGGCCGGGCCGGGGTCGCGGAGGGTGCGGGGCGGTGCGTGCGCCGCCGCCGGGCTCTGTGCAAACACGTTAATTTGTTTTCTTTCTTGCCTTGCCTTTCAGGGTAATTGGTTGCATTTGAAGCCTTTGTGAAAGCCTTTGATTATAGTAATTTCGGCAGCGCGATCTACCCTGGGTTCCTTCGTTAGATTCTTTCACAGCTCCGCCGCTCGGGGCTGTAATTACCGCGCGGCGCGCGCCTGCCCTCGCCGTGCGCGGTGCCACCGGACGGGCAGCGCGGGGCGGCCCTGGGGGTCTGGGGGCACCGGGCACTGTGCTTAACAAGCACTGGGGCTGCTGGGTCTGGTGGCACACGTGGAGCCCCACGTCCCTGCGCTGCTGCCAGCTGTGATCACATCCCCTCGTGCCCAGGTCCCTTTGCTGCTCCAGGGGCGCCCCAGGAAGCCGTGGGTGTTCGGGCCGTTCGGTGCCGTGTGCGGTGCCACAGAGGCGTGCAGGGTCGAGGCACGGTGTTGGACTGCGGGATTTGGTTTCTGTTGGAGAACAAGAGGGCTGGTTTGCTGGTTTTGTTCCCGTCCCACGTAGCGACCTTCTTGGCAGAGACGCACGAGCGTGTGCCCGTTGCTGTGGCTGACACGTGCTCGGCCGCTCCTCCCCACCTCTGGCCGCAGCGAGGCGGCTCCTTCCCCGTGCTGCCGTGTGGGCGATGCTCCTGAGCCGGCAGAGATAAGCCCTGGTAATCCAGCACATGCTGCCTGCAGGTGTCCTACAGCAGCTCCCCACGGGTCAGAGATCTCCCTGGGACCCGAATTTTCCTAAGCCAATGCTGGCAGAGCAGCTGAATCTAGCTGCAGCAGGGCTGGGGATGTCGAGCAGGACATCCATGGGGTGCCATCGGTGGGTGCTCAGCAGGAGCATCCCCAGGACACGGCCAGGCTGTAAGGATGTTGTCAGCACCGGGAATGGTGGCAGAGGACTGCGGAGACCCAACCAGAGAGGGAATGGGGCTTGTGCAGCACCGAGCTACAAAGGGTTTTTTGGGGGCCGTGGGTCAAACCCAGCAGCCCCACGTGCTCAGCCAAGAAACCTCTGAGCCACAAAGCCCCGGGTCCCATCCGTGCTGGGGCATCAGCACGGGGACCCTCGCACCGTGTCCCAGCCCCCCCGGCAGGGGGATGCTCCTGGCACCGCTGTGGCCAGCGCAGGGGCACGGGGCTGCTCCGGTTTCCAGAATCATCATTAACCTGTTAGGGAGAGCTGTTCCCGCTCACGGCTAAAATAGATCTTTAATCTCTGCCCAAAATAGCTCATTTGATGAGAGGCCTCCTTAAAGCTGACACATAAATTTAACCAGGCCGCCCTAGTCCTTCGCGAGGATGTCTGCAAATGCTCAATAGCACTTGAATTGTTTTTTTTTTTTTTTTAATTCCATTGTTACGTACACATCTGATACCTTATTTCTTCCATCGGGTCATTTGTAACAGTCAGGAGGCAATTTACTTCTGTCTTCTGATTCAATTTGCTCTCGGTGCTGCCGCAGCCGTTCCCCTGCGCGGGGCTGGGCTCGCGGGGTCACCCCCGCCTTCGCGGCCCTGTTCCCGAGCAGAAGGTTATTTTGGGGGGGTTTCACGCTCAATATTCAAACGGGCTCCGGTCCTGCTCCATCTCCTGCCCCGGCAGGATGCGCCGAGAGCTGCCTCTCATTTCCTTGCTCCTCAGACACTCGGCTGCTTGTTGTGGCCGGCACGACGTGATGCTGGGGCCAGGCGGTGCCAGGCTGTGCGGGCAACGTCCCCGCGTCCGCCGGTCCCCACCTTGTGCATTTCTGCAGCCTGGGGCTGTGGCTGTGCTCGTGGCACTTGCGGGGTCCTGGTTGTGGGGTCCTGCTGTGGGGTCCTGCTGTGGGGTCCTGCCGCTCCTGGCACCGCTCCCCGGTACCACCCCAGCTCCCAGCTGCGCTCAGAGGAGCTGGTGTCGCTTTAAGATCCGCGGGTTTTCAGAGATCACAAGAGGGGTTAGAGAAAATTACCCTTGACTCTGACATGCTAATGTAATCTCTAACCAGATCTGCGGCGCTGCAGCTAAAATTGCTTTTTAGATTAACATTTAATTATTAACAGGGCCCCCTGAAAGGCCCGGGGCTGGAGCGCGGAGGGGAGCGGGGCGCGCGCGGCTCGGCCGGCCCCGACGGAGACGTTTGCCAGGCGAGGGGAAGGTCGCGGGCAGCCGGCAGCGGCGCGCCGTGCTTTATTGCTGCCCTCGGCAAGGTGTCGTCAAACTTTCCTTTGAATTTTATCTCGTGCTCCCCGTGATTTACCGCGGGGTGACCTTTCCCGTGGTGGCTCGTTCCCGCACCGGGCTGTGGGTGCTGAGCGGAGCGTCCTTCTGCCCCTGCTGCGGCCGCCTCTCCCCGATCAGGGTTGAGCAGAAACATCCTGCCTGTGCCCAGGGGTCCCCATCCCCGTCCCCATCCCCGTCCCCATCCCCGTCCCCATCCCCGCTGTCACTGCCCCAGCCCGTGGAGCTCCAAGGCTGCCCCGTGCCCGCTGCCGTGCTGAGCTCCGCTGTGCCTCATTTACAAGGCTCCGTAGCATCCCCCATCCTGCCCCTCCTCATCTCCCCGTCCCCCAAATCCCCTTTTTATCTTTTTTTTATCCCAGCTGGCCCCCGTTCCCCAGCCAGGCCGCGTGCTAGGGACGGGCTGCGTGCTCAGCTTCGTTAGCACCCGGGCAGGGATGCGCACGCTGCGGCGGCAGACACGGCCCTTTCTTCTCCTAACAAGAGGCCAGCTTCTGCAATCCCCTTTATTCATTGTTCTGCCGAGGCGAGCGGCACAGACCCAATTCAGGCTGAGACTTTGAAAGTTCCCTTTCTTCCCCCCCCCCCTCCCCGTCACATTTTCTTTTATCTAAATCCTCGCCTATGAAAGCCTCTATCGACAGCTGCGCTGGCCTTATCTCGCTGGAGGGACCTTCGCGGGGCTCTCGGAGGAGATAAGACCGTCTTATCGGCCTCTGATGTCAGAGAAGGTGCCAAACCCTTCTGTCATTGGAGCTTTAGACACAGAGGTTTTTTTTTTTTTTTTTATTAAAGTCACAAAGACCTTGGGTTTATAAATAGTCCGATGGAGCGATAGGGCCTCGAAATTAGCAGGCTGGGGGCGGGGACGGAGGCAGTGGGGAAGGGGCTGGGGAAGGAGGAGGAGGATGGTCGGGGATGGAGGGATGCAGGGATGTTGTCCCCGTGCCCACAGCCACTCGAGCAGGGCAGGGCTGGTGGCAGCGCTGGGTTCCGTGGTGCTGCCAGCTCCTGCTCCTGGCCGTGGGCGCCGGGTGACGAGCGGTGCCGTGCCCCGTGCCGGCGCCGTCTCACCGCGGTGACAGCACCTGCTGGGGCCTCGCTGGCTCAAGGCCAGCCTTGTCCTTGTCCCCATCCCAACAGCACCCGACAGCATGGATAGAGCGGTCCCCAGGCCCTTGGCACGAGCATCACGGGGCTGTTGGGGCCGGGTGGCTTTTCTGTCCTCGCTGACTCGGGCTGGCGGTGGTGCAGCCGCGGTGCTACCAGCCCCGGGGCCGTGGTCACGGGCTGGGCAGAGGCCGTGCAAACTCGGGGCAGGGCAGCAAAACTGCTGAGTGTTGCCTTTCTTGCCGTGAAAGAGCCAGAGCAGCTTGAACTAAATCGGATCCTGCTGATTGGAATTAGTTCAAACGCAGATGGAGCTAACTAAGCTGGCGGTAAGCGTTGGAACAGCGCGGCGTCCTATTCCCATCAGCTGATTCAAGGGCTTTTCTGGACGGCATTAACGAAATGCCACGGAGCGGACAGATGCCTATTGTGCGGGGGGCCCGGCCGCCTGCGGGGCTGGGGGCGCGGGGCCGGGGTGCTGAGCCCGCACCCGTGGGTGCTGCTGGGCCGGGGGGGCGCTGAGTGGGGCCGCGGGGCCGGGGCTGCGCGTGCCGAGCCGGGGACCTCGGCAGTTATTAAGCGTGCGCATTAATATGGGGTGAAGCTCAGCTTAGCTGTCTAAAAAATTGTCTCTGCTAAGAGCTGCGTGACACCGGGCGACGGGGGCAGAGCTGTGATGGGAATTAATCGCTGCCTTTATTTAGGTTGGCGTGTGGCTCCCGCGCCGGCGCGGCTGCAGCGCCGCTGCCCGGGGTGCGCGGCGGGGGCAGAGCCCTGGCGGGTCCCCGGGGGGTCGCGGTGCCGTGGGGGGGGGGTGGCAGCTCCCAAAGGGACCCCCGCTCTGCCTGCAGCAGGGTTGGGACCGTGGATGCATCCTGCCCGGGTTTGGTGCTGATCGGCCTCCCTGCGGGGTGCGTGCCGCATCCTGCCCGCTGTCCCTATCCCTGGGGGAGCAGCGGGTGGGGGACACCCCGCCTGGGGGACACCCCGCCGTGACCGCGGCTGTCCCCGGTGCCACCGTTTTCGGCCGCTTTTACGGTCGCAGCCTCGTGCCAGGGGCTGCCATGGCACAAGTCCCACCATGGCACAAGCCACCCGAGACGAGGCACAGGGACGGGGACAACGCGGCTTCCCGGGGAGGCGCAGGGGCAGAGGTGACGTCCGCCGCTAATCGCCCAGATGGCGACAACCCGCGGGAGGTCAGCGCGTGGGAGAGGCTGGGGCACGGCTCGGGACGAGGCCGGGGGGTCCCAGCCCGGGGCCACCCCGCGGTGAGGTCGCGGCCACCACCGAGAGCAGCCGGTGGAGCGGGGCTGCGCGCCGAGCCCCCCGGTCCCGGCGGGGAGACGCGAGCTCCCGAGCAGTCAAGTGCGCTCAGCCTGTGAATAAGAAGCACTTCATTCTCTTTTCAAACTGTATAATTTCTGCCTGATTGTAATGGCATATTTTAAAATTACCAGAAATCGAAGCCAGAAAATGGATACGGCTGCTTTTACTGCGAGCTGCATTAACAAAGGATATGTAATGCGCGAAATAAAAACACCTCCCTGCCCCCCTCCTCCTTTTTTAAGACAGTAATAGGAGAAAATTGGTTTTGAAACTGAATAAAAGTCCTTTTCAGAGGAAATCATTTCTTTCAGGGTACCTTTGCTGAAAGTAAAATAGTGAATAATGAAAGGTGGTTACATGATTGTCTTTCATTTAGAGAGCGCTAGGACAGATGGAATCTGGGAGAAATGCAAGATTGGAATAATTGCATGGTAACAAGGCGCTTGTTGTGAAATTAGTATCTTAAGAAAGTAGTGAAAAAGGCTTTTACTCATGAATACTTCATTATTAGGAGAAAACAGCACAATTTGGGTTCTCCAGACACCTGCTCGGTATTAAATGACTTCCTCCTCCCCTCCCGCTCCTCACACCTTTCTCTCGCGACTCTCTCCGTTTCCCAAACTTTGCGGCCGGGCGCCGCCGTGTCCCCGCCGCCCAGGGACAGGACGGGAGCTCAGGACCCCAAGCCCCGTGGTGGAGCAAGCGTGTGTCCACAGCCATTTGTCAGCTCGGAGGCGAGCAGTTCCCAAGAAGGCCTGTCCATTGTGTGCAGGGGAAAAAAAAAAGATATCTCTGTAATCGCTCAGATGCAGCCGTTAACCAGGTCGTGCCGCCGGGCGGGCTGTGGCCGGGGCACGCTGGCTCTGCGGGTCCCCATCGAGCCCCTCTTGCTGGGTGCCCCTGGGTGATGCCGGCAGGGAGGTGCTGGGGGTCTCCTGCCCTCATCCCCAAACCGGGGGGTGCATCACCAAGCGGTGATGGTGACCTGCTGGTGCCAGTATGTGCCCGAGGCCACCGCGCCGCGTCCACGCACCCCAGCACCTCGTGCAAGCGGCAGCCGCGCCGCAGGACCCCTGAGCACCCCGAGCGGGAGGGATCCCATCCGCCGGACGCGGCAGGAGGACGCTTCCCTGCGATGGAGCAGCTAAAGAGATGCATCTGCCGTGATATCCAGGCACGTTTCGGCCAGGAGAGCGACGGATCCAAGGACGGGCACCGCAGCCGAGTTTGGTGCCGCCCCCGCTCGCGGCTCCCTCAGGATGTGCAATGAGCAGATCGTCGGCGGAGATGACTTTGGCCTGACCCCTCCAGCTCTTCCTGAGCAGATTTTGTTGCATCCCACGATCCCGAGTGGGGCTTTGACACCCACGGACACATCCCCGCAGTGCGCTGGGGAGGACATCCCGATGGCAGCTGCCGCTCAGGGCTCGGGGAGCACGGCGCTGGAGCTGTGCCCCGAAGGACGACGGGGAGCTGCTTGGTTTCCTGCAGGAAGAGCAGAGAGCGACGCAGGGAGCACAGATCACCCACCGAGCCCTTCATATTTATTTTATACATCTTCATATTTATTTAAGGCTTCCATAGTTATTTATTTATCTCCGAAAGAGCAAAGGGCCCTGCGCAGCGTGCGCGCCGGTGGACGGCGCAGGAGCTCCCAGCCTCCGCCGTGCGCAGACTTTGCCCGGCAGCGCGGGTGGGAGGCACGGGCAGCGTTTTCGGGAGGTGGGCACGGGTTGGGGGGCACGGACAGAGGGTGCTGGGGGCTGGTGCCCTCCTCTGACCATCGTCTCCCTTCTCTCGGCAGCACGCGGGGCGGCGGCGCGGCCGGCCGGGACGCACGGACCATGCTGGCGTGCCTGCAGCGGACCCAGAACCCCCCAGGCCAGCACCTCGCCTGCCCCAACAAGGCGCTGGAGCCGCGCAAGTGTAAGTGGTGGGGCGGTGGGGAGGGCACACGCGTGGCATCGCACGCTGCCCCCCGGCACCGGGACGCGCCGGGGTCCCAGCCCCAACGGAGCCGAGCTCGCGCCCGGCTCCTGCCCTCCCCGGGGCGCCTGCTCCTTGCTTTGATGCTTCTTGTCTTATTGGAAAAGACATTCATTTAACTGATAATTAAAAAGAGCAGGAGAAGCGGGGTTATGGGGGGGGGGGGGGGGGGAAGGAGACGAGATAAGCAAATTAAATTGGGTTGCTCGGGCTGATAAGTGGAACTTCAGAAAATTTTGCGCGGCTGCCTGCAAAGCGCGGCGGCAGACAAAGCTCCGGTACCTGCTCCGCAGCCTCCCGGCCCTCCCGGCGTCCTCTCCTCCCTCCCTCCCTCCCGTCCCTTCCCCCCGTAATTACTTTCCCAGTTTTGCTGCGGCTCGCCTTCCCGACGAGCTGGCCTTTCAGATAAGCTGTAAACTAGTTACATTAAAATGGGTTCCAAAAGGTCACTCCGGCAAAGCACCTGTCTCTCCCAGCCTTTGTCTCTCAATCCAAACCATGATTAAATGTATATTTAATGAGCCTGCTTTAGGCAGGCGTGTTTGACCTCCCCGGCTGGGAAAGACGCATTAAGATTCTCAAGTGATGAATGTGTGTTTTAAAGAGGGGAGTGGATATTTTTCTGCTGGTCTCAGTTGGATTTTTAAACATTGCAGGCTGAAGACAAATCAGCTGCTAAAGCTCGGCTTGTTAGTGTGTGACAGCCCCCAGGCATTTGTTTAATGATCTGCGTTTTCCCACAGACGTTTTTTCCCCTTTACCTGGGCACCCCAGCACGGCTGGCACAGGGCGGCACCGGGTTGTGCCCGGTGCTTGGCCAGCCCCGGGGTCTCACGGGGGGCCAGGGTTTATTTTCTGGGTGAAGCCCCCCAGGCTTGAGCACAGCGGGATCGCAGGTGGGGACGTGCTGGTGCCCGCAGGGCCTCGGTGGTCCGGGGCACGCGGGGTCTGTGCCCCCCGAGTGGTTGCACCCCGGTGCCCCTTGGGGTTTCGGCTCCCCGCGGGCGGGTGGGTGAGCGCGTGGCCCCGCACGTCCGTGTGCTCGCCTTGCATCCGAGCTCTTGGTGCGGCTCGAGTCTCCTTCCTATTAGTGTCTGGAAGGAAAATGAATGTTGCTCTTGTAAAATTATTCCTAATCCGTCATGCCTGAGCAGCGGCGCAGGGCTGGTGCGAGGGCTCCGGCTCCCGGCGCTCCTCGTCGCCACGTGCTAACGAGCTCGGCTGTGCCCGCAAGGACGGGACCCACGGCGGGGAGCCTGGTGGGGTGTCCAGCACCCCATGGGTTTGGCACCAGGCTCTTTGTGCCGAGGTCAGGATGTGCCCCCCAGTTCCCACAACGTGCCCGGTGGTGGCGCGGAGCTGGGGCTCAGCCCTTGGGATGCTGCGGAGCATCCCCCGGGGGGACCCCAGGCCAGCAGGGACCGCACAAGGACCAGGGGGTGGCCGATTGTGCCCCCACCCCGTGGCAGGACCACGCTCACCCCGGCTCTCTGGGTTTTGTCCCCCATCCCCGGTGCGGGCCGTGCCTGGCCGTGCTCCCCCAGCGCGCTCGCTGCCGGCCAGGTCACCTTAATCAAAGTTTAGCTGACCGTACGTTTCCGCTCATTATGGGAAAATGCAGCATGTCTCTCTCCTCTCTGCCTCCTGCTATTTCAAATTAAATTGCAGGTGACATTCAGGGCCACGCATCTGGTTTCGAATACAATTTTCCCTTCCTTATTTACGGCACCTGCGGTACGCGGGGTGGCGAGGAGCCGCCGGGCTCGCCCCGAGCCTCCCGCTGCCCCCCGAACGCCCGCCGAGGGATTGGGAAAAGATAGTGCTTCCTTAAAACGAGGCACAATTTAGAAGTGCCTCTGATTACTTAATTTGCTCCTGAGTATCTCAGTAATTATCTTTATGGGTCTTATTTCTGTCCTCTGGCGTTGTTTCTGTCGATATTAAATGAGTCTGGCTCTCGGCACACTGGCCGTCTGGCCCAGCACCACTGTGAAATCCTATTACCCTGCCGCTGCCGCTGATTAATTTTTGTATTAATTTCACGTAAAAGGTGAGCTGACTAATTTTCCTGCCCATGCTGGGAGCTGAGAGCCCCGGCACCTTCACCCCCTGGCCCTGCCCTGTGTTCCCCCTCACTCTCGGGCCGATTCCTCTCCCCGATCCCGGTGTGTCGGTGCCCCGTGCTCCAGCACGAGCGGGGGCATCCCGGTAAATGCTGCAGGTGACTCGTGGCAGAGGCCAGCTTCCGTCACCAGGAATCCCAGCCCATGCCACGAGCAGGGTGGCGGCGTGCCCTGTGTCCTGCAGGCTGCGGCAGGATGATGCCCCGCGAGGAGCAGGAGCCTGGGGAGAAGCAGCATCCTCAGGAAAACATCACCTCCAATTAGCTCCGACAGCCTTTTGATTTTATTCCGTGTGCGTTACAGGAATCCTGAGCTTTATTTAAATTATAAATCAAGTAATACAGCTCTCGCTTTGGCCAAACTCTTTGCCTCTCGTTGCGCAGCGATGTAGCGATGGCTGATACTTAATTAAACGTGGCTTTATCTGCACCGCGCTGCCGTCGGTGGGCCGGGGGGGCCCTGCCGTGGGCTGGGATCAATACGTAGCTGGGAGGGATGGGGAGCTTCCTGAGCAAAACACTTTCCTGCGTTAATAAAGGAAATAATTCCCCTTGCCTGGCTCCAAGGGGAGTTTCCTGACTCCCCTCCTGCAGTGGCACCTGGGGACGTGGCCTCTGGGGGCCATGGGAAGCAAAATGTCCCAGTGGGAATCAAGGACAGGGACACCCCCAGCTGGAAATCATGGAAAAAAGGACAGGGCTTTGTGGGGTAGCCAGACCCCAGGTGGGTGAGGATGAGCAGCTTGGGGACCCCTTGGTCCACGTGGGGCCGGGCTGGGTGCCGTGGCACAGGGAGGATGAGGAGCGCTGAGCGCCAGAGCCCCGGGGAGGGCTGCGGCACGATGCCGTGTCCTTGCTTTGATGCATGAAAGGGCCGTGGAACGAGCCCACCTGTTTCTGGCACATCAAGAGCTTTGCTGAGCTGTGTTTTCTTCCTCCTCGCCTGCTCCCTTTTTATTTTTCGCAGGTGCTTTTTAGAGAGATGAGATAACAAGCGCCATTTGTTTACCGAAGCCTGCTGAGGAACAAAAGGGGGTTGACGCGCTCACATCAAACGCCACTTTTTCCGTAAACATCATTTTTGCGTGGTTGTTGGATTCGGAGCCCGGCCCCGTCGGGCACGGTTTTTTGGGAGGCTGGGCCAGGCCAGGTTTTGGGAGGCTGGGTCTGGCTGGGTCTGGCTCCGGACGTCTCGGCGAGCCCACAGCGTGACTGCGCACGCCCCGGGACGCACCCACGGAAACTCAGCCCCGAGTGATAAAACTGTTTAATTGCATCCGGGATAAAACCACATTTAATGGCTTCTCATTACCCAATTCTACTTATTCCAAGGGCATTTTCATTAAAGGAGCTGCAGCAAAGCTCTGCTTTTGTACACACCCATAAAATATCATTTTAATTTCATGAGGGGTTACACATGAGTGAAATAAGATTAATTCTTTCATTTTCAGTTTCTGGAAGGGATCGGTTAATGATGGTTCTGTGTATTTATATACGTGCCATAAAAAGGAGTTCAATTAACTGCCATGCCCAAAATGTGCTGTTGACTTGCACTTTCCCTGCCAGGAAACGCTGCAGAAACACTTTTCGATCGGCCGCGTGTGCGGGGGGAGATGGATGGGTGCGGGCGGCGTGCTCGGGGCACGGGGGAGGCTCCCCAGGTGAGACCCCCGTGGCCAGCAGGGACACGGGAGGGATTTTTGTTCTGCATCCAAACTTTTCAGCACCGCTCTTTATTTCTCAGCTGTTGTGGGTTTTTTTTTTCAGCTACCGGTGCCTTTGCTGGAGCCGCGGGAGCTCCAGGAGCCCCCCCGGGCTGTGGGCACAGCCGGGATGCACTGCGCTGTTGGCCACGCCGAGTGTGGTTTTTAAAGAGATCAAAGATTAATTAATTTAATAACAAAATAGTGGCAAGTACGTCACCCAGATAACAGAGGGGCTGGGGCGAGCTGCCCTCGTGGGGTCCCTCCTGCACCGAGGGCCGTGCGGTGGGGTGGCATGGGGGTGGCACTGGGGAGAATTTGGGGCAGCATCGTGGTGGCATTTGGGGTATCCTAAAAGTGGCATCGGGGTGGCACTGGGGTGGCCCCGAAATGCCCCTGGGGCAGCATGGGGGTGGCATCAGGGTGCCGTTGGGGTGGCACCGGGGCGTCCCCCTGCCCGCCCTCCCTTCGCCCGGCCGCTGGACGTGGCGCTGTGCGCGGTGCCGCGCGGTGCTGATACCTCGGCGAGGAGACAAATAGAAAGTGACACATGTGTGTGTAGACTGGTATTTGTGGTGACGCTTTGACTGCAGATAATAAAGTGCTCGCCCTGAGGTGATCCAATTCAGCAAACGCCTCGGCAAAGCCGCGCGCTCCTTCAAGGGAGAGAATAAAGGGGAGGAAAAAAGGCCCGTCTGAAATGACATGTCAGCCTAAAAAGGGAACGTGTTAATGGATGAATATCTCGGGATGGCAAAGCCCTGCTCTTCCCTTTGTGCTTTGTCATGAATTTTGTTGTCTTTGCACATTACGGCTCCTGCGCGGCTGCCGCTCGAGGTTTGCCACCTACGTTTATCCAGATGGATTTCTCCGGCTATTATTCCTGGAGTTGTTTTTAATTGAAGCCCTCGGAGCCGCTCTGCGTTTTTCTCTCGGCTCCTCGTGCGGGGGCTGCTCCGCTGGGGGAGGCCGCACGGCACGGCTGGGTTCCTGCGGGCGGGGGGCTCCTGCAGCTGGGGCTCAGCCCTTTTTTGCCGGCCACCCCTTGGGGACACGCTGCAGGGGACACCGTGGGGACGCTGCGTGCCCCGGGAAGGGCTGGAGGGGGGCCGGGGACCGCGCAGGTGCAGGGTCCCCCCCCCTCCGCTGCATCCCCGCGCCGCGGTGGCCTCTGCGCCACCCATCCTGGGGACACGGTCACCATAGAAACCGCCGCACTTCAAAGGGTGGAAAATGGTGAAATCCGACAGGGAAGGGACGTGCGTGGCGGGGGGCAGCACCGCTGCCCGGCTGCGCACCCCCTGCCCGTCCCCGTGTCCCCAAGTGTCCCCCCCGGTGCCAGCCCGGGGGCTCTGTACCCACGCAGCTTTGCCGAGGGGCACCCAGACCCCATCATCAGGGGCTTCGTTTATTTGTCAAACGCACCACGTTTTGTTTGTTTCCTTCCAAGTGTTGTGCAAATATTTAGGTTTCTGAAATCTGCTCGCAGTTTGGCAGAGATAAGGGGGTGGTCGATGGTTTTTCAAAGCGTCGAGGATGCTGGGACTCCCCTGCTGGATGGGGAGCGGGGCCGCCTGTCCCAAAGCCAGGGCGAGCTCTCGGCTCTTGCGGCGTGCCCCTCACTTGGGGAGGGCAGAGGGGAGGCTCCCGTGGCCCCGAGGGATGGATGAGGTCCCCACTACCAGATGTCAGCATCACACACAAGTCCTGTCCTCTGCGACGCCTGTGTCCACCTAATGAGAGCACCCCAGGCTTCGCCTTGCGGTGCGGGGCAGAAAACCGTGGTGATTTCCCCCTTGGACAATCTGCCTGTGCCCTGTTTGTGGTGCTGGGCAGCTCCCCGGGTGCTGGGCACCGTGCCGTGGGGACAAACCTGCCCGGGAGGGACCGGGGTGCAGAGCGGTGGCACCGGGGCTCGGGGGGTGCCGGGCTCCAGGCTCAGCTCCGGCCTCTCCAGCTCACGGCTCTGCCTTCTGCAGCGCTGCGAAGATTTTCTGCCGAGATGAGTTTTTTTCATTTGTAGCAAAATTCGGTCGTGCTTCCGATGTGTAAAAATAAGGCTTGTCCTGCCTGATCGTGCGGAGCAGCGAGGAATGGAGGCGAGGGAGGGAGACCAGACCGTGATCCTGCGTGGCTGTGGCACTGCTGGGTGCTGCCACCATGTCTCTGCTGAGCCCTTCCAAAGGACTGCGGGGTGGCTGGTGCCAGCCCCGGGACATCCCCCCACACACCCCACATCCTCCTCATCCTCCCCATCCAGGGCAGGGGCACCCCAGAGCCCCCCCTGCAGCAGCACAGCCCCAGGGCTGGAGCCAAGAGCTGCCAGCGCAGCTCAGAGCCGGGCTCACTGAGGGCGCAGCCGCGCTCCTCCAGCTCCCAGCGTGGCCAGGGCGGCCGGGCACGGAGGAGGCTTGGAAAAAGGATCTTGGAAAAGATGCTGCTTTGGCCGGGGACGCCCCATCTCCACGGCACGGCTCCCAGGTTTCTCTGGCCACCGGTGGCAGAGCGTGTCTCCGGTCGGACATTTTGCGCCGACTTCTCCGCTCGGAGCGCGGCAGGGCTGAGGCCACAAACAAAGATTTATTTCGGATTGCGGCGTTGTTGGGGTCTAGGATTTAAATCTGTGTCTTGAACCGAGTTTGGTGGCCAATTTGCTAAAGTAAAAAGTTGTTTAGCTGGAGGCGTAATCTTATAAGCCTATGCTGCCATTATAATGGCTTCTCATTTCTGCCTAGCTTTCCAATAATGCTTTGAGCAGAAGCTTGGAGTAATATAAAAAGCCATAGGATTATTACTGCGGGCGATGCATTTTCCATTTACAGTAATAAAATACTGAAGAAACAAAACAATTTAAAATTCCAATAAAATTCAAAACAAATCTTTGGCTGCTGAGCAGATTCAATTATTTAGCTGTTATTGAGTGCAGGCTGGAAAAATAGAGCAGGTCAGGGAGGGAGGGGGGGGACCCAAAGCCGGCTGCGTGTCGCCTTCATCCTGGAAAAGGCGAGCGGAGGTGGGAGACGGCCCGTGGCCGGGAGCGTCTGCTGGGAGGTGATGAGCAGCGGGTGTCGCAGGAGGCCGGGGGCTCGGCCACCGTCTCGGTGTTGCCCTTTGAGCTCCGGCGAGGCCGGAGAGGCTCAGGGGCTCCACGAGCTTGGGATGCTCATGGCAGCGAGCCCTCGCTGAGCCCGCCGTGATTCGGGAGCAAGCGAGGCTCCGGAGCGGGAGGTGAGAAAAGGGCAGGGGAGCAGCCAGCACCGCCCGCCCTCCTCCCATGGCTGCATCCCTGCTGGTGGTTGGCAGCGGCACCGCTCGCCGGGGGAACGTGCGAGGTGCGGGGTTGCAACGCGTGCCCCCACCCTCCCCGTGACGTCCTCGACGTTTCGGGTTCAAGAGGAGGGGGGGAGAAAAACTGCCGGCGACCGGCTGAGCATCAGGCGGGCTGTCTGCGCCTGACGGGTGACGGCGGTGATTCGGGAGAGTTTGCATCTCGCAGTAATTACAGCCCGTTAGAAAGCAGTAATTACTCCGGAGAGGGGGGAGCCGCTTACCAGCAGCGCGCACGAGCGCGCCAGGAGCCTCTTGGAAATTGGTAGCTCTGTAATTTTCCCAGTGGGGGTTTGGTGCGTCACCCTGATATGTGACAACACACTGAATTTGTGACTTGTCACATCCAACCCAGCTGGTGTGAAGAAGGCGACAAAGGAGGCTCCTCGCTTCCCCCCTCGGCTAGCTCGCAGCCAGCACGCCCCCCGCGCTCCTCGAGCGGGGCGATGTCCTCGAGGCACCGACGTCGCCCACGGCACCCGGGGACGGCGCTTGGTGACTCGGGGGCGCGGGGCCACGCCGCTCCCTCCCCCGTCGATCGCCTCTTTTTTTCTTTCTTTTTTGCTCAGAAAGGAATATTTTCCTCCCTCCTTGGAACGGGTTCATTAGGGATTCTGCAAGTGTCACCAGCTAATTAGTGTCATGTTAATTGAGTATTCATGACGCTGCCACCTCCAAGGACAGCGGTGCCGGCATGAAGGGGAATGCAGACGTGCGTCGCTCGCGGTGCCGGCGGCCGTGCTGCTGGGCAGAGCCCCCCGGCTCGCTCGCAGACCCCTGGATCATGGGGATCCATTGTTCCGGGGGGGTTTAACCCAGCACGGGCGATGCCCCAAGGACGGGGAGGTGGCGGATGCCCTGCGTGCCCCGTGGCAGCCTGCCTGGGATGCTGCGTGCCCGCATCCCGCCGTACGGAGCTGCGGGCGCAGTCTCTCCCAGCAGCTACATTAAATCCCGCTCAAAGGCCCTGGTTTTAATTGGCTTAATATACTCGTTAATAACAATGTCTATTTAAGACACCTGTAAAAAGCCCATAACATTAACTTAATGGGAGAAATGGCTGGTGAATGCTCTTCCATTCTGCCTTTTAAATTGCTGGTACATCGCCTTAATGGAGAGCACTGAGAGCAGCGGCGGCCGGCCATGGGCTCGCTCCCCGCACCCCTGCTCCTGCTCCCGCTGCTCCACGGGGGAGTTGTGCACCAGGCCCTTGAGCTGCGAGTGCCCCAGCAGTGACCTTGACACCCAGCCTCCAAAATTGCCTGGCAGTGAGGGGCAGGGTCCCTGCGAGCACCGGGTCTCCTCTGTGGCACTTGGCCCAGGGTGGGCTGAGGGTGGCTGGTGGTCACCCAGTTGTGCCGGCAACTTTTTGGAGCAATGACAGCGCTCGAGCTCCCTTCACACTGGGAGAAGTGGGGTTGGTCTAGGGAATGGGCGTTGGACAGAGCCTAGGGACAAAATCTTTGCACCTGGCCAGCTCCTCTGTGCCTAGTGCTGGTGGGCTCCCCAGCCTGCCTGCCCCATCAGCCAGCCCTGGGCAGCTTCACCACTCGGGGAGCTCACCAGGATGCCCAGCAGCCGTGCGGAAAGATGTCCCATCTTCATAAAGCATGTGTGAAATGCTTATACGATGTCTTTTTCCGTGCCATTACTTTTACTGGGATTGAGGATTGCACGGCAAGGCGTGTGCCGGCTGCTGCTGCATCCCTGGCCCTGTGCTTAGAGGGTCCCTGCTGCTGCCCCGTGCCACCGCCGTGGCCACGGGAGAGGTGGCAGCGAGGCACAGGCACCGCCGTGCCGTGCTCACTGGTGTACTCGTGCAGAGCCGGGCTCCTTGCAGCCTGGGGAAAAAACATGTTGGGCACGTCAGGAGAAGAAATTTTGCGAAACGGAGCCGGCAGTAACGTCCCCATTACAGACAACGGCGACTCTGCTCACGGAACGGGGACATCTGTCTGCTTCACCTCCTTTTTATTGGTGTCACCGGTGGCCATGCAGCTCCTGGAAGCGGTGGAAGGACGAGCACACCTTTCTGGCTGCCACCAGGAACCCAAGCCACTGGAACCGCCTGGGTCAAGCATGTGGGCACCCCTGTCCCCCAGGGTGCTATACAAAAGACGGGGAGCCAGCAGCACCCCCCGCTGCGCACATGTGCCGGCCTGGATGTGCATGCGCACGTGTGTGCGGAGATTTTAAACACCTAATTTATTCCATCTATTAGATAGATTTTGTAGATTTAATCATTTTCACAGTTGGTGGCTCATTGGATACTCAAGATAAACTCCAAATGAAAGTATAATGGGTACGACAAATGAGTTTTCACACCAGAATGGCAGAAACTTGCTTGGGAAAGAGTTTGAAAGGAACAAAAATATATACATATATAATTTTTTTTTCTGCGGTGGCTTTTGCTGACTACAGTAGGTTACCACAGTTAATTTCACCAGTTTTGTTCATCTGTAAAATTGCATAAAAGTGACATTTTTGTGCTCATTATAGGAACTGCTGATTTATGGCTGGTAAATGCAATGCTTTTCCATTTTTGGTGAGGTTCTCGTAGCAGCGCAAAGCACCCATGAAATTGCTTGTATAATGTAGTTTAAATCCAATCTCGGAGAAAGATTCCCCCGTTGGGTAAAGTGACATTTCCATTCTCCACACCGAGTTTATTTTAGGCCACTTAGAAGTGACTTTATAAGTGAGAGGGGGCAGGTCTGTGCCGTGACCTCGTTTCTGCCAAAGACTGGCTCTGGGAGCTGGGCGGGTGGTGCCGGAGGAGGAGGAGGAGGGGATGAGGCTGAAGCCGCGGGTCCTGGGGCCGGACTGACGCTACTCTTTGCTCCCGCAGGCGAGACGGCAGCACCCATGCATTCCCCGCGCTACCCCAGCCCCGCCGAGCTGGACGCCTATGCACAGAAGGTGGCCAACAGCCCGCTGACCATCAAGATCTTCCCCACCAACATCAGGGTCCCTCAGCACAAGCACCTTAACCGAACGGTCAATGGCTACGACACCACGGGGCAGCGCTACAGCCCCTACCCCGTGCACGCCAGCGGCTACCAGGGCCTCCTGGCCATCGTCAAAGCCTCCGGCAAAAGCGTGGTGAAGAACGCGGAGGGGAAGCGGACTAAGCTGTCTCCCGCCCAGGCCGGCGTCGCTCCCTACCCAGCCTCAAGCACTTTAGCTCCAGGCCCTTCCTGCGCCGGGCAGCTGAGCTACCACGGCGGCCAGAAGCAGCTGGAGGGCCCCGTGCCCCCCAACGTGACGGTGGCGGCCTCGGCGCTGCCGCTGGCGGGCAGGAGCCTGGCGCTGCCGCCCTCCAACCTGCCCTCCATCCAGAGCATCATCTACCAGCTCAACCAGCAGTGCCAGGCCCAGGGCTCCCAGCCGGCCTGCCCGGCTCTGGCGGGCGCCCACCCCAGCCCGGCCAAGCACGGCGCTTTCCCGGCCGGGGCCTACGCCGGCGCCGTGCTGCCGGACTGCCGCAAGGGAGCCGAGCTGGCGTTGGGCTCCAACCCGGCCCTGGCGCCCAAGGCGGGCCTGTACCCCGACGGCGTGGACTACCTGCTCTGGCAGCAGAAGCAGCAGCAGCACCTGCGAATGTACAGCGGGGGCGGCAGCGGCGGGGGGGCCCTCAGCAAGTCCCCCGAGGCTTGCGCGGGCGCCTCGCGCCCCTACGGGCCGGGGGCGGCGGCGGGCGAGAAGGTGAGCTCGTCGCCCTTGAACTGCATGCACGGCAACTTCTCGGTGGGGCAGTACTTCGCGCCGCCCTGGAACAGCGTCCTGGTGACCCCCAACAGCGACTGTTACAACCCGCCCGAGCTGGGCCCCGCGCCCCGCGAGCTCGGCGTGCTGCCGGCCGAGGGGCTGCCCAGCAAGACGCTCTGCAACACCTCCATCCTCAGCAGCAGCCTCCAGTCGCTGGAGTATCTCATCAACGACATCCACCCGCCCTGCATCAAGGAGCAGATGCTGGGCAAGGGCTACGAGACCGTGTCTGTGCCAAGGCTCTTGGACCACCAGCACGCTCACATCCGCCTGCCCGTCTACAGATAAGGAGCGGCTGCTGCTCTTCCCAAAGCCAGGGCGACGGCCGGGAAGGCGGCCGGGGGCCTCCGGCACCGCGAGGCTGCGAGACCGTGGAGGCCAGGGCGGGGTGATGGGGGGGGGACGGGGTTGGCTACCGAAAGGGGTCCCGGCGCCCCGCAGATACTGGCATTTAACCGGGGTCGTCAAACTTGGATGCACCCGAAACCCGCTGGAAGCCAAGGATGAAGGAATGCTTGTCTATATAGCTCAGAAATCATTTTATTTCCACGAATGTGAACAGGGAATCGCTACGAGTTGCTGCTATCCAGGGAGAGGAGGCTCCGCTCTGTGCACGGGCGTACGCGTGTGCCCGGCCGGATCCACGCGGCGGCCGGCCCCGGGGCTGTGCCGCAGGCAGGGTCCCCGCCCGCGAGCGCCCGCGCTCACCTTTAGTTGAAGTCCATAACTTGCACTGCTTTGATTAAAGCTAATAACTGGGGACAGTCTGGAGGCTATTTAAGAAAAACACTTGAAAACTTGAACAGATTTTTGGTTTGTTTTTTTTCTTTATTTTTTTTTTTAGTTGCCTAGGGCGTGCATCTCGTGGTGGCTGCGGTGCCGCCCGCCCCGCTCCCCTTGCCCGGCCCCGCCACGGGGCGAGGGCAGGAGAGGGATGAGCAGGGGCCGGGGTCACCCAGAGAAAGTCCCACAGGGCGGCCGAGCCCACAGGACCACGCCTAAGTCTCAGATTTCCAAGGTTTGGGGTTTTTTTCTTTTTTTTTTTTTTTTTTCTACTGTCAATTATACCCTCGTTCCATTTTAGAGGCAGGCAGGCAAGGAGATGTAGGATCACATCCAGTAATGCACCTAGCCGCCGCGCTGGGGTGGGATTGCATACTTCCTTTTCTTTTTTTTTAAAGCCGTTCAAAAACACTCATTATGGTCTGTTATTCAGTATGTGTAATTATGTGTTTAATAGATTTGTTCGTTTAAAAAGGCTCCGCATCACAAAATACAAAGTGTTTTGATGTTTAAAGGAAAAGGAAACAATACCCCGATGAAACCCAAGGTGATTGTGCTCAGAAAAGAGGTACTGTATCCCTGAAAGGCCTGTTCAAGCACTAAGTGCATTTACAAATCTCTGAGAATGTTTTTTTTTATACTAAAATTGACCATTATATTCTACTGTGAGAAGTGCGGTCTGCACTATATTGTTTTAAAAATGAGAGAAAACAAACGAAAAAAAAAAGAAAAAAAAAAAAAGAAAAAAACAAACAAAACAAAACCTGCAAGCCGTGTGTCCGGATGTTGTTTTTCCCAAAGTAAAACCAGGATCTCACTGGACGTGTGCTCTGCATTTTGTTTGCTTGCTGTGGCCTCCCCAGCCGGGGACACCGGGACACCTCTGCCCACCCTGGCTCCGCTCCTGGCCTGGCTTCACCCTGGAGATTTTTAGGGCACGGAGGAACACCTATAAATATCCTCCTAACCACGCTGATCCATTAATCCTTCCCCGGTGCCAGGCGAGCCACACGCACGTGTGCGGGGCCGTCCCGGTGCCGCCAAAGCCGTGGGATTAGGGGCTGCGGCCCCGAGGGCACCGCGCTGGCATCGGGGCCGGGGGTGGGCGCTGGGACGTGGGTACCGGTCGTCACCCCCCAGCCATCGGGTGCTGCAGGCAGTGGCACTGCTGGCATCTCTCCCCATCTGCTGAGGGAAGTTTTTTGCAGCTTCCCATCCCAAACAAAGCCGGTTGCACGAGGATAACAGTATTACGCCCCGAAATGCCGTGCCGGCGCAGCCCCCGCGGTGCCATATGGCATGCCGTTATCCTGGCCCGGGGATGGCCAAAGGGCTTTAGAGCTGGAACAAGAGGGCAGCCACAGCCAGGGGAGCCTGATGTCACTTTGTCACCCTCGGATCGTGGCTCCCCGCGGCCGGGGGACCGTGCCCTGTGCTGTTCTTTGCAGTGCCGGTCTCCAGGATGCTCACTGCCATGTCTTGCAGGAACAAGGACGGAGCCATCGCCGTCCCTGCAGCCACCCAAAGGCCACCACGGCTCCATCCACCTTGTTCTCTTGCCATAACAGCAGGGTCTGTGTTCCTGCTGGTATTTATGGCGTGCCAGGAGGGGACCGCTCTGTCACCGGCAGCGTGACAGCCAATCAAGGGAACAAAGAGGAATTGGGACAAAAGGAATTTTTCACAGAGGTTAATGTCACTTGGGGGGGGGGGGGGTAAGGGAGGCGGAGGGAGTGCCATTGCCGGCTTTGAGCATTAAAATCAGAGCATCTGGCAGAAAACGTTTGCTTAGATCTTTGTCATTAAAAGGCTGCCGCGTTCAAAGAGATGTGAGGCTGAAGCACGCGGGTGTGTGAAGCAGCAAAGGTGGGGTCCCGCTGTGCCCAGCACGGTGCGGGCTGGCGGTGCCAAAGGGACAGCCGACCAAAGGGACACTGCTCCTCCTGCCAGGCTGGGGGCAAGCAGCAGCATCCCCGGGGACATCCCCCGCAGGGACACCTGCCAGAGATGGACGGGGAACCACGACTGCCCGGCGAGGACATCCAGACCTCGCGGCCACATTTTGGTTTCCATTCCCAAGCGCAAATCTCATCACCAGCATCGCCAGCCGGCGCCGAGACCAGGCTCTGGCTGTGGTAGCTGGGACCGGCCCCTTCACCTGCCCCTGCAAAGGGGCTTACGTGGGAGTGGGGCAGCTCTCGGGCGGGCAGAGCGGGGTGCAGGGCTCCCCGTGCACCCACACCCAGCCACACACGTGGATGTGCCTACAAGTGGCCTCCAGGCCCCAGCAGAAACTTCTCTGCCTGCAATTTCCCCTCCGAGGGGGAATTCGTTAGCGATGCCTCTATCATATTTACCACCTCGCTATAAATCAGGGCGAGCAGCTGAGAGCAATGGCTCGATTCATCTTGCGGGG
Organism: Nettapus auritus; assembly: GCA_011076525.1. Classification (NCBI taxonomy): domain Eukaryota; kingdom Metazoa; phylum Chordata; class Aves; order Anseriformes; family Anatidae; genus Nettapus; species Nettapus auritus. The sequence continues at coordinate 1,365,558 of CM021779.1, read as the reverse complement.
CTGGAAGTCATTACATTTCATTAGGAGGTGCTCTGGGTTTTTATTATTTAGCAGTTTCATTCGCCCCTCAGATAGATCAGTCATTGGAAGAGGATTTCACCTTACATGGGAAGACTTCAGATGTGTAATGCAAAATAAATTTGTCCCTCGTTAGCAGCCGCCCACCTCCATCAAGCACTCGCCCTGCAGGGCTGCCGGAGCTGGACCAGGAGGCGCAGGTTGGTGCCTGAAACACGGGGGGATGTGAATGGGGATGGGGCAGGGGCTCACCGAGATGCGTCCCAGCACCCCGGGGCAAAGCCACCTCCACCACAGCACCCTCACACCCTGGTGGGGGGAATGAGACCCTTTCTGATCTGCAAATCTCTATTAAAATAATAATAATACTAATTTTTAAGGCAGGCACACACGAGGCTGATATTAAACTTTGCAGCCGCCTTTGCTGGTTGAGAGCGAGGCGAAGAGACAGGCGATATAAATTGCACGGCTGCAAAAGGACTTAAAAAAACCCATCTCTCATTTTGATTGATATTAGCTTCACAAATTAAGCTTTAGATTTATCTAAAAATAAATTTGCTTCCGCGCTCCGCATTCTGGGTGACAAGTGCCTTTCTCTTCCCTTTGTTGGGTTTGTCATCGCCGGCACGGCGCTGCCGAGCGGCACGCGGGGGGCTGGGGGGGCCGTGCCCGAGCAGACTTGGGGGGTCAAAGGGGTGAAATAACCGAGAGGGGCAGCAGGGCAGGGTGAGAAAGGGGCAAACGCACACCCTGAGGCCACCCCGCAGCCCCCAGCATGGCAGAGGCCCCCCGTGGTGTTGCAGGGGCACCCTGGGGTGTCACCGCCGTGGCTGCGGGGTCCCCATCGGCACCCAGCCATAGCAGGGCGCCTCTCGAAGGTGCAGGGGCCTGGGGGAAGCAGCACATCCCCAGATGTTTAAAATACATCACAAGCACATCCCTGCACCTTCAGGACCTGAGAACTTGCACGGTGGGGAAAAAATTAGTTTTATTTCCAGCGGCACTGGAAAATCCCGTGCCTGCCACCGAGGTGGGGTGGGGGCACGCCGGGTGCCCATGCTGCCTGGCCGGACCTGGTGTGCCCGATGGGAGCGTGCCACCAGGCATGGGGAAAGCAAAGTTTATCATTTTCAAATAACGCCTCACATGAAAGATGGAGCCGGCTCAGCGCCTCATTTGATTATGCAGCGTGAGCCGAGAGCTGAAACCTCAGCCTCTCCTAAGTAGTGATAATGAAACTTATTCATTCCCTCACCCTGGGGAAATACTTAAACCACAATATGAGAGATATATGTAAATCACATTTAAACGGAGACAGTGCAGTTAAAGCTAACGGCGAGTAATCAAGCCGGGAGATGAAGTGCCCCCTTTTCTGCTCTATCATTTGCTCAGCGCGCCGGGCTGCTCCCACGGCCCCGAGAGGTGTCACGGCACCCAGGGGTCCCTCCAGGCTCCCCCCCTTCCAGCTGCAGGACACGGGGTGATGCGGGGCGTCGTGGCGGGGGACAGGAGCACAGGAGGAGCCCCCCAAGGAATAACACCCGGTGGGGCGAAGGCTGGCAGGCGTAGCGGTGCCGCCCACTGGCCTCAGCAGCAGGCGGGCAGGGGGTGCACGGCCCCCCCAAGCCTTTCTTTGATCTGGTCGCTGGCTCTGACCCAGGTAAGAGGGGTCCCAGGTCCCGCAGCCCAGCTCCCATCGCCTCCCCCGCCCTCCAGCAGCTTGGGATGCACCCAAGGGGGCCCGGGGACCCCCCCCCCCTCCCAGACCTTGTTTTTTGGGAGCCTCGGCCCCGCAGCTCCCGCTCCCCAACCCCGCACCTCGGCCGGGGCTCGGCACCCAAGGGTGGGCTTGGGGGGGTCGCGGGGGCCCGGAGCCGGCATTGCGCGGTGTGTGCTGCCCCCCCGCGGGACCGGGCTGCAGCCGCCGGCAGCCTGCACAGGGGCTGGGCACGAGGGTTTTGCACAAGTATGGTGCACAAGGGCTTTGCACAAGGGCCGTGCACAAAGACACTGCACATGGGCCGTGCACAAGAGCTGCGCACAGGGACTTTGCACAAGGGCCGTGCGCCGTAGCCGTGCATCGTTCCCATGCGCCGCAGCCGCTCAGCACACGACGAGCCGTGCTCTGCAGTCTCCTGGGCAGAGCAGCTGAGGCCAGGAGGACAACACCAAGCAGCACAGCCTGCTACGACCCCAGCCCTGCACGTCCTGGTGGACACACGCTGCCCTGTCCTGTGCACCGTGGGCATTTCCCAGCTCCACACCATGGCTGTGCCTCGCCACGCTGGCTCCACGCAGCACAGGGCTCTGCAGGAGCGCTCCTGCCCCAGGCAGGTTTGTCTGTCTGTCTGTCTGCCAAGGGGTGTGAGCCCGGGGGGCTGTGCCAACCCCCACCCACGGCACGTGGAAATCTCGCTTAGATAATTCCAGCCCCAAGGTCTGCGGTTTGGCAGCGGTGACCCAAACCAACAGTGCATTAGTGCCACGCAGCGAGAGGTACAGGGCAGGGGCAAGCTCCTGGGCCAGCCCTGCAGCAGCTGCCCTGGCAGAGATACAGCATGGCATGCCACAGCATGGCACAGCATCGCACAGCACGGCATGCTGCGACATGGCATGGCCTCACGTGGCACGGCACGCATGGTGCAGGAGGCAAACAGCTCCGGCCTCCCTCCCAGAGAGCCTCCCGCAGCGACATCCTCCCAGCCGACACCGGTCAATGACACGAGGACGCGGCCCCTGCAGGTCACTCTTTATTACTAAATAAATAGTCGTATAAATCTTGTGCAAAAACGTGTGGCAAAAGCCCTTGGCCGTGGTGCGAGGTGGGGCTGTGCTCCCAGCACCCTGCCCGCGGCAGAGGCTCCCAGCAGGGTGCAGCCGACGGCCCCAGCGCAGGAAAGCAAAGCGGCGGCACCGGCGCTCGTCGGGGTGAGCCGGAGACCCCCAGCACCAGCGGGGCCAGCCGGGACCCCCGTTGGGATGGACACCCACCAGGACAGCGGCTGCCGGAGGGACGAAGGCTGCACAAATCCCTGAGGAACAGACGCACCGGGGAGCGCAGGTGGGAGCCGTGATTCTGCGGGCCGTGCCGGAGCTGTGCCAGGGCAGAGTCCTTCGGCTCTGGCACCGCTGTGCTAGAGCGGGGAGCTGGGGGCCTGCCCATGCCGCCGCTCCCGGGGCTCTCCTGTCCCCAGTGTCCCCAGCGGAACCACCACCTCCTCTGGCGGGCAGCTCTTGTTGAGCTCCACCACACGCGGCACCACCGTCGACCAGCGATCTGCGGGACCGGAGTTCATCAGAAATGGGTGCCCCGCAGCTCCCCCCGCACCCTCTGCTCCTGGGGCTCATCGGAGGGACGAGCGGAGCCCCGAGGGATGTCCCCAGCCCACGCTCACCTCTCCGCAGCCGGCCCACGGTGTGGGAGAAGCCGTAGTACTGGTACGTGTCGCTCTTGCCTGGGTCCTCGCTGATGATGCCCAGGTTCTGGTTCCAGTGGGACCAGTTCACCTCATCCACCCTGCGGGGAAAGGCAGAGCCCAGCAGCTGCGTGGAGCTGCTGGGGCCGGGCAGCAGCTCCCGGACCTGTGTCCCCACACCATCCCAACACCCGCAGCACCACCCAGCCCCAGATGTGCACAAACCATGCCGTTCTAATGAGGCCTAACGAGGACCAGTAATGGGTATTGCAGGGAACACGCCCTTACCTGAAGCACCAGCGGCGGTCGGGCGTCCCGTCGGTGCCCTTCCCCACGGTCACCATCTCCCCGGAGCGGAAAGCTCGCCGCAGGAAGACAGGGAAGGAGCGCTCGATGTCCAGGATGGTGGTGGCCCACTGGCGGGGACACCAGGGACCCCTCAGCCACCTGGGGATGGAGGCACTGGGGTCCCCCACCCAGACGGTGCTGCTTTGGTGGTCCCCGGCACAGGGACCCCACGGAGACCCCTGCTCAGCAGCTCCCAAAGACAAACCTGCAGTTTCCAGATGTGCTTGCTCTCCTTGGACACTTGGCCCACCGTCTCCCCCATGAGGGCGATGAGCATGTTGAGGAGCAGCACGAAGGTGAGGATGATGTAGGTGACGAGCAGGATGATGAAGACGCCGGGGTACTTGGCGCTCTCGAGCATCTCCAGGTCGCCCATGCCGATGGTGAGCTTGAAGAGGTCGAGCAGGAAGGTGCTGAAGGTCTGGCTGTCCCGGCACGAGGGGTAGGTGGGCACCGTGCAGTTGGACTGCTCCTCACCGCAGGACTCGCTGCTGGGGCACGGGTTCAGGAGGGACACCAGAGCTGGGGAGGAGGGACAGGGAATGAGAGTCTGTGGGGGCAGCAGCAAGGCCGGGGCCTCAGCAGGCTCCACGCTGCTCCGAGCTGTCCAAGCCCTCTCCTCTGTGCCGCAAGAGGTGCTGGAGGCTGCTCCCGCAGGCAAGTAGGATGGAGCAGGGATCCTTCTCCTGCATCCCGGCCCGCTGACCCCACACCTACCTGATGCATAGCCGATCATGAAGAGCAAATAGACCAGGAGGAAGCGGAAAAGGTCTTTGAAGAGGATCTGCAAGCAATGGAGATGAGGATGAGCTGTGATGGCCTGTAACCCCCAGCCCCACACTGGGGGCTGCAGCAGTCCTGCAGGACGAGTGAAGCCCCCCAGCAGAAAGCACGGCGTGAGGACCCTCCTTTCGGGCTGCACGTCCACGGCAGGACCAGCCCTGCCCAGGAAGAAGACCCCAATCCCCCAGACCTTCTGTATCATGATGCTGTAGGTCCCCGTCAGCTTGAGCCCTCGGGTGAAGTAGAGCGCGTTCATCCAGCCCAGGACCAGCGCAAAGACCATGACGGCCAGGTACGCCTCGACGCCTCCCAGGTACAGCCCCGCCGTCACGATCACAAGCACCGAGTAGATGAAGCTGGAGAAGAGGACAGCCAATACCCGCCACCGTCCCCGGCAAGCCTGGGGATGCCCCGGCTCTGAGAGGCCCCGTGGGCGTCCCCACTTACTAGAGCAGCTGGAAGGAGCCGTCGATGAAGAACGAGTTCACGCCTGGGCACTTCTTCATGAACAGATCTTTGATCTGGGGAGAGAGGAAAGGTTGGAGAGGGGCCGGGGGCAGCCCCTGCCAGCAGGGTCCTGGTGTCAGGAGGGCATCGCAGCAGGGGCTGGTGCCAGGGGACACGGGGCTGTCACCCTCCTCGTACAGCACCCACGAGGGCTGGGCCACCCCGTTTCCCCCGCCTCATGGCACTGACATTTGTGAAGAAGAAGAGGATGCCGGTGAGAAGGGTGATGATCTCCCCGGCCAGGCGCAGGTAGTCGATGGTGGTGGTGTAGGGGTAGGGGGGCTGCGGGGAAAGGACACATCAGTGGCACAGCCCCGAGCCCCCCACTCTACCCCACATCCCCCAGGGACTCACGGGGCCTTCCATGGGGCGGTAGTAGGCGATGAGGGTGAAGATGACCATGGCGCAGAGGTAGGACACCACGCTGATGTAGAAGGAGACGGCCCCGAACTTGCGCCACTTGTCGCGCAGCAGCTCGTTGATGGGCTCCACGGCCAGCATCTCGTGGCGATTCTGGGGGGGACACCGACAGATCAGAGTGGAACCGACCCCAGACCCCGATCCCCCGGCCCCTACACACCTCGATCTTGCTGTTGTAGACGAGGATCTCCAGCACGGACACCTCCTCCCCGCAGGTGTCCAGCGAGGACAGGTCGTAGAGCGAGGAGTAGACGGGGCCGTACGCCCAGTCCTTGAACTTCCGCGAGAGGTGCCGGGCGTCCTCGTCCGTGATCTCCCGACGGATGATGTGCTGGAAGATCTGCGGGGGGCGCCTGGCCCATGGGTCTGCCCCCTCCCACCCCATCCGCGGCAGCTCCCCAGGGCGATGCAGCTTGTGCATCCTTAACCGGCCCCTGGGCGAGCCTGGGTGAGCGAGGGGCAAGGGCAGGATGTGAGGAGGGCCTGGGGTTAATTAGGGAGCGGACAGGATGCAAGGAGGGGTTAATTAGCCAGGTTAATCGCCTGCACATGCAGGTTTCTCAAAGCACGTGCAGACAGCAGCCGTGCGGCCTGCTGCGAGCGCGACAGGGCCGGGGTCGCCGTACCCCGATCTTGCCGGTCTTGGCGGCCATCATGAGCGGCGAGAGGCCATCGTTGTTGAGCAGCGCCTCGAGGTTGGTGTCGGGGAAGAGCTTGGCGCACTTGACGAGGAGCAGGTCGTACATCTTGGTGACGAACTTGGTGTTCTCGCGGGTGTTGTCGGCGATGGCGACCAGGGCGTGCAGCACGGTGTTGCCGCGGGAGTCCTGGCGCCGCAGGTCCGCCTGCTTGTGCCCGTTCTCCGTCAGGTAGTGCACGATGTGGGGCTGGTTGGTGCAGGCGGCCAGCGAGAGGGGCAGCTCTCCTGCGGGGACAAGCACACGGTGGGTGCCCCACCGCGGGGACATCCCCAAGGACCCGGCCCCGGTGCTGCCAGCCCCCCCAGCTCACCGAAGTAGAAGTAGCCGCCCTCGTCCTTGGGCTGGAAGAAGCGGCCGCGGGCCTGGGCGTGCACATCGGCTCCCTTCTCCACCAGCAGCTCCACGTAGTGCTTGCAGCGGCGCTCGATGGCGATGTGCAGGGCTGTCTGACCTGTGCCACGGGCGCCTGTCACTGCGGCCTCACCCCGAGACTCCCCATGGACTCCCCAGACTCCTTGGGGAACCTGACTCCAGTTGCTGAGCCTCCCCAGGGCTCCCCATCCTCCCCAAGGTCCTGCTGCTCCAGTCCCTGAGCCCTGCTGGAGTCCTCCATCCTCCCCAGGGTCTTCAACTGCTCCGATCCTCAAACTTCCCTAGGGTTCCCAAACCTCCCTGGAGTCCCTCAGCCTCCCCAGGGTCCCTCAGAGTCCCCCTAAGCCCAGCCACGTCCCCCGTGCCCCCCTACCCCGGTAGTAGACATCGCGGAAGGGCGAGTTGATGAACTCCCGCATGTTGCCCGTCTTTTCGGCGATGTCGAGGAGCACAGGGATGGTGTCGTTCTTGCCCCCGCTCAGGTTGAGCAGTGCCTTGGGCAGGCAGGTCTTCCCCGTCGAGGGCTCTGGGAGCAGAGGATGCTGAGGGGGCTGCCCCAGACCCCGACCAAATCCCTGGCTCCTCTTGGTGCCACAGCCCCCATGTCAGGGCCATGCAGTGCTGTCCCCACAGGGATATGGGAACCACCGGTGGCCCTGCACAGCCCCGGCACCGTGAGGTCCCAGGCGCTCACCTCGAAACTCCTCATCCGTCAGGCGTTTCTTGTGGGTGAGCAGGAAGGAGAGGAGCCCATCCAGACCGGCCGGGGACCCTCGGGAGACGATGTCGAAGAGGATGGGTCTGTTGAAGACCTTGAGGACAGGGGGCGGGTCAGGAGCCGGCCCCTTGGTGCCCGGTGCTGTCTTCCTGCAACAGAAGCAGCAGGACTGAGCACTGAAGCTGCTTCCATGCTCCGTGCCTCGGTTTCCCACCCGCACACTGAGCTCAGAGCTGCAGGGATGGGCATGGGAGCAGTGGGGGGCTCCAGCTGGGGGGGCTGGCGGGGGCTCTGCACACCCTAAGTCAGGGACCCCTTGGCAGGGGAAGCAGCAGCCACAGGGGAGGCACCCAGTGCTCGCAGTCACCTCCTGCCTCCCCGTAGCACCCACAGGGACGGGGTTCTACTCCCGTTGTGGGTCTCAGTGGCAGGGCAGAGCCCCAGCAGGGACAGGCCACGGCTCTGGGTCAGGCTCCAGCGACATGAGCTGAGCCACAGAGGTCGGTGGCAGCAGGGGACAACCATCCAACTCCAGGAACCTGGGGGAGGAGGGACGGCGGCTGCCCCAGTCGGGGTCTCCGGGCCTGGGGAGCCCCCCTCAGCCCCGCTCGCAGCCCAGGGACACGAGGTGCCGCCGGAGCAGGCAGGGTGCGGCTCGCAGAGAGCCCGGCCAGGCCAACCCAGGTGCCCAGCACAGACGGGCATTGTGTGCCCGGGTGCAGGCGGCCGGCCCGGCTCCGGTTTCCTGACGCAGGCCGAGGGCGGAGGCCCCTCCTGAAAAGCCCTTTCATGCCAGGGGAGCCAGACGTCCCGCACCGGCAGGGAGCGGCTGCAGCACAGAGCCCTCTTTCACGGCGCAGGCAGGAGGGGAAGGGGGGCCACGGTCCCAGCCCTACGGTGGCGTGGGGCTGCAGCCCACGGCACGGCGTGGCACGGGGCAGCACGGCACAGCACAGCCTGGCACGGCACCCGGCATCCTCACCGGGACTGGCTGGGAGTGCCATGAGCGTGGCACCCCGAGTTCCCTGCCCAAAGCACCCCTACATGCCACTCAGAGAGCCCTGGGGGCCCGTCCCCAGCTGCCTTGCACCCCCATTCCCATGCCAGGGTGCCAGGGGGGTCCCCGTACTCACTCCACAACCCTCCTGCGCCAGCGCCTGTTCTCGCTGGGGTGGTGGCGGTAGGTGCCGTAGTCGAAGAGGGAGTCCATGGGGGCCTTCTTGGGTGCGGGGACCACGGACGACTCGTAGATGGTGGCCTCCAGCAGCTCCATGGGTTTTGGGGCGCCTTTCCGGAAGGCCCCGTGGAATTTCATGCGCAGGTTTTGCTTTCCGTCCCCAGCACCGGCGGGGGCCCGGGATGCCTCGGCGGGGGACGGGGTGTCCTCCACCTCGAACAGGTTGGCCAGCGAGGAGAGGGGGAAGGAGTCGTCCCCCGGGGCCTCCCCCCCAGCATCGCGGGGTTCCTCGCTGTCTGCCATGCTCCTCTTTCAGCGGGACCTCTGATCACTGCCTGGGTGGCCGCACTCCTCAGTCCTTCCGTGAGAGCAGGAGACCTGGCAGAGGAAAGCCCGGAGTCATTCCCAAATAACTTCCCCTCCCGCCCCATCCTCTCCCACAGGCACCGTGCCCCGGGCAAGCCGCTGCCAGGTCCCAGGACAGGAGCAGCGTCCCACCCCGACCCCGGCAGCATTTGGGGCCAGCGGGACCCCCGGCGCTCCCCAGCCCACCTACCCTCCCGTGGGGACCCCTCGCATCCACGCAGCCCCACCGGCTCCGGCGCTGCCGGCTTCCAAGCGCGCCTGCCTGGAGCCCGGCCCCGCTGCGGTCAGCTTGGGTGCAGCCCAGGCTGGGGCACAGAGCGAGCCCTGTGCGTGCTGCCCGGCCCCCGGGGAGCCACCAGGATGGGGGTGAGGGGAGCTACAGGGGGTCAGGAGCGGGCCCCCCACGCCTCTCCACCCGGCCACGGTGCCACACAAGCCGGGGCTGTGACCTGGTCCCTGGCACAGCAAAGTGGCTGCAGTTTGTGGGTCCCAGCAGAGGGAGCGAGCAGCGTTTGGGGTGAGGAATGATGGGTTTTGGTCGTGCAGAGGGAAAGGAGACTGGCAGAGAGCCGTGCTACCAGCACGGGCACGCACCTGCCTGCTTGCTGGCCCAGCGGGTAAACACCCCCGGGCTCCCCAGCAGCCCTGCTTTCCATGAAAACACAGCACACAGTGCAGAAGTGCTCTGCCCTGCCTCAGTTTCTGCCTCCCAGGAGCGCGCTCAGCCCTCGCTCTCAGACCCAGGGTTCGGAGACAGAAAAAGCACCCGGGGAACGTATAATTTGCTGCTGGGCTGCAGCTCTGTACGACAAGCCATAATGTCAGGCTTGGCCCTCCCGGAGATCGCTGCTGGATAATGTGCTTCTAATTAGGCAGCGTGTCGCCACGGACACCCGCGGCGGCCGGGCCACAGCTCCTCGTGCGGACAAGGGGCTGCAAACGGCCCCAGAAACTGCAGCAACCTGGGGGGGACGTGGGCAATGGCCCCCTTGGCCCCTTGGCCCCAGGTCCCATGGGAGGCAGCAGCAGGGACACACAGCCCCAGGAGATGCAGGGCGTGTGATGGGGCCCATGCAATTTCTCCTTGTTTCCTTCATTGCTCTCACTGCAAGAAATTCCACGTGCACCTGCCAAAGCCGCGGTGACCCCGGCTCTCGCACACCCGACAGCGGGCAAACACGGGCTCTCACGCAGCCGGGTTGTCTGAGACACCAGACCGGGGAATTCACGGCACGCCAACCCCTCGGGCACGGGGACGGAGCACCCAACCCCTCTGCACTGTGCTGGAATCCCAGCCCAAACCACAGGAAAAGCACAGCTTTTAGAGAAAAGCGGCGAGGGCAAAGCCCAAATATAGATCAGGCTGCCAAACCCAGCCAGAGGCCAGGGCAGGGCCAGGGGACGCCAGCGCTGCAAGGAGGGGCGCGAAAGCACAATTACCCGCATGGATTTTACTATCAGGATATAATTTTACTCCCTGGTGGAGCAAGGGTGGGTGCAGCTCTGCTCTGCTCGTGCTGTAAACGCGGGCGGTTTTCCTCCGAGGTCTGTGGGGGGCACGGGGAGGGCTCTGGTCCGGGCAGAGCCTTGCAGCCCCCCAGCCACGGTGCCCCTGCCTCCCACCAGGACCGGGTGCGTGGAGCTTCTGCCCAGCACCAGGCAGGGGCTTCCCTGTGAACAGCAGCCCCGTGGCAGCCAGGGAAGCAGAAGTGGAGCTAGGGGAAGGAGCGGTGTGAAAGCTCGCTGCTTGATGTTTGGAGTCACAGCGCTGCAGAAGGCAGCGGTCACATCCTGGCTGACGTGGTGGCACCTGCCAGCACCCAGAGCCTGGGTGCCCTTACAGAGGGCTCCCCGAGGACATCAGGCCCGGAGTCACCCGGGCAGCACGCGAATGGAAATCAGCTTCCACGCCTCTAACCGGAGATTTGAATCGGTTTTCGTTTGGCTTAACCCGTGGCAGCCAAAAGAGCAAGAAGCGAGGCCGGCGCCTCGCCGCCCGTGGCCATCGGCCGGGGATGACCCCGCAGCGGTCACGGGATGGGGACAAGTGGCACCGGGGCCATGGCAGGGCTGAAGGCAGGGAGACGCGAGGCAGCAGCGGGTGACGGAGCGGCTGCCATCACGTGCTGGGGAGGAAGCTTGCTTGGGAAGTGACGGTCTCGCCACCGGCCCTGCGAGCACAGGCGCTCCCATGGGCCCCGCCGCTGCCAGGAAAGGTGTTGTCAATCGGGTTTTATTTGGCTTGTTGACTTATTTGGCTTTTTTTTTTTTTTCATTTTTCAGCCTTCCTCACCCCACGGAGCAAATGACTCAACGCCTGGCTTCGTGCAACGAGCCTGCCGGGCACGGCCCCGCCGCTCGCATCCAACACAAACCCTCGCACCCGCACCCAGGTGCGTGCCCAGCACCAGCACCTCGGCCCCCCCGGAAGCCCCCGGGACCAAGCGGCAGCCCCGGGCCCCTCACCCAGCCAACAGCCGGGGTGCGGAGCCGCTGCACGGGTGGGTTTGGAGCCCGCAGCACCCGAACCCCCCACCCCACAGCACCCCGAGCCCCCCACCCCGCTACCCCCGACCCCTGCCCGCCGCCCCCAGCCCCGGTCCCGTCCCGGTACCGCCCGTCCCGGCCCGTCCCGGCCCGTCCCGCGCCGCTCCAGCAGCCTCCGGGGGCTCGGTCCCGGTCCCTCCCGTCCCGGTCCTTCCCGGCCTGGCCCCGCAGCCGTGGGCGGGCGTCCCGGGACCCGCCCGCAGCCAGACCCGCCCCCGGGACGGCCCCGAAGCAGCCTCCAAAGCCCAGGTTAACGGAGATTTATTGAGTCCGTGCCGCCGGGCATCGCCACGCCGAGGCACCGGGCGCTCCAAAACACCGCCGGGAGGGGGTCTGCAGCCCTCCATGGGGGTCTCGGTCCCACCGAGGGGGTCCCATGCTGCTGCCCACGGGGCTGGGGGCACCCGGGGAGGTCGCCGGCTCCTCCGCAACGGGCGCTGCCAGCATCATACGGGGTGCTGTGCTCCTGGGTGCTGTGCTCCCGGGTGCCGTGAGGTCCGAGAGCAGCACAGGCGAGGAGGCAGAGGCGCAGACGAGGAGGCAGAGGTGCATCGAGAGCGAGGGCAGAGCCGAAACTGCATCAGCGGGACGCTGCCGCCGGCCGCGCTTCATTCCTCTCGCTTGCTCTGCACGAGGACCAGAAGCGTTCGTTTGTCTTCCTTAGTACAAAAGCTCGGGAAATCCTGAGACGGCTCAGGGTACCCCTGGTTTATTGCCAGATTCTCGATAGAAAATTAATTAATTTGTTTAGAAAATAGGCTAGCTGCTGGAGATCCGGAATCGAAGCCGGCCGGGAGCAGCCCCGCAGCGATGGAGCTGCCTGCGGGCGGCCCCCGGCCCGTGCCAGCGTCAGGCTTTGTAGCTGAGCTCGGCGTTCATCTTGGCGTACATGTCGTAGATGGCATCCAGGATGGGGGTGACCCTGGAGACAAACTGGTGGATCTTCTCGATGCTCTCCTCCTCCTTGACTTCCTTGCCCTTCTCTAAAGCCTTCAGCAGATCCGACTTGTATGGGAGCGCATAGACCGAGCCCTGCAGGATGGAGGGAAGCGGTGAGGGCACTGAGCCCTGCCTCGGCTGCGGGGACACCACTCCCATCAACCTAACGAGCCCCCCAAGCCCCCCAACCCACAGCAGACCCTCGTGGGGTTGTGCCCGGGATGATTCCCGCAGCAGCAGCCTCCCACCAGCACCAGTGGGGGACACGGACCCCCGGGGAGGCTGGGCTGTGCAGAGACTGCCCTGGAAATAATCCTTAAAATAAATCAAGGGGCTGCGCATCTTTGGATGCCGCCTTATTTCTCCTGAAGCACATCGCTGCTCAGGGCAACTAAAAGGGATTTGGGCTCAAGGCAAGGCAGCTCTGGTCCGCAGCAGCCCCGCCGAGCCACGCTCACCATGAAGAGCTTCTGCAGCATCCAGCCGTGGTACTTCTTCAGCGCCACCTCGTAGGCCTTCAGGGCGTTCACCCGGATGAGGTTCGGGTGCTCCTCGTCCCGCTCGCCGTCGGAGATGCTCTGCAGCAGCACCAGCATGAACTTCAGGCCCCTGCGAGGACAGCGGGGCTGGCGGGGGGGGGAACTGCCACACAGGGTGACACCCGGACCCCCAAAACCCCATGGGTTGGGCAGCGCAGCCCAACAAGGAGCGGGGCACGGAGGCCAGCGGGGATTTATAGGAACGCAAACACCGCCTCGTCCCAGCAGGGAATGCGAGGACAGCCGAGGACAAACCTCCCGAGGGGGCCGCAGCCAGCGGCGCTCCCCAAAACCCAGCCCAGGGGTCGGCGGAGGAGCACCGCGCACGCCGCGACGCAGCCGGCACCTCCGGCGCCGTGAGTCACCTCTTCAACCACATCAGCGCCAGCGTGGCGCCCGTCTTCGGCCAGGCCGAGCCGTGCATCTCCTTCTCCACCTGCAGGATGTCCTGCAGCGTCTTGAACTTGGCGGGGTCGGAGTCGTAAACGGCCCGGATCTTCTGCGGGGGGAGGAGAGAAACGGGGGGGCTGCTGGGGGCTGCTGGGGTGGTGAAAATGGGGAGACTGCAACAAGTGCTGGGGCTGCTGCAGCAGCAGGGGAGCCCGAGAGCTTCCATGGGGTGACAAGTCCTGGGGGATGAAGGGTCCCAAGGGGATGAAGGGCTCCAGGGGATGAAGGACCCCAAGGGGATTAAGGGCTGCAGGGGATGAAGGGTCCCAAGGGGTGAAGGGTCCCGAGGGGACGAAGGGCCCCAAGGGGACGAAGGGCCCCAAAAAGGATGAAGGGCCCCAAGGGGATGAAGGTCCCAAGGGGATGAAGGCCCCTGCCCGTAGCCCCCCACGCCCCTACCTTGATGTTTCCAGCCAGGTCAGCCTTGACGGGCGAGTACACGATGGGCGTCCCGAGGCAGTCTGCGGAGGCACAGGGAGGGGTCAGCGGTCACCGGGGCCGTACTGGGGGCACCCCGAGGTCCTGCCCGGTGCCCGGGGGGCTGTGCCCACCCCCAGGGCCCTTGGCGGTGCTCGGCCGTCCCGGGCCACGGGCGGGCACAAAGCGGGGCATTGTGCTGCTGCCGCTGCTCCGCCTCGGTCGGTGCCACCCCCGGGACGCCCCCACGCGGAGCCGGTTCCCCGCGGGGCCGGGCCGTTTCCCAACGGGGCTGCTCGGCGGGTCGGGCGGGTCGGGCGGGACGGGACGGGACGGGACGGGACGGCGCCATCCCACGCCCGGCCCTGATGCAACGCCGCCGCGGGCTGCTGCCGGGGGACGGGAGGACGAGGGGGCCAGAACCGGGAGGGCAGTACCGGGAGGGGATAGTACCGGGAGGGCAGTTACGGGAGAAGTACCAGGGGGGCAGCACCGAGGGCTCAGCAGCAGGACCGTGGGAGCCGGGGCGGATCCAGGCGCCCTCTGTCCGCCGGCGGCAGCGTCCCGGCTCCCGTCCCGGCTCCCGCCCCGGCTCCCGCCCCGGCTCCCGTCCCGGCTCCCGCCCCGGTTCCCGCCCCGGTTCCCGTCCCGGTTCCCTTCCGGGCTCCTGCCCCGGCTGCTGCCCCGGCTCCTGCCTCGGTTCCTGCCCCGGTTCCCGTCCCGGTGCCGGTGCCCGTCGCTTACCGAAGAAGGGCGGCAGGTGCGCCACGGCCTCCAGGAAGGGCAGCGTCTCCACCTGCCCGTCGGGCGGCAGCGGCCGGAACTCGTGCTCCAGCAGCAGCGCCATGGCCCGGCCCGGCCGGCCCGGTAAGCTCCTCCCACCGCCCGGTAAGCTCCTCCTACCGGCACCACCGCCCCGCCCACCGCCCCGGTAAGCCCCGCCCTCCGCTCGGCGCGCCCCGCCCACCTCCCCTCCCACCAATCAGCACGGTAAAAGGGCGGTGCCGGCACCTCCCCACCCCTCCCTCCCCGCGAAGCCCGTCCCGAGGGCCGTTATGACCCTCGGCGGCACCCGTCGCGCTTCTCCGCGTCGCCATGGCAACCGGCGCGGCCTGGCGGCGGGCGATGTGGCTGCGGGCCGCGCGGGGCCGGGCCGCGGAGCGGCGGCGGGAGCGGGAGGAGCGATGCCGGCAGCAGTGGGAGCGGGCCGGCCGCTGCTTCGCCAACGCAGCGCTCTGCGGCTCCTGGCAGGCGCGGTGGAGCGAGCCGCGGGCCCTCCCGGCAAGGTGAGGGTGGAGCAGGGCCGGGTAGGACCGGGCGGGGCCTAGGCCTAGGCCCGGTGCCGCTCGGTGCCCCCCTGACGCCCGCCCGGCCCCGGCAGCCCGCAGGAGGAGCGGCGGGAGGAGCTGCAGCGGCGGCGGGAGCGGCTGAGGCGGCTGCTGGCCGAGGAGAGCGAGGAGCTGGCGGCAGAGCTGCGGGAGCTGCGGCGGGGCCGCGGGCGGCGGGAGTCGAGCGAGGCGCTGCGGGAGCGGAGCGGGGCGCTGCGGGCTGCCCGCGAGCGGCGGGGCCGGCAGGTGAGGGCCGGGCAGGGCCGGGGGGTGAGGGCAGGGCCGGGCAGGGCCGCCCAGCCGCCGTCCCCTCGTCTCGCCCCCGCAGGTGGCCGAGCAGCTGCTGCATGAGCACTGGAGGCAGAACAGCGCCGAGCTGCGGGAGGTGAGGCCGCTCCCCGTCGTGTCCCCGCTGTCCTGCGTTGGGTAAACCCGCTGTTAACGGGGAGCTCCTCGCTGGTGTCGCTCAGCCCGAATTACAGCGCAGGGATAGCCCCCAGAGCTGGCGAGCGGGAGGCAAGGAAGGCAAATGGCCTGGTTGCCTGAGGGTCTGCAGTCTGTTCCGACATCAAGAGCAGATATTCAGGGCCTGTGATGCTTTGGTGCTTTGACCCTTGGTGCTTTTCAGAGCTATACATGCCCTGTGCGTAGTGCTTCCCTGTTCTTTGCTCTGCTGCCGTGCTGCTCCAGCAGCCTCAGCTCCGGTTTCAGTCTCACAGTCACATTTCCCTGACCTGTGACACCGAGCTCGGGACCTGAGCGCACCGAGGACCCCAGAGCTCTGCAGAAGCCGGGCCAGGTGCTCCAGGGTCCCTCCAGGTCCTGCTGGCACTGCTGGCGATGTCACCTCTCTGCAGGTGGAGTCGGAGCTGCACAGGAGGCACGTTGTGGAGGCGTGGGGTGATCAGCTAAAGCAAAAAAAGGAGGTATGTTGGGGCGGCCCCGGTGTTACTGGTCGCTGGTGCTCAGGGCAGACTCCTGGAGGGCCTGAGCTGGCAGGCAGCTTGCCTTCCTGGCCAGGCACGACTGGGTTGCAGAAGGACTAGGAAGTGGCCCTTTGTTTGTTGTTCTCCTGGCACTCATAGCAAAACTTCAAGAGTTTGGTATTGCAATATGCAAATCCTGGACATGGCAATGTAGTGACTTCAATATGGAAAGCATAATAAAGACCTTCAAATACAGATTTCAGCAATAATAATAATAAAACAGGTCTTTATAGGGTAATCTGCTCATATTTGTAAGACTACCTGTGCTTAGCTTTGGACCCACGCTGGATCCTGCAAAGGCTTTGTGGTCCTACAGGCAGCGATCAGCAAATATTTGTGTTTTGTCCTCGTGTTCCTCCCTTGTGTATTATGTTCCCCATTCTGCAAATATGTGTCATCATGTGGGATTTGATTTGCGGATGCTTGAGCCACAGGCTGTTTCCTTCTGTTTCTCCTAACCTTAAATGCTGTGCTTTGTTTTGGCTCACTAAGCAAGAAGCAACTGAACGAGAAGAGAAAAAGCGTTACGAAAACGAGTACGAAATTGCACGAAGGGAAGCTCTGGAGAGAATGAGACAAGAGGAAGAGAAGCGTCGGCTGGAACAGAAGAAGCAAGCGGAGATATTGCTTCAGCAAATAGAAGAACTGAAACTACAGGAGACGGAGGTAATCTTTGGTCTCTTCTCATCTGAGAAGGAAGCTCATGGTTTCACTTGGAAATAGAGCAGCACTGACCTGACCTCTTAGCCCCAGGTTTCCACTAGATGAAATCTGGAACAGTTAGACTGGTAGACTTCATTGGTTCTGTTAAAGTGTGAGCACCCTTTTGTTCTGCACCAGATGAGAAAAAGACTTGTAGAAACTTCTGAGTGTGCTAGGTTCAGGTCAGAGGCTTTGCTACTTGAAGCTCCCTGTCTCTTGTGCTGTGAGCCAGTGAGACACAAAGAAAATTAATTTGGAGTATTTACCACAATGATGGTTTTGCTTGCAAAGGAATAGGCTCTGGGACACACTCAAAGGTTTTCTCTGGGATGTCCTAGCTCTCTCAAGTACTCTTAGCTGTTTTTTTTTTTTTCCTTTTCGCATATATTAGGCAACAAAGCTGAAAAAAGAACAGGAGAATTTATTAAAGCAGCGGTGGGAGCTGGAAAACTTAGAAGAAGAAAGGAAACAAATGGAAGAGCACCGGAAGAAGATTGAGCTCGGGTATGGGAGCAAATGTAGCTTGCAGCGGGGACGGATAGAATCTTTTCCGATCTCCATGGCAGTAGTTGCGGCACAAGGAGGTATTTCCAACAGCAGGGGTGGGTTGTAAATGTCTGGGTTTTGTTAGAAGTGCCCAGAAGATCTAATGAGCAAACGCACTGGTGCTGTTACTTCTTGCTCACGTTAGAGGTAGCAGGTACCTCTGTTGCCTATAAATATAATCATAAATGTACCCTCTTGAGTGCGGGTATATAATAAAACAGGGCTTTAGAGCTGGTTTAAATGTTTTCTTTTCTCCTTCAGGCGCTTTTTGAGGCATCAGTGCAACGCCCAGTTAAAGAGACGAGCCCAGCAGATACAGGAGGAGCTGGTAAGAGGAAATACCCCTTGATTTATACATTACGGGTACTGTGTGTTGAAGGAATGTACCGTGTTTCATTTACGTGTCTGCCTCTAATGCCTACAGATCAGTAGTTAGGAAACCCCTTCTGGCTTGTGAATGGGGCTGGAACAAAAAGACCATAGAGAACCTGAGCATACCCTCAACACCAGCAATTTGGTACAGAGGTGTCTTGCACAGGGGATAGAAGGCTGTTGGGTAGTTGTTAATCTTTTGGCTTTTCTCAAGGAAACAGACAGACAAATCTTACTAGCCCTCCTCGAGAAAGAAGATGAGGATCGGTGCCGGCAGTCAGCGAGACGAGAGCGAGCTGTCGCAGACGTTGCCTGGATGAAGCGTGTCATCGAGGAACAGCTCCAGCTAGAAAAGGAGAGGGAGGCAGAGCTCCAGACTATTTTTCGGTGAGTTTATGCACCTCTGCACTTCATCTGAAGACACCGTGTGCTGAATATTCCTGCCTGAATGGCCAGCATTTCCTTCACTGTGCTACTGCTGTTTGGTAACAGATTAGGGCGGCTCTCTGAAATAGGCACAGGTGGGGCGGGCACACTAGCTGCATGGGAACAAATGCGAAAAGCAAAATGAGCCCTCCTCTCAAGCACAGGGTAGCTCATCTACGTCCAGGGAGTGTGTGTGTATGCAATATTTAACTATAAGTAGTAAACTTAGAGAATTCTTCCTCTTGCCTCTAGAGAAGAAGCTAAAAAAGTTTGGGAGAAGAGGGAAGAAGAATGGGAGAGAGAGAAGGTGGCCAGAGATCGCCTGATGAACGAGGTGACGCCTTTCTTTGATTCGGTGTCTCTCTGGGTTTGGCAAAGCTGTTTTTCCCTCTAGTGGGTTACAGCCCTCAGTACTTGAGGGAGAGATTTTCTGTTGGCCTGATACATTTTCTGATGACTGTTTGACTGTCCACACCAAGATTTCCCCGCTTCTGCTCGTGTCTGGCCTCTTTCTTGACTTATCCTCTCCCTTCACAAAGGTCCTTGCAGGCAGACAGCGCCAGATCCAAGAGAAGATGGAGTTAAACAGACAGGCCCAAGAGGAGTCTATAAAGTATCGAGAGCAACTGATCAAAGAACTTGAGGAGGCAAAAGAACTGACACGGCGAGAGAGAGAGCAAGAGAAGGAACTGCAGACCGCTCGCAGACAGGAATTGGAAGCTCAGGTATCGTTTGCTTTTTCAGATGTGTTGTACCCAAATGTTGCAGGTGTTGCTGCAGTATACTTACACAAGTGTTACTTTGGAAAGTGCACAGAAAGGTACTGTTGTGGAGGATTACTGGGCTTCTGAGAGGTCAGTTTGGGACATTTCTAGTCCCAAGAGGACTGCCAGCCTCTCCGGGCAGTTCTGCCCAAGTGTCCGCACAGCCCGTGGTTCTGTCCTGCAACCTGTGAGCTGAGCCGGTGCTGTCGGTGTGTCTGCTAAACCTCCTTGTGTTAAAACCTCGCTACAGTCCTGCCTCAAAACACAGGTTCTTGGCCTAGTCTGCAGGTCTGTGAGCGAGCTGTAACCGCCCTCGTCTTTCCTCTGCTCAGGCGACAGAACGCCGCTTACAAGAGCAAGAGGAGCGGGAGCGCCAGAGGGAGGAGGAGGAGGAGGAGCGCTCCTTCAGGCAGCGCTGCCAGGAGTTGGTGCGGCAAGAAGCCAAGCGCATGGCCGAGCGAGGATACCACAGCAGGGTAGGTAGCAGCGCCCACGTACACGTCACCCTAGCACTGAGGCACATCAGGAGGAGTGGCAGCCATCGAGCGGGCAGAATTTTCATTGTTTCTAATCTGCACCGTAGTTGCCACACTGCCAGACCAGACCCGTTCTGTCCCTTGGTGCTACTTCTAGCAGAGGGCTGCAGCTCTCCCTTACGAGCTGCTCTTCTCGTTTGCTGATGCATTAGGTCTAGATTTTTAAATAATGTGTGAGGCAGATTTGTTGCTACTGCCTCAAACGTTATTCTAAATGTTATCAGCCGCATCTTCTGTCATGTTTTGTCTGGTTCTAAAATCTACTTAAACCACGTACCCAGTAGATCACACTCCTCATGAGGTGCTGTGCAGAGTAACTTGCCTCTGTCATTTATGTGACAGTAGCTACAAGAGCCAGAGAAAGCTGAAAGGGAAATGTACAGCTCCAGAGTATCAAATTTTAACCATTACTAATGAGTTTTCTTGAAAGATATTCTGTATTCTTCAAAGCACGGTATTTGCATGCTAAATAGCACGTGCAAGCGATTAATTCTAGAGCCCATGGAGTAGTTACGATCTTTGTTTTGACCTGTAGCTCTACAGTTACCCAAAGGCAGCATGGACCTGAGGATTTTGCCCTTTGTATCCGAGGAACGAGCACTAAATGAAGTTGTGGACTACAAAAGGAACACTTGGAAGAATCAGGGAACTCCTGAACTAACTCCAGTTTGGGAATAGCCTACAGTGACACCAAGATTCAAGGCAGTAGGAGTTAGGTTTCTGAACATATTTAGCTGTGGCCCAGCTGAACCCAAGATGAAACTTCTACTGATTTCCATGAATTTGGAGGTGTGAGCATACTCGGAGGACTCTCCCCGAACTGCTTCACTCACTGTGTTCAGGAGATGTATTTTAGTACACCCTACATTGGATCAAAACAGCAAAGGACTTAACCTCGCCCTTCCACATTTTAGATCTAAAGAATTTGTGCCTCCTGTGGAGCAGGAACCATGAACCTCTAGGTGCTGTTTCCTATTTAAAAGAGGGAAGCGGGACGTGCCTAGAAGTCCCAGCTGGCCTTTAAGGGGTGCTTCGTAACACTGCAAATCAGAAAGACAACGTGTGCTGTGGCAGTAATGGTTAACCTGTCCAGTTCCTCTCTGGAAGCTGTAGATGGCTTCAATAAACTTTTTTTTACTTGTTTCACAATGAATAATGGTAAGCTGAACATCTGTTAGTTTCTTTACAGGAGCAAATTGCTAGAGGCACAGAAGGGGAGGGGTTTTACTTGATGGCACTTGACTCCCTGCTACAGGCAACTGCGGCTTAAAATCAGGCCAAGCGCATCAAGCCGGTGTGGCACCTTGGGATCTGCCCTGCTCTGTCACAGCGCGAGTCCGTGCTGCAGGGAGGTTACCAAGATGCGTTCTGTTCGAGCACTGCAGACTTTACTCAACTACAGCGACTCTTTCAAGATCTTTTCTTTACAAAACCAGCAGTCAAATAATCCCAAGTAATTTTATACATTGACAAGGTTTTAGCATTTTATAGTAATGCAGTAAACAAAAGGTTAGGTCGGAGTACAGTACAGACAGAACGACACCGATAAATACAAGATTCAGAAAAGGCAAAAGTTTTACTTTCCTATGCAGCATTTTGTAAGGACAGGAATTTTGGTTTGGGGGAAGGAGATGTCATAAAAGGAAAAAACAAAACATTTGTTATTTGGGGTATTATAAATGTTCTGACCTGCAATGCTGTATGCTCGGGGGGTTACCCTACTGCTCTCTAGTTCCGCAGCTGGCTTTGGAACACGCGGTGAAGAGATGTGACGGAGCACAGAAGCGTTTGCTCAGGCTGCTTCTGTTTCGTTGATGGCATCAGAAAATTGCACATCCCACATCACGTGCGCTGGGGTTCTGGAGCAGTAACGGGATGGCGAGGACCAGTCTAGAACAAATGTTTGTTCAGAGATGGCAGAATTTACCAGAATGGAAAATCAATTACAGGTGGCCATACATTTATTTAAAGCTAGGCCTTCCAACAAGATAAATGGTTGTTTTTAGAAAACCTGGAGCTAGCCTAGCTAGAACGAGGGCTTGCAGCTATTGAAATGTCCTTTTATTTCGGTACAGGCACAAATGTAAACCTACAACATAACTCAGTGTTACCCTGCTTCAAAAATCAGGTAAGATATGTTAAAGAAAAACATACAGTGGTGTCCTGAGAGATTTAAAAATACTATCTGCTACCTTTCAATGAGATTAATTTGATAATCTTCTGGAAACCTGTTCTTAATGTAGTTAATTGCCAGCAGAATAATTCTGGAGTAGGTTTTATAAGTCTTTTACAGTTTCAATCCCACCCTGTCTGCATTCCTGTGAGTTTAGAGACAGTTCTGGGATTCAGAGGTGTAGGAAGGGAGAAAAAAAGTTCCTATGAAGAAGATTAGTGAACTGGATTGTCATCTACTCTGAGTTTTTCCATGGAGTTTTGACTCCCAAAGAGCTCTCAGTTTTGTAATCACGGACTTACATATCTTCCCCAGTTTTGTAAACCGTTAGGAATGGAAAAACCTGAAACACGTGGACGTCTGTAACCAATCTGCCTTCCTGACAGGAAACCTAGCTTGGGTTGCTCAGTAAACGGCTGTACAATTTTGAATGCTTTGCAGAATACTTACTGGATATAAGAAATGTTTTCACATTGATACGTTGAGGTACAGAGGTTATATGCTATGGCAGACACAGCTTCCTTTAACTGGCACTTTTTTTTTTTCAATTATCACAAGTCTTCAGTGAAATTGCATCAGTGCTGCTGCAAACAAGGTGTTGCCTTGAAGATGACAGAGAAATTCTGTAGGAAACTTAAGAATGAGATACCAAACCAGAAACAAGGGATAATATTTTAACCACTAATGCCCTAACGTAACATCAAACATAATAATATTAATGGCATAGTGACAACTAAAAGAAATAACTATTAAAATCGAAATTCCTTCCAAAAACAGATAAAGTGACAAAGACCTCGTATAGCTACACGTAATAAGCTCGGATGCCCACAGCTACTATTGTCTCAGCAGACTAAGAACGTTATTATTGCACAACAGTTGATATGGGAACAGGTGACAGTGGCTGGCATTCCATGATCAGGAGTACGAGCTTCCTTCTGCTGCTCAGCAGGTGTGGTCCTGGAGCCTTCGGAGCCCGTTTCCCCGCACGTTTCTCAGTCAGCGGCACCGTTGCACGTGCGGCTCCAGGATGGACAGAGCAGAGGTTCTGCCCTCTGCTATCTGCAGTTGACTTTGGTGGGAATTTTGCAAGCGTTATCTGAAAGCAGAACGTGTCCTCAAGGAAACATCTAGCAAGAGCTCGAAACAACGCCGGTACGTGATATTGGCTCAATAGCTATTTGCGACATGCTAGTATCGGTAACTAAACTGGCAACACAGGCACAAAATAAGGCAGTGGGTTAAATTAATCATTAAAATTGTTAGAAAACATGCAAAAATAATACTGAGTTTAAAAAAAAGTTTCTTGCCCCTTTAGTTTTCCTCATAAAAATTTGAGTAGTTCCACGCCTCTATTTGAAATTCAACCTTTAAAAAACAAGATTAAAAAGCCCAGCGTGACTCAGTTGTTGTTCTCTTTGGTTGTGATGGTAACCAGCTGTTTAGCAGCCTTGGCAATGTCGTAGGCGCACTGGATGACTTGCTGTGTGACCAGCTGGATGTCCGTCGTAGGGCACGTCTCCACAGGAAGGGTTTTTTTGCACTCAGATTGGAGTCTGTAGGCACTAGATGTCAGCAGACGCAAAGAAGTCCTTACCAGTTCAGATTTGGGTTTCTGGGAAAGGAAAATTTGAACCAGACAGAACAAAACCATTTTAGGATCACTTGTAATTAGCCAGTAGAGGTTGATGAGCGTTCTTTAGCACGGGACAGCTGCTGCTAGGGCTCTGCTTTCTACACAAGACTTCTCTGCGAGATGTTACAAGCCATCGCTGCAGGGACGGGGCAGGAGTGGATGAAATGGGTTCCCAGAATCTCTCCTCTTTAATCTCAGGTGTGAACAGGGAATAGTGCTTCCTGCTCTCATGTAAGAAGTTAAACAGATTTTCTAATTTTTCTCATTTACTGCTACCCAGTACCTGTCCTGGCTGCCATCACAGTAGTGTGTACAAGACAGTTCAGGCAGGCACATGGCATAAGATTTCCCTGGCGCTTTTATAGAGGTAGAAAAGACTTAAAAAAAAACAAAACAAAACAAAAAAACAAAAAACACCTCAGTGATGGAAACTTTGCTCCCTAAATTTTGCTGAGAAGAAACAGATCTAAACATCCGAATGTGTATAAAAACCAAGCGATGGCATTCGAAGGAAAACCTGAGGGCCCAGCAAAAGTCCACTATAACCACCTGGCTCCTCAGACTAGAGGCACGTTGCTTCCACTTCCTGAGGAACTGTATGCGTTTCAAGTTGGAAGTCCAAGAGTAAAATTAGGGGCCTGGATACACAAATTAACCTTTCCTGATTAGCACACAAATAAATACAAGGATGGAAGATTCAAAAAAAGAAAACAAAACAAAAAAAAAACACAAAAAACAAAGCAACCCACAAAGCCTGGTCATGTCTCCCTTCCTGCAGCTCTTGCTTTTCATTTACTGCAGGTAAATCTGCTAACAAGGGATCAGGCCGAGAGAGACTTACTTTTGGGAACAAGGCTGCCATTTCTGTTACTGCCACATGTATTCTCTCGGAGCACGGTATATAGCTGCAAAAAGAGGCCATGGATTATTCATTGTGTGGAGACCCCCTTCCCTCCTCAATTTCACTTGTCAGGGACTATTATTCTAAAAAAAGAGTAACAAAAAACCCATCCATGTTCTAAAACTCCTTGCAGGCTGTGCTTCAGGCAGCTGCCGTAGATGGTGCAACACAATGCTGCGATCCTCCGGTCTCCTTACTGAGCATCCCCCGGCGCACCGCAGCACAGCTCTGTACCTAGCTGACTTCAGAAAAAAACAAGAACTTAAACAACACAAAATTAATTCTCCAGTTTTCATTATTCTTTGCTCAAAGTTTGTTTGAAGAACGACTGTCCACATCTATTACGCCAAGCGTTGTCAGAAGAAGCCTCATTTTGAAAGCAATTGCGGAGACACGTCTATGAAAATTAACTACACGTTAATTCACACGCTCGCCTTTCCCCCGGCTTCCCCCAGTCCAACGCTGCAGTTTTTTTGTCTCTAAGTTCTCCAGAAAGTCGCTGGGCTGGTTCTGTTTGGTGTGTGCACAATGGACGTCATTGTTGTGTGTGAGCATGCCCGTGCAAACTGGTTCGTGTACATCAGCCACAAACTTAAAGCAAGATTCCCCAGCTGGGGAACTACCTTAGGAAAATCTTTCTTATGAAAGAGCTTTTTCTGCATAAACTCAGAGACTATAAAATCAGACTATGGGAAGTATTCAAACTGCTTAGCATCTAAGCAGCTAAACAACATCCTTAATCTGAGTTTAAAAAATAAGTGTCCAAATTGATTTCACGTTTCAGAGTTGAACTCTGGCCATCCAAACTCTTAATTTAACATCCAGGCTTTGATATTAGTCGCGCTGCCTTGTCTATACCTTTCAAGGAATAGTTACCATTTTTCTGCACTTTTTTTCCTCGTTTGCAAGCTACAAAGAAGCTTTTCCAAAAACCACGTTGTACCTAAGTTACCTCAACACAGCGAGCCCAACGATTTGACTTCAAAACACCTGGCAGCGAGCCCCGAGGTCTGGCCCTGGCAGCTTTTGCTGTTGGTTTCTCAGCTAACCTCTGACCCTCTGTCACAAACGGGCCACAGCAGGGCCAGCAGCGTGGCTGCACGAGCGCCTCAGTCTGCAGCAGATGCACGTGAAGACACCGTGACCCCAAGACTTCCATCCCTGGAGCAGCCTCCATCAGCTGAAGCCGGCCATGCAGCACGGGGCACGTGTTTCCCTTTCCATCTCCCGGACTGGAAGGTTATGGACCTGAGGATGGGGTATGCCAGGCTTCCAGTACGGAATTCCTACCTTGCTTTTTTGGTAAAGTTTATGTAAACCATCCATGCAGGTAGCTTAACGGTGCCACGATGCCTTCTCGGGTGGATTTAAACACGGTAAACAACCACGCCATTCCCACGCAGCACCTGACAAACGCATGCATCTCTCGGCTACCGACCACGTTGACAAAACCTAGGTTTTAGGCTAAATACTCACTAACGCTATTGAGTTAATAAGTGATAGCTAATAAAACGATGCAGATTCCATTAGTCCTGATAGATTTCACTGCTGATTTGCATGCCAAATAAAAATTAGTAATACCTGTTCAAAATACATCTTAAAACTATTTACCGCAAGCTGCTGTGAGGTGTTCTGTTAGCACGGTCTGTCAGAATTCTTGTTTTGAGAGACTCGTTTTTATGCTTCAAAGACTCAACTTCAGCATTAGTTAATTAACACGGTTCACTCTTGAGCAAAAGAAGCTAAAAAAATCACAAAGCAACCACATTCAAGAAGAATAACCAGCACCTGTAGCTTATGGTAGAACACTGCCCTTTCAAGCAAGAAAATAAAACTAATAAAACCCCAACCCCCCAGTCATTTTATGCAGTCATCTTGCAAACGGGTCAGTCACAAACGCACTGAGAAGGAAGCACCACACTGGGGTCATCTTGGCAATGCAGGAAAATTGCTAAAAAAACCACCAAAAGCCGTATTTCTGTGTGTCTCGAATCACCTGAGTCCTTCCAAATAACCTGAAAGTGGAGGGAAATCTTTCAAGTTTGTTGTAAATTCCTTTCTGCCAGTGCGTTAAAAATTTATTTGTTCTTAATTTGTTCCCTGCAAGCCACACTGAACAGCACTTTACGTCATAAAAAAGCCAGTTTGATGATTAAACTCTGCAATAACAAGGCAACAAGGCAGATAAACCCCTGAGAATTACCTGACCGAAGATTAATGACGCATCGCTCACAACGTATCTCCAGTTCTCTAGGTTAGCTGCAAAGTTTATTGCGTGTCTTGGAGGAATGGCTTTATGGTATCGTCTGAACACTCGTGAAATAAGAAAGCTCGTGAAATGACCTGACACATTCGATGCATTTACACGCATTCGAGGCACAAATCATGTTCTCGTTCAGCACGTCAGCTGTGTAAGAAGTTGAAGACCTAAGCCTAAGGTGGGAGTGCTGCATGCTGAGAAGTTATTGTCATAATTTGTCTGGTGGGCAATAGGCAGAACAGAGATGGGAGAATCTCTTAGACTAGAGCCAGCTACAATGCCAGGCTGTGAGTCTGCTCCCTGTTAAATCGGGAACGGGAGCTTCAACTGATGGCAGCATCAGGGCTCGTAACCACCTGTCCCTGATACTCTCCGCAGTCTCCTTATCATGGGAAGCATTTCATGCATAGCCTTCAACGACCCCTGTGCAGACGGTGTGTGAGGGAAAAAGGCAGCAGAGAGTAAGAGAAAGGACACTGTGCCTGGGAGGCAGGGACAGAGGCCAGAGTACCAGGAGGCAGGGCCGGGCTGCTGGATGGTCAGAGGCTGCAGGGGAGCTCTCTCGGCCCAGGGAACCAGCGTGCTGAAGCAGCCGAGGCTGTGTCTGAGCCTGAGCGTGCTCGCACGCTCTAATGGTCTGCTCGGCCAGGTGAGCACAGGAAAAGGAACAGAAGAAAGCGAGAACAAAAATAGAAAAGGGAAGAAGGCGTTTCGTTAATAGATTATTACTTTATTACTGCCTGATTATCTACGCAGCCTGTGATTTTTTATCTACAGCATTCTCGGCACCAATTTGGAAGCTACGTTAGGACTTCCCCGAGTAGCTAAGTTTGCTCAGGAAGTGTTCCCCTATTGCAGGAAGGGAACGGTGGGACAAACCCACTCCATCTCCTGCCTGCTCCATGCTGAGCAATTCTCAGCCCCCGGAGACAAAGCCAGGGAACAGGAAAACAAAGAGCAGCAGCTTCACAGCTCAGTGAAGATTATACTCATTTGTGTACCGGCAAACACCACACTCTACACATGGCACAGGACACAGAAAAAAGAGCACAGCTCTGATAAATAGCTGTTCAATTTAACAGCTAAAAGTTGGGTACACCGCACTGTTTCTTTCAACGACTTTTTATTATTATTCAAATACTGTAACCTGTGACATACGAAAACCAAACTCATTTAAAACTTCTCTCGCTGTTGCCTCTCATGATCTGTGAGAATCAAGCAACACCGTACTGCTGTGGAAGAGGTTAGGGACAAGGGCCGTGAGCTCAGCACAAACACGTTCAATCTCGCCATTCAGCGTGCGAAGGAAAGGCCACGCACTGTCCCTTCTAAAAATAGAAAAGTACCAGAAGGAAAAAACAGCACAAGAGTGGCCCCATTGTTGTGCACTTCTCTCAGCAAGGCAGGAAGCAAGGGCTTAAAAATCATCAGCTGCTTCTCTCAGGCAAGGATGGGTGCAGAACAGTCCCTTACAAGAGCTGTGCAGGAGCACTACCTGATGACCAGGCTGTGACGACCGCTCTCACTTGCTCACGTTTGTTCTGGAAATTAATTGTTTGATTGGGCCAGAAGCTCCTGAGGGAGCCGAAGCTGCTGTTACCTGATGTGCTGTGAGCAGTCTCCTGCTTACCAAGCTACACCTGTGCCTAAATGCAGTAATTTAAAACAACTTCTGCTTGTACATTCACTGTACTAGCATTTTAATAGGAGAGTCAAATTCTCCCTGCTTTACAGATTTTTTCCTGAAACGAGCCTTAATATTGCTCTCACCCTCACGCAGGGTGACCTGACCCAAGGGCACTACAGTCTGAAGGTCCAAGAGGAATTCTACTTCGGTCAATTTCTCTGAAATGTCATTTGATTTTCATTTCACAGGGGGCTGCGCTGGATTTTTGGACAGGAGCTTGTGCTTCCACCACCTGCACTGGTCACACACCCCTGCTTACCCCACATCCTTCAACACACTAGAGAACGCCACGGGCCTACACGCTTCACATCTGTGAAATCAGGATCTGCAGCACTAACACGGCTGGTGGAAGCATTTTCCTCATTTTCTCGAACTCCGGAGCTTTTTGCACTCACGCCTTACCTGTCGTGCTTGTTCTCCTGCGCTGCTCGCAGCAGCTCCTGAATATTCTTAGTGATCTGCTCGGTTTTCCGAATCACATCTTCGGTACTGGGCAAACTGGAGCTGGGGGCTGCGTCGGTGTCCTCGGGGATGGATCCCTCCCCCTGCCAAATGATGCTCCTCTGCCGTCCCTTCCTGCCCGACCTGCAAATGGACAAAGCTGAGGTTGGCCCTGCAGCACGGGACTCCACCACCACGCAACTCCCTGTCCTCTGACAGCAGAGCACCGTGGTGTTAGCTCGGAGCACCGCACCTACCCTGTCTCCTCCAGCTCCAGAGGGGCAGTGGGGTTATCGTAGTCGCTCTCCGACACGCTGCTCTGCTTCTCCAGCTTCGAGGCCTGCAACAAACAGAGATTTATTTCAGCACTGTGCATGACAGAAGAGCCCCAGGCTGTTCCAGCACCGCCCTGTCCCACGACTGGGGGGTTGCTCTGCTCCAGCTGCTGGTCGGGAGCCCTGTGCACCTCGCTGACCCCCTGCCCTGTGCCAAGCTCCTGCGGCCAGCTTGTCCCTGCTGTACGTATGAAAACCAAACTGATTTCCCTGAGGCCCCGACACCTCGCACAGCACTGCACGGCACAGTCCCACCAGACCCCGAGCGAGGCCTGGCTCAGCGGGGCAGGACAGGACACAGCACGGGCTCCTTCCCCTGCTGCTGAAACGCCGTGTGTGCCCCAGGGGCAGGGCCCAGCGGGGAGCAGAGGCCAGAACAAGGCGGGGAGGCCAAGCGGAGAGGGCAAAACCAGCACAAAGTGGGAGGCTGAAAGGTGAGCGGGAGGCCCACCGGAGAGCGGGAGCCAAACCAAAGTGGGAGGCCCAGCACAGCAGGGGAGCCACAACAAGAGCAGGAGCCCCACAGCAGGCACAGTGGAAGCCAAACCGAGCATGGGAGGCCGAAATGAGTTGAAGCCCACCACAGAGGGGGAGGCCGGACTAAATTCGGGATGCTGGACTGAGAAGTGGAGGCCCAGTCAGGCCGGGTTAAGTACATCCCGGGTTCATGCTACGAACAGCTGCTGTCAGGCCCATCTCACGCAGCCTGAAGCCCCGAGGCCAGGCCCTGGGATCACCGCACATCTGCCTGCTATGGTCCCAGAAGCTGCAGAGCTGGTCAGAAGCACCACTACTGCTCATCAGTCTACAGCAGCGCCACGTCAGTGTCACCGCTCTCAGCTCAGCCTCGGCATCAGCTCCCGCCCCGCTCACAGGCGCCGCGCACCGCCAAGGGCCCCTTGCCGTCCCTGCTGAGCAGCCAGACCTGCAGCTTTACAGCAGCTCTCCAGGTAAGACGAAGGGAAGCTTAATTAAGCATTGCCATTCAACATCTGATCCCAGACGGGTTCTGAACCATTCACCGTTACGCTGTAAAATTTGCCCAAGAAATGGAACCAGATGGCACTGGTTGCGTGTGTTAACCACGCAGAAAGCGGGAGAAAGAGAGAACTTTTCTTGAAAGACCTTTTCAAAAGCAGTTAAGTCTTACTAAGAAGTAAAAAAGACTAAAAAAGAAGCCGGCACAGACTGGTCTATCAAACTGTTCGCCTTGCTAGCTGTGCTGACCGCCTCCTTACGCAAGGTGGCATTTATGCTTCCTTCTAGCAACTGGGGTAGGAGCAGATTTGAATGTCCCGTTACAAAAAATGTATTTAAAAGCTTAAGAAATTGGATGAGGCTTCAAATAGCTAACAGTTCACGTATGAGGCTGCAGCAAAGACGGTGTCTTCGGAATAACAAGAGCTCACAGAATGCATTTAATGTTCCTTGGTAACTTTTTTTTTCCTAAAGTCAAGGGGTTTTGGCAGCTATAGCACTAACGACAAGGTTTTGTAGGTCCCGATGGAACACCAATATAAACCCCTCTATACACTCTCAGTGTTTCTCATCTTGACCTGGAAGTAGTCTTGCTACAACCAGCACCCGTGCCCACTCAGTCTTTTCATCCGTTCGGGTCAGCAGAACGAATGACCTGTGGGGCAGCCTGAGCGGTTATCTGCCGGGATGAGCTCACGTCTAACAAACTACCCGATACCTGTAAAATAAACGGCTCCCGTCAGAATCGATGTGGACTGATGCAGACTGGCAGCCCCCAAAGAAAGCAGGCTTTAAAGTTAGGACATACGTGTGCCTCATGCAGTGCATTTTAGTCAGGAGGAAGGGTTACACAGCGCCTTATGAAATATCAGTGAGTGCTTGCCACATTACTTCCAAGCAGCAACCAACTCGTCGTCTGGCCGCTCTCACTGTTACACAGCTGAACGAGAGATTTGGCGTCACCGCGCGTGGTGTTAAATGCTGAAGATTTTAGCCGTTGTGAAGTTTAGAGAAAGGCAAGTGTCCGCAGCACGTTGCAGAAGAAACGGAAAGTGATGACATACTGCTTCATGCAAGCATGAAGATTATCAGCATCAAAGGGAGAGGACAGGGGCAGAAGCCTTGTAGGGAGAGTGCCACCTCCTCCAGGGAAAGACCGATTGGGAAGGTACTTAACCCTTCGTGTGCTTTCATCCCTGGACCAGGAAAGCGTGGAGGGGAAGGAAGGTAGAGATGAAGAGGAGGTCACAAACGCACTCCTCCCGATCTAAAAATGGGAAAGAGAAAAACACTCGGGAAAACCAAAAAAACAAAACACAAATAATTCTTAACGGAAACAAAGGAACATTTTTAAAACCACGGAGATGACACAAAGCAAGAACGATTTTGAGAACTTAGCTGAGCCTGCGAGGACTTAGTTCTTTCAGAACACATTTGGCTTCATGGTAATCGCAGAATCATAGAACAGCCTGGGTTGGAAGGGACCTTAAAGATCACCAGTTCCAACCCCCCTCCCACCAGACCAGGTTGCTCATAAAATGCATGAGCAGTTCTAACATCGATATCCCAGAGGTACGAAATTCCACAGAGAACAACATACATTCACCATGATACCAAATTAACCACAAAACAAATCAGTGCTTCAGAACCACTGCCTCTACCCACATTTCAAAACAATTAAGAAAGGCAAAGGACCTCTACGAAATGCTGCATGCACAGCCACATACAAAAGAATTCTGCCACTTCTCCCTGCCAGAACTGCCTTTATATTGGCATGCCAACATTTAAAACAATGCAGATTTCATAGTTTCAAGTTCTCGTTAATCTATTTGAAGGGGGGGGGAGCTGCATACAAATTTCTGCACTGATTCCCTGGTGCGCTCCTGCCTTTGCCATTTGCACAGAACATTTGCCCTCCCTCCACGTTAGTGCAGAACCCTTGTGGCCAGTGCAGAACTCTGTCTTCACTCATAGTGCATCATGCAGAAAAATACTAATCCAGAAGAATTTGTTCGACTAAGATCTAAACCATTTTCAGTAATCAGTTCCAAGCTCAGATTAAGAAACTGGATGTCTAGTTGAAAAGTTGCCTTCGGTTTTATGTTTTAAAAAGTCATTCTAGAGTTCCACAAATTGTCATATGCCTGTATGCATCAAGAAAGAAATCTATGAACTATACCCACCTTCTTGGAATCCTAGTTTCTCCCCTCTCGGCTTTCAAACAGCCACACATGGCTATTTGGCATATATATTGTCATTATAAGAAAGAGCTGAGCAGAAGCCAAGAGCTCCAGTTCACATATCCCAGTATCGTTACAGGTTTTACTTTTCTAAACATCAAGCTCCTGCAGACATGTTAATACAGCAAACAGTAACGATTCTTACAGTTCAAATTCCCTCCAAAGCAGACAGTTGAGCAGCTTTGGTAAGTGAGCGCAGGTGGAAGAGACAGAAAAGCTGAACGTCAGGAGAAATGCAGAAGCATCGGCAGTTTTACTTACATGTGGAGGAAAAGGCTGCAGTCTCGTTATGCTTTCTTCTGGGTATGGGACCTCTCCCATGGGGAGGTAGGGTTTCTGACCTGATCCAGTCTCATACATGGACATGGGTCTGCTACCCCGTGCGGATGGTCGTCGCTTTAAAGAAGAATTGTTGGTAGGGTCTGTGTACTCTGAACCAGTTTGGACCTGATATATATTGGTTGTGGCCTGTCTTCTGAGGTTGGTATTCTCACTCTGTAGCGTTTGAAGCTGAAAGAAATGTTTAGCAGTGGGACTTTGTTTTTCTAATAGCAAGCGTCAAAAGCAAACTGACTACACCATACACGCTTGTCTGCTTTGCTAACAATCCCAGCTACCAGTAGCTGGGGGTTGATTTATTTTTCAAAATCGACTTGATTTGTTTAGTACAAGCACAGAATCTATGTTGCAGATCTGGAAAATATTTATGTGCCGATTTCCAGCAATTTTTTGCTGGGACACAAGTCAAATTGGATCTTAAAATTGGCTGTTGTAGTTAAAAACACACACAATCTGTTTCTTCCAGCATGGCTGTACTGGCACGTGAATCACGTCACGCAAAGAGGATGCGTGGGGAAGGACTGCCAACAAAACCATTCTTTCAAGCAAGGTGATCCGTTCCAGCAGTCAACGCAAGAATTTAAAAGAGGACTTTAACATAAGGCCCACAAAACCTGAAAATGCCAAAACTACAGCATAGACACCAGAGACAGCGCGAAGAAAATCAGAGCTTGCTCTGCAAAGCAAGAGGAGAGTTTAGCTTATGAAATAAAGTATCAGCTACTGCTTTCTAAGAAGCCAATGAGAAATAATTTAAAGCTTTTGTATTTTATGTATTTGATGGATAGTAAAAATGCAACAGGTCTGTTTTTTGTGGAGTTACTCAGAGTAAGTTTGCTATATTAACACATCATAAAGAAAAGATGTAAAAAATAAGTATCAGCAATTCTCTAACAAAATGTTGAATACAGTATTTCAAACTGAGGATGGCCTTTAAACAGGAAATGGTTTATTTCTACTTTCATTTACCT
This sequence comes from Nettapus auritus, assembly GCA_011076525.1. Lineage (NCBI taxonomy): Eukaryota > Metazoa > Chordata > Aves > Anseriformes > Anatidae > Nettapus > Nettapus auritus. Next base: position 1,332,222 of record CM021779.1, on the reverse strand, counting down.
TGCAGCCTCAAGAAAATTCTATCAGAACTATCCTGTTTGCCTGGAGCACTTCCCAGTACCCTAACGCAGACACACAGTCTTCTGTCAAGATCATTTATGCTCCCCCTAACCCACATTTTGTGTGCTCTGTAGTCAGATGCACCATATCTTAGGATCTGAGGATCTGCCAGGAGCCAAGCTACTTCTTTACAGTTTGACATTAAAGGCAATTAAATAGGTCAAATTTGTAGTTTCCTTTTTCCTCACTTCTGTCACATTTTACAACCTGCTTTTGGTGCAATTTAAACCAACAGCTCCTGTAAACCCAGACCAAGCCTAAATAAAAAAAACAAAAGAGACTCTTGAATGCCATCTATTCCATGAAAATTGCTGAAGAAGAACAACGACGTTGATGTCTTGCCACAAATTTCCCAGCATCCCATATCGCACGGAAGCTCCCAGCAGCTCAGCGCTAACAGTGCTGTTAGCATCCCTTCCTACTCTGCGTTCCACAAAGGCACGCTGCTGCAATGCTTCTGCACTAATCCAGAGCCACCAGGCATTAACTTAAGCAAGTCCCCTAGCTATGTACATCATCAGGACATAAAACCAGTGCAGCATCTTCAGTATGAGCGAGCCCTGGCTGTGCTGTCTTTCAACCGAGTTCTGCTGCAGCAGACCAATGATTTCTTTCTCCACACCACATAAACACAGGGGAGTCATTGCTTCATAGGCCGTATTTTTTCCCCATGCATAGATTAAATCTGCTTCAAGAAGCTCAGTTAATCTGAGTGATAAAAAAATCCTTGATCAGTACAAGCTGCTGAAAGAAAAGAAAATACACGGAGGTCTCTCGGGTTCCTCCCTGTAGTCACCATTCCAATAGATCTCAAGGGCTGAACACATTTGTAACAGAAGGATGGCACCGAACAAAGATACCTGCATCTGCTGAATTAGAGGGGCCTCAGATGCCTTACTGCACTGAGGGGAAACAAGTGGTTTTATCTATGTATTGTTTTATCATTGATTATTTTCAGTCACAAAGGGTAACAATGATAATATTTACCAGAAAACTGGCAAAGCATTCAACAAATTGTTGACTTACTTAAGTAAGTATTAGAAGGTCGAGCTTCCAAATTGTGGTTTTGGAGCTTTACATTTAGAATTTTAGCAAAACCCTTCAGTTTGCTGTTTGCATAGGACTGATAGATTGAATCCATTTTAAAAGTTCTCTCCCTATACTAATACTGCGTTATTGCATCTTCACTTTCAGCAATTTCATTCTAGTTAACTGAAAATCGTTAGACGAAGAGGTTACATTATTGTGCTTACCTTTTTCTGCATGACTCTCAGCTCATCGCTCAAGTTGATGTTCACTTTCATTAACTGCTGAATCTTTACCTCAGAAGCCACCAATGCATTTTTAACTTGCATATATTCTTGGGCAGTCACCGGTCCATCTGACAAGTCTGAATCCAGGCTCTATAAACAGTAAGAGAAAACCCTGAGACTACTACAAGAAAACAAGACAATGAAATTTCAACAGCTTTTCACATACCTTTTAGTAAGATCCATACATTCAAATCGTTTTACACCAATATAAAAGCAATTTGATATCAATAAGCTCTTAGCTCCCCTGTGCACAAAAACAATTGTCTCAGTTAATTCAAACAGCGAAACAACACTGTTTCATAAGGTTGTTTTTTTTTTTTTTAAATACACAATAAGGAACTAGAAAGCCATGAAAGACAGATTACTAAGTGTACAGTGGGCATGTTACCATGTAAGATAAAACTAGAAATACTAGAATTTGCTGCCCCTTTTTTGCCATGCTGCTTTATTTTCAGGAATGGTTTAAAAACACCCAGTCATTATTGAACTGCTCTGAATACTTCTTCAGAGGGAAGAAGTAAATGTTTGTGAAATACCTGGAACCACTGATTACGAGTGTTTCAGAAGATGTAAGCATTTCATCTGTGCAACTAGGTCTCTATATCCCCAGACATGCACCGTGGCATAGTTTACTTTTCCAAAGAAGCATTTTCTTTACAGTACAAATTCTTTAAGTCACAACATCTGATTTTGTTAGAACCTACACAGACTGAGGCATGATTCCAAAATGAAGATGAATATTAAAACATTAACTCTCTGATCTTTTATGCGTGCTGAATTCCCTTCCAATGGGAAAGACTGACTTCAGATTACCTTTATGAATAAGATTTGGTATGTGTATAAACACCTCGAACCCACCTTCTGTCTGTTAGATTTAGCTGCATTCGTTTCCAGATCCGTATCTTCATCTGAAGCAACGCTATCGTAATCAGGCTGGTCATTATCCTGACTTTCACTGCTATGTTGATTGCTTATGGATTTGAGTATTAGTTCCACATTTTCTGTTAATCAAAATTCATTTTAAAATGTACTGGTAAGTTTGGAGGACAAACAGAAATGCATAAAATTAATTAAAAAAATAAAACATCAACCAAAGAAACAAGAGAAGACCAATGCCATTTGACATGTTCAAAAGAACTTAATTTAGATCCACCCAATAGGTATGGATTATTACTATAACAAACAAACAAAAAAGTACAAAACAGACTACTCTGGACAAATGAATGACAAAATTCAATTTAAAAAAAAAAAGGTTTTATATATATATACATATTAATATTTTCTCTCCACACAGAGGACTAGTGTTCAAATATTGCTCCAATACACTTATGGCTAGAACTATAGCTCTGTTGTTGGCAGAGGTATTGGTATTCTTTGATATCGAACACGCTCAAGAAAGAAAGAACAAAAACACTTTTAGAAAAATTAACAATAAGATCTAAATCATCCCAATTACAGAAAAGTCCTATATGTACATAGCAGCTAGGAAAGAGCATCTAGAACGTTGACATTATCCTAGCTGCCAAACAAAAGAATCGCTCAAATTATTCAAGAGTCTTCTGGATTTTTATTTTTATTTTATTTTATTCTACCAAATTATCATAAGATCACACCCATTGTAAAAAGATTTTCCTGAATTGCACTTGATTTAATTGTATTATAAATATCAGCCTTAATGCACAAATCTTACATATTTGGCCATTATTTTGGAGGCCTAATGTATGCTGTCACTAGCTTGCTATCCAAGTGCCTGCTTAGTTTTTGTTACCATATAAAAACAGAATAAATCTCTTCACCGATACGGTACTTCTGTGTGATGCTATCATATCAATCAAATTACTGCAGCATTGCACACAGAACCCAAACTTACCTTTGGAACCACTGACAGGATTCCCCTGTTGTCTTCGTTTGGCATCACTTAAAATATCTATAACTAGCGTAGCAAATTCATGAGCGTTAAATCGAGCCAGTTTCTGTCTTCCCTAAGTTAGAGAATATCAGTTAAAAAAATACAAATGTTAAGTATATCGTGTATTAGACGAACAGCACAGTCCCCAGGTAAAACAAAGACTATAGCAGTTACAGCAAACTGACTGTTCAATTTAAACTAAACAGCTGCAGAACTCTAAGACAGGGGTAACCTGAAACTATCTTAACCTCTTTAGAAGTAGTCACAAACTCTTCTGCAATAATGAAGTACGGTAAAGCAATATTACTTAGAATAACTGGCCTATTAAATAAGAATATTTGGATAGTATTCAGATCACATACCTGATTCCTGGTGGAGGAATATTCAGGATTTACAGGAAGAAAAGGAACCACCGTGGTCTCTGTCACAAGCGTACTGTGATTCTGAGTAGCAAGCCAAACTGCTCCAGGAAGAGGGGAGGAAAAAATAAATTTATTTTTTACATTAACACGCACCTGCAGACCATGCAATAGACAACGAAATTACTATTACCAGTAATTTCTGAACATAAAAGTACTTTAAACAGAACACGCGCTTGCAATAGCATCTTTTATGTAACGTAACAATTCCAGTTTTATACACATTCCAGAAATCCTCATTCACCTGCATCTGTTTCCCTCCTGTCGACTTCATCATACACATCCATGGCAAGTTCTTCAAATAAGTGGTTGCTTAGCTGAGGGTAGAAGAGAATAATTACAGCTCAAAATTAAACTAAATATATTAAGACCTCTATAACATTTAGAATACAGGTGTACAAGTCAGTTCTCTGTTTTTCAGCCCGTATAGTTGCTTGCTTCTCAGCCTGCACAGTAAATTTATCCATCAAGCAGATATAAAGCAATAAGCAGTCCTGCTGGCGAGGTGGATGCGTTGGTGCTCAACTGCTGACACACAAAAACACAGTGTGGGAACACATCTACTTTTAGCTAGCTATGCGTTTAAAATGACTACTACCAGCATGACACTTACTTATGTAGGAATTAATAGTATCTGAAACCAGCTTGAAGGATGAAGTGCAGAATTTACCACATTAAGGTAAAGGTGTGTTACACAGCACACTGAAGTTTTACTTACAGATTGAAGCTTCTTCTTAGCTGCTTTTGCAAGTTCTGATAAATCGAGACTGCTATGAAAACAGAAACGTGATCATTAAATCGACAGCATTTAAACACTTGTTCAAATAAATTCTACAATTTCAACAATTCAATGATTAAAATCTTTTATCTGATACTTCTTAATATCTTTATACAGTTTTTAATACATTAACTTTTCCAATATTATTAATATGCTATTTAGCATATTCTTAAACTTTTCTAAATAAAAAACTTAAATCTAAATGAAAAGGATCCCAACTACACAAGATTATAAGTAGCTATTTGCACAGCTCAAGGAGCAGTCAACTTGTAAAGCAGTAAAATGCTTTCTGTAGCGAACCTGAAAAACATGACGATTCTGACCAAAACTCAAGTGCCCAGGAACCACACAGGATTTGTTCCACTGGACTGCACAGCAGGTAGGGGACCATCAGGCTGTAAATGGCTACAGCAAAAGAGCCATGCTCACCATCATTCTGTACCAATTAGTCAATGATCTGTTCTGCTAGTTTCCAGCCTACAGCATGAGGCACACTATGAATATGGTGCAGTTCAACAGAATTAATCATAAAAGCCACAGATGAGGAAGCTGACAAATTATGAGTCCACGTTTGTATCACCCAGGGGATGACTTCCCTGACCTACAAGGATGGAAAGGCTCAAATAAAATCTCTGCGTGATCAAATGCCATCACAGGGAATCATGTAGGCAGTCACCTACACAAAAGGAAGAAGAAGAAGAAGAAGAAAAGACCAGCAGAGGACATCAAGCAGAGATAAGGCAATCAAGTTGTACTCCATGCTCTGCAATCTAAAGAGCATCTTTGAACAATTCATTTTCTCCGCACGTCAATTTCCCTCTCTGTGTAATGAGGCAAATGATGCTTACTGTGCTCCGCAAAATACCTAAGCACTGAAAATATACAGTACTTTATCCAGTAGCTGAACACTTAAAGAAAAATGTCATCACTATTTTTTTAGTCAACAATGACATTGTTTCTCTATGTAACTTTTATTTCTATTACTGCTTTTCTTAGAAATTTTACAAGCAATAAACTGAACAGCAGTTTACTTACAGCCGTCTAATTTCCAATTGCATAGCAATAAAGGAAAAAGATGAATGTATGGTTAATACTTGATATCTTTTATAAAAAAGAGAAATTCAACTTTTTTGCAAATACTAGTTTCAGAATGCTGTATCAGGAAATTAACTCAACGGGTCCTTACTCTGCTCCCCAGAAAGACCCATATGCTCCTTTAATTTAATCGTCTCATCGTCCTCCTGAATTTTAAAATACACTGTAAACTTCTTTAATTTTCTGGTTTTGTTTAAATTCCAATATTCTTTATGGGGGGGAAACACCAAACCCCCAAGATTGACAAAGCACACATTAAAAACTTAAAAATGACAACAAGCTTAGAAGTTCTTTCAGAGGAAAGGACAGTCCTAAATTTAACTATTAGGCTTTTGGTTTTTATTTGTTTTAAAGTGTTTTCAGACATGCCACAGAATCAGCAACTTACCTATCTGCCATCTGAGGTATAACGAAGTGCTGTCCGTTTTTATGCTCTAGAGTTGAAAACAAACCATACTTTAATAGGCTGTTAGTGGACTATAGTTTCAATTTTGTCAGGATAGGTAGCTGGTACTCAGTTTTACTAAAAGAGATAATAATGAGAAACGCAGGAATATATGCAAACATAGTTATCTTGCAGGTGATCACTCAGTTTCCAATTACAGGAAGCTAACAAGCCCTAAAAGAACATTCCTACCACAGTTTGTTGGTGTTATATAAGACTACAATTAAGCCATACAAACTGTATTAAAATTCCTTTTTATTCTGTTTTTTTTTTAAATAAACTTAAATTCTAACGTAGGTACCTTAATAGTACTTAGTGACTAAAGTTTCCAAGTTTGCTTATGTTCTAGAGGTACCCATTCAATCGGGTACTCCCCGACTTTTACATTTCAGTGAGAAGAAACTACTTAGAAGAGTTTCTACAATATCTCCTGCAGACTATACAACATTACCAAAATTGTATTTTCCCTGCAATTCACTCCTTTTAATTAAACAGTGCTCATCTGATCTTCTATGTTAAAAACAAAACCAAACCAAACCAGAAAGGAACTTAATTTTTAATGTTAGAATATTTAAAATTGATATAAAAACTGCAACTAACACTGAAACAAATATATACCACAGTTTGAACTAACAGTTTGAGCTAACACTGAAAGACCTTGAGGTGCAGTTTTTTCTGCTTACCTGGTTTCCTGCCACAGAGATAGAACGCTAACCTGTCAGTGAGTTCATACTGGATTTCCACCAGGCGCTCTGCCAGTTCATGATGCCCACCTTGTCTGGTTTACACAGACATACAAAAATTAAAAAAGAAGTTATGTTATTCGTTTTAAGACGCATAAAAATTCCAACATGCTCAGAGAAATAGATTTAGTACAAGTCACTGCTCAACACAGCACTTTGAGTGTATGGACACAGCACAGACTCGCAGCAGGATTTTCAACGTTTCAGTGGGTAAAAAACTATATATGTATCCAGCTTCTGCTTGTTTTCAGGACAGAAACATATCTAACCAGGACCATCAGGCGAATTATATCATCGGTTGACACAATAACATCACATATCTCGAGCTTTCTACCTTGCATAGTCAACAGGAGTTTTTCCATTGGAATCTTGTGTGCCAGGATCAGCACCATAAACCGCTAATAACTCTGCCTGTAGAGTCTGTCCTGCCTTAGCAGCAACGTGGAGCGGAGTATTTCCTTTCTCCTGCAAGTTATTAAGAAAAAGCACATCACTCTCCCTTATCATCAGTTCTGAATATAAGATTGAAATACGTACATCAACTGAAATTTGCATAAAATCTACAAACTGTAAGAACCGATCATTTATCGAAGTAATAAAAATCACGTCCGTACAGGATGAAAGAAGTTGGCTTGAGCTCCTAAGGAGAGTAATCGCAAACACGTCTCCAGATTTCCTGTCCTTACGCTGGAATGGAGTTGCTGAAAAAGAAGCAGGATTGGACTTAACACAGGGGCAGTAACTGTGATTCAGCTATCCTTAAGAAAATTATAAAAGATTTCTTGCTACAGCTGTTTTGTGTAACAGTTTTTCTCCACGTTAACCTAAATCAATGCCTCTCGACCATCTACATGTCCCGAATCTCTCTATATATATTACAGAAAAAAGTTGTTTCAGAAGCTGTGTTTGTTTACACAATTATTGCTGCTATTCAGCGCTATTAAGTCAAACCCAACTAAGTTCAGTCAGATTTCAGTGTTCTGTTACACACAAACTAGCTTCTGTACATTGCCATAAAAAAATACTAACCTTGCTAAGATCTTTGGCAGTCACACTGTCATCTTCACGGCATGGCAGGCGATGAACAAATGCTAACATTTGATATTTAGCTCTAATGAATTCAGCTTTATTGGGGCTGCAAGGAGAAACCCAAACAACAAAATGGAAAGAAAACAAATATTAGCGCTTTCAAAGCAACAGACATCAATTTTCCTTTCTCTAGAGCACTGGACCTTTGCAGGTAGCAAAGTTAGAGAAGCGTTTTCATTACGAAAACAAGCAAGTGCAGATTTTGTAACTATACAAAGCATACTTTTGTTACAAACATGAAAGTATGAACCAATATGAAAATATGAAAGTACGAACAAACATTAAAGCGAACAAATGTCTACTTCGTTCCTCCTGTTGTCTTCCAGAAACAAAGCAGACTTAGGTTCCCACGCATACCTTGCTGCCTCAGTCACAGCTAACTAAAATAATCAGGCTTCTCCAAACACAAGAATTCTGTAAAGTTCCACTTACTGTACTTTATCCTGCGGGTTAGCTTTGCGCCTTCCGCTCATAACAGAGGCAGGGTCCAGCAATGAATGTTCCCATATGGAGTTAGCACCATTATTGTACAGTGTTTCAACCATCTGAAATCCAAAACATACGTAAACAGTCAGCGAAGGATGTTTGTTGCCAGCTGCACACACTGACTAATCAAATAGCTGTAATTATGCTCAAGCAGGCAGCATGCTGACTTGGATTCATATGCTGTGTGCCAGCAGCCATAACCTACTGGGGTATCGGAAGCAGGCACACGTTTAGGAGGTTATTACATGGAGTGCAGTAAGAACCCCCTTTAAATTCTCTACTCGTCACAACAGCAGCTCTGCCAAAAAGAGAGGTTTGCTACATGCTGAAAAATAAGACTGAAGTAAATGCACGATGGAAGAAAAAATGAAGGTCACTTTCCAAAACAAAGGTATCAAATTTAAAAGACAGAGAAGTCTGATTTTAGTGATCTCAAACGCTCAGCAATTTAAATTCTACAAAAACACTCAATATATTTATTTGTATGAAGGAAGACATTTTTACTCTGTACCTGCAGCAATGTGGGAGGCCATGGTGTGTGCTTGAGATGTCTCACTTGAGAGATATGGCGCCCCAGACTTCGATGAACGCTGCAGCACTCGTCGCAAATCAGGATTCCCCTGTTTATAGATGCCCAACAAGGATCTGAAAAAGAATACTTTCATTCCAACGCTGAAGGCGACATAACTCTTTATTTCAGAGACCAAAACAGGAAGCCCTGCATTCTAACCTGAGCTTTACTGCTTGGTCTTTACATGAGCCTGTAGACGTTACAATCAAGTAACAAGACAGATCTTCAGATCTAGCACATCCCAGGAAGAAAAAAGAACTGAAGATCTCATCTGTTTTGAAAAACTCTACTTACTTCCAAATTCAGACAGGTCTGAGGCTGACTGAATACCACACGACCCTGCTATCTGATGAGAGATCTCCTGCATCGTGTCAGAGTACATCCAAGCAATTGTGCATCATAAAAATCCTGCTCTAACCCATGCAATAAATTTACTGGATCCCCAAAACACGAGACCTGATCACTGTTGTGGTTTTTAAGCAGAGCTGATGCTGTGTGTGCTGAAGGCAATGTAGGCAAACCTGTTCGAACCACGGCCGAGCAGCAAGGGGAAGCAGCATCTGTTCACAGATGATAACTATCACATAGCCCAGAGCCAAATTAAAGTGTATGTTTTAGAAAATAAAAATATCTAATTTAAAAAACAAAGTAACAACAAGCATGCAACCTTCTTATTAAATCACTCCATTATTTTAACAACTTTAACTTCTAAGAGGGGGAGAAAAATAACAATGAAACGAGCTGCGTTAACTCTAACCTAACAACCTGAGACTGGAGGCAGCCTTCCAGACTAATGAGCCCAGTCCCTTTTTATTACAGACAACCTCACCGTACACTCATTCATAAACTAATAAGATTCTTCTGAAAGCCACTCTATTGCTTGTTTCACTCACCGGTTACAAGCTGCTCCTGAATCTCACTGCCCTGTTCTGACTAAGTCAACAGCAGGTTCCTCTCAATGTAACTTCACTGGCTCCGACACTTGGCCGTTCAGCCACAATAAAGTAAGCTACTGTTTATCTGGTCATTTCATGGCAGAAACGAGGCTTTAAAATTCTTTTGAAGAAAAAGCCGAGGCTTGGCTTGTAATCTGAGCTCATACATTCTGCTTACAAGAAATAATATTCGTGAAAGAGTCTGTGCATATGCCTGGCATCTGCCCCAAACCAGCACCACTGGAAGCGTGGATGGTACGACGAGGAAAAAAAGAAGATAAAAATAAAAGGAAAGAGAGGCAGCGGGCAGGCTTGGCAAGGGGACTGAGAAGTTCTGGGGGGCTGAGAGGATGAAGACTGGCTCAGGCCAGTTGAGAAGCCTGGGTGATGTGGAGGCAGCAGAGCTGACACCGTGCTCAGTGAAGATCAAAAAGCATTGGGAAGCCTAGGGATGCAACCTATTCCCAAAGTCACACCGGCTTATTCCAAGTGTTTTTTAAATTAAATTGTACAAAGATTTGTGAGATCTCAACTCAGCTCATACACAGTTTAATACCATGGGAAGGGAGCAGCATTAAGAGTGTGACAGGGCTGTCAGGTACAGGGCAGCTGATAGTTCAGGTTTAAATGGCGGTGTCTGTGCCGGGGTTTGTTCTGGTCCTTTCCTGAAAGAGTTACAGTTATGGACACAACGAAGATATGCTTAAGCTGATCCCAAAGCACAGCAGGGCAGAAGCTCAAGGGGTCGGCCAATTTGCTTTCAGGAACATGGCAGCGCGACTGAAAACAGGAAGTGTGCGCAGGGCCCAAGCCCCACGTCTGAACCACGAGCTCCTGCCTGAGAATAGGAAACGACCAGAAAAGGAGACGTAAAATCACCTCCCGTACCAGAACACTGCTCGTGCTTCACAGGAGACACAAACACCGGCCGGCGGAGCTCAGGTGGCTACCAGCTACTGCAGCAGCCTGCCTCTGCTCCTGGGACAGCTGCTGGGGGATAACGGCTCCCTGAGGGCCCGTCGCCCTCTGCTTCAAGCGAAAAAGGGTTACTTCTGGTTGGTTAAAGGATCCAGGTTTCTTTACGTAGACAGTTCTAAGTTCTCTAAGTTCTAAGTCTTAAGTTCTCTAGTGGAGAGCTCTCCAGGTAATATCTGGCAGCGCTGTTATGTCACGACACAACAGAGCGAGGGGCCGGCTCCTGACACACGGCACAGTCCCGAGCAGACAAGCACAAAATAAAGACAAGCCAGCCGTGCCTCAGAGCCGTACCGCCGCCTCGCAGCACCACCGGGCACGAAAGCACACGGGCGCTGTAAGCCGCACACGGCCGCCCGGGTTTCGCAAGCCGTGTTGTGAAAACCGAGCTCGGTGCAGCCAGGCGCAGCCCTCGCAGGGCAGGAACCGAGGGCGGCCCCGTCCCCGGGCCGTTATCCCCCGGCCGCATCCCAGCTCAGAGCGGCACCAGCACGCCCTGCAGCGCCTCAGCCCACCGCGGGCTGCCCGTGAGCGGCTAGAGGGAGAGAACCAGCCCGGAACGTAAATCATAAAGAGCGCAAAGACCTGGGAGGGAGGAACAACTGCTTTTATAAGAAATAAAGAAGTAAAGGAGGAGGTCTGAAGAATAACAAAGCTTCAGGTGCCCAGAGCGGGAGCCGCAGGACACCGGCAGGGCTCAGGAAGCCCAGCTGCCCCAGTCAGGACACCCGGGACCCCCCCAGCCCTCAGCCCGCCCGCTGTCACCGACAGCCCCCGCAGCCCCCCGCAGACCCCGGCCCCGCTCCCGGCCCGCTCCGTAACCCTGCGGCGGGCCCGGTTCCCCCCCACCCCGGCTCCCCCCGGTGCCCCCCGTCCCCTCAGGGCCGCCCCCCGGTCCCTCCCCGGCGCACCCTGGGCGCTGCAGTCGGCGCACAGCTCGCTGCTCCGCAGCCGCTTCGCCATGGCGCCCCGCGGGGCCGCCGCTTCCTGCCGCGCTCACGGGGCCCCGCGCCGGGCCGGGCCGGGCCGAGCCGCAGCGCGCATGCGCGGGGCCGCGGCCTGAAAAGGAAGTGGGGGGAGCCGCCATGTTGGTTCCTGGCGAGGGGATGGGCAGCGCGCCGCCGCTTCGTGCCGCCTAGCCTGCCGCTGTGCCGCCGCGTTTCTATGGGGAGGGTGGTGAGGGGACTGCGGCAAGGGTAAGGTGGCGTGCTGGAAGGAAAGGAGAGGCTTCGGGAGCGGCGGACGCGGAGCAGGCCGGCGGGACGACTGGCGGAATTGGGAGCCCGCGGAAAGCCCTGCCCTCACCCAACATGGCGGCCGCCGGCATTGCCCGGGCTCAAGATGGCGGCCGGAGGCGTCAGTGCCCGCGGTTGCCCTCACCCACAATGGCGCCGCAAGGCGGGCGATCCCCGCCTCACCAGACCGGGCGGGCGAAACCAACACCTTAAAGCAGGGGGGGAACCCGGTGACTGCCGACATCCTCCTACCTCCTGCCGCCGGCCCGCCCCCTCCACCCGCAGCCCCACGGGGCGGAGGTTTTATTTTTCCACCGACTTCCTCCTTCCGTGAGCGCTGAGGGGGAGCCGAGAGGAGAACCCCCGCCCCCCCTCAGCTCCGTGGTTCATCCCAGCCGCTTCCCCGGAGGGCGGGGTCGCCGTGAGGGGACCGGGACTGAGGTGAAGCGGGCCGGGGGGGGGCGGCACCGCCATGAGCTCCCCCGGCGGGGCCTTCCCCCTGCACGCCCTCGTGTGGGACAACGACCACCGGCGGCTGGACCAGGAGCTGCACGGCCAGGTACGGGGGGCCGGGAGCCGGTACCGGGAACCCTGAGGGGGCTGGGAACTGTGGGGAGAAGCTCCACGGAGGCCCCGGGCCCACGGGCGGGGCGGGGCCCCTGGTAACGGCCCCGTGAGGGAAAGGGGCCCGAAACCCTCAGCAGAGCTCGAGCAGAAGCAGGGGATGACGGCTGCCTTCCTCTTCCTCACCGTATGCCGCAGCCCTGCCGGCACCCCGCGGGTTACTAACGCTTGCCCACAGCATGGTCCCCTCCTGGTTTGGGGGAGAGTCTTTGGAATGCGGTTTTTATCTAATTTCTGTAAGCTGGCTCCCTAACAAAGTCCATAAACTTCTAATTCTTACTCCTTAAAGTCCTTCCTGGCACGTTGCTTCATAACATTTTGAGCTGAGGCCGTTTATAATCTAGTAAGCACCCTTCTGCATCTCCTCCTCCTGAGGCACCCACCCCTGCGGTGCCACCACCTGAAACGCCGTGAGGAAACGAGCAGCACATTAAGAAGGGATATGTCTGTTCTTGACTTCCCTCGTCTGCTTTTAAATGACTATTTCGAGTATTCCAAAGATACGTTTCCTCCCGCTTCCTTGGGATAAGCTTCTTGCTGGTGGAGGGGGTGTGAGGGGATCAGAAGACACTTGCCAGCTGCACTTGGTATGGCAAACGATGGGTAAAACACCTGGTTACCGGTTAACAGCAGCAAAAAGAACCACCAAGAGGGCCTCTTCGGAGTCCTCCGCCTGTCAGTGCAGGAGGCATTTATCTGCAGGAAGGGGGGAAGCAAACTGATTGGTATTGGAGCACTGAAGTGAAAGCAGAGCCCTTTAAAATGAAGCTTACCCAGCTGCGTGTGGTCTTTCGAACTGAATGCTGTCAGATAACCGCGGTAACTTGCATAATAACTTTCCTTTCTTGTTCTGCTATTGACTTTCCCCTTTTCCTTTAGTTGTAGATGCTCTTCTGTTTCAAATCTCTAAGCTAATAGTGAAAAATAAGTAAGGTATGAGTATGTTGTGCTTGCATGTTTTGGATATTTATGCCTGTGTATCTTTTTACTTTTATTTTATAACTGCTGCAAAATGCACTCGGGCTTCATTGTGCTGTGTGTGTCAGTCAGATGGGCGCTTTGTAACTTAACATTTGCTTCTCTGCTTTCAAAAAGTGCTATACAGAATCGGTGTTGTATGGCCTGGTTTCTTGTTGTTTGCTTTATTTTGTTTTTCTTCCTGTTCTGCTGTATGAATTAAATTCATTAAGTCCTCCACTCAAGCTGTTGACTGTCACTGGTGCAGTGCGCACAGGGTGGAACACCCGTCTCTTGCTGAGAGAGACTGCTTCTGAAGGGAGACAGAAGGGGAAATAATTACAGGAAAAGCACTGAGAAGCATCAGTGAGAGCTCGGTCCTGTTCTGCAGGTCCCATTTCCTACCACGTCAGGGCACGGGCCCCGTTCTGCTTCTCTTTTTCTTTCGGGGGGAAGTTAGATTGCAGCGTGCTGAGGGCAGAAGGGCAGCACGGCAGTGTGTGAAAACCGAGTTGACTACACATCACAAACTGATATGGGGGAATATTTAGGGATCATTGACTCCTGGAGCCATGTATTACTAGATTATTAGTCCTAGAGCCACTTGTTACTGGCAAGCTTTATTTATGTGACCTCCTCAGCGTGCTGTGATTCACTGCGTTTGACAGAACAGCGTCAGCATTGCTTATCTCTTGGGTACTCCACAGGATGTTGATCAACGTGATCCACGAGGCCGGACCTTGTTGCACCTTGCTGTTTCCCTGGGTTACATAGAATCTGCCAAAGTTCTTCTTCAACACAAGGCAGATGTAACTAAAGAGAATGCACAGGGATGGACAGGTAAAGATACCTTTACAAGCAGAAATCACGTGTTAATGCTCTTCAGTGGCAGATGTATTTTGGCCGCTTCTGCGCTGTGTGTTTTGCTCAGAAAGCAAACTAAAACTAGCTTGTGTCTGGGTTTCCTTCAGTTTTACACGAAGCTGTCAGCACAGGAGATCCGGAGATGGTACACATGATTCTGCAGCATCGAGACTATCAGCAGACCTCTATGACGCTTGGAGGAGTTCCTGAATTACTCCAAAAAATTAATGAGGTAGCTATTTAAAGCTCTTACCCCAGACTGTAGGTCTGACTCAAGTTGTTCGTTTAAGTACACTGAAGTCAGGAACAGAGATCAGAGCCCCGTTGATCTGAAGGTGGGCAGTCGTGTTCTTCCTTTCAGTGTGCATATTGCATAGAGGTGCAGACTTCTTGACTCTGATTTTGAGATCCATGCTTATAAAGTCCAGCATTGGAGGATGACTCAAAGGCGTTACTGCTTTTACAGTAAAATAAAGCAAAATAGCTTGTTATAAACCAGCAGTAAGCTAACGTATTTTATGCCTGTTATCTTCAATTTCATTATTTTAATGTTCATTTATGTCTGAAGTTCCGTTCTTTTTTAGTTTTCCTTTATCTGAAACATTCATGGGAAATGCTATTCTGAGTGTTAGATTAAAACTATTTTGTGAAATATTCACAGGATGTTTTCTTCTTCCAGACTCCTGACTTTTATGTGGAAATGAAATGGGAGTTTACGAGCTGGGGTAAGAGTCCTGGTCGTTGTTCTCTCCTCTAAGCAGTAGACAAAAGGACCTGCTCATGTACAAATGGCAAAAGATAAGCAGAGAGATATATTTACTGGAATCTTCATTCCCTGCTCCCCAGAATACTTATCTTCAGTTCTCAGAATAACCTCTTGTATTTCTGTTGCACAATTGTTCTTTGTTTCTTTCTCTTTTTTTTTTTAATGGAGGCTTTAACCATTGTCAGAATCGCTGAAGACTTTTATTGGGATTTTGTTTGTGTATCTTTGACTGTCGATGACGAGCACGGTGATACGTGGCTGATACGTAGATGCACAGACTGCTTGGAAGTACTCGCTTTGCTTGCAAAGAAATGAATGCTAGGACT
Organism: Nettapus auritus; assembly: GCA_011076525.1. Taxonomy (NCBI): domain Eukaryota; kingdom Metazoa; phylum Chordata; class Aves; order Anseriformes; family Anatidae; genus Nettapus; species Nettapus auritus. The sequence continues at coordinate 1,316,634 of CM021779.1, read as the reverse complement.
CAGAGCTGACTTCATGTTCCAACCCGCTGTCTGTCAGGCTGCTAGCAGACTGGTTTTAACCCCTCTCACATCTGTTAGTCTGAACCAGTGCTGCGTTCCTTCTCACGTTAATCCTTAAATTGGAATTGATGGGTTTTGTCCCCAAGCTGATAGTGACCGTGTCTAGCTTTGAGAACAGGCTTGCTTCCCGTGGAGTAATGCTCGCAGTACTGAGCAATTCCTGTAGCAGGGATGTGGCTTCTGCTTCAGTTCGGGCTTCTTGTGTGCTCCGTGCCTTGAATATTTTATATTTACGTGTTCCTTGTTTTCTTTTGTAGTTCCGCTGGTTTCTAGGGTTTGTCCAAGTGACGTCTGTCGCATCTGGAAAAGCGGTGCCAAGTTGCGAGTTGATATCACGTTGCTGGGATTTGAAAATATGAGCTGGGAGAGGGGAAGGCGTAGTTTAATTTTCAAGGGCGAAGGTAAATGTTTTGGCGTGTCTGCACTGTTGATCACCAACTACTGCGTGAACCACAATGAGAAACCCCAGTTTTGCTTACAAAGACCCGCTGAAGTTGAGCACTGAGTTTTAGGAAAGTTTTGTATGTATATTTCCTTAGTGCCTTGAAGATGGTGTTTTTGTGATGTAACGTAATGGCTTGGGGTTTTTCTTTGTCTTTTTTTTGAGTAAATTTGAGGTCAAAATTTGGTAAAAGGGCTAAAAGTTCACTTCAGTTTCTCACTTGCTTTTCATCTGCCCCCAAATAAAATCAGTGCATTAGCAACTGCTGTGATTTGATATACGATATATGCTCAGGTTTTTCATTGTGGATTGTGGTCATGTTTTAAAATGAGATGTGATGTTCCAACAGATACCGGAGGTTGGGCAGAACTAATTGAGATAAATCATGATGATAAGTTCGTCACAACGGAGCGCTTTGAGATTTCCCAACACATGAAGCGTTTGACGCTGGGATCTATGACCCCAAAAAGAAAAGACGTGGAAAGACGCCTTACCTCTCCAATTATTAACACGTGCCTTGATACGAAAAATATTGCTTTCGAAAGGTAAGATTCAAACTTGCTCTGAACAAATAGACGCTGCAAGACCAGTGATGGTCATACCTGCAGTAATGTTTTAAAGACAAAAATCTCAAACTCATGAAGTGTTTTATGGCTAGATCTGAAATTACTTTAAACTTCACGTACCATTAGGTAAGGAAACTGAGCTTTGTCAGCTGCTGTTGCTTGGCAAAACGTGCCAGTGCTGAAACTAATGGGCAAGAACTTACAGCCTGTAGCCAAATGAGTCAAATCTCACATTAATACTTTGAATTAAAATCTGCCTAGTGTGTCGTTCCATAGTACTTTCTACCACATCTTCTTTGTTCACTGCAAATGCTTATCCAGGTTTCTGTCAGCTTTCTTCAAACCGTCCTTTTTCTGCAGCTCCCCTTGGAGCGTTCTGAGATGCAGTAAAACAAGCCCACGATCACACTGTCAACAGGGGTTTTCAGTGAGACGTGGAATTGCAGCCTCTTTCTCCTGAATACTTCGTACTCCCTCAGAGCTTCCCAGAATTAGTCCTCGTGATGTTCACTGAGCCTTAGGAACTGCAGCATCTCCACATCCAGAGATTTCCTAGACAGAAATATTCCTAGCACATTCTTCCTCAAATTGTTGTCAGATTACTTTGAAATTAAGCTGCGGCTGTGTGCTTTAAAAGCTGCTGTGCCCAGGCTGCCAGGCAAAATGATTCACTTTTTAGGTTGTCCTCCTCCTCTGTGGCTCGGGTATCCACATCGGAACTTAAAATCTGTGACTGAGCCTCAGAGCTTTGGCCATGTACTAAGAACAGAAGCAGTGCGGCTTTCTCAGCTCTGTCATGGGGTGTGTGTGTGAGGACAGATTGTCCTGTGTTTGTCTGGGGCTAATAATCAAATGACTTATCAAATGTGGGTTGTTCGAAGCACTTCTAGTAAAATGGGCTGGGGATTGCGTAGAAATGTAACTGTGTAGACATCTGTGGTATTCGCTTTTTGGCAGAACCACCACTGGATTCTGGGTGTGGAGGACAGAAAAAGCAGAAGGTGTAAATGGTTACGAAGCAAAGGTAAACCTGTTACACACAACTAAGAAGTCTTAAAATAAATGCAGAAGTTTTGTACGCTTAGTCAAGGGCTTTTCTCACAAGGCTGCGGGACCATTTGGTGGGATGGTGGGGTTCTCTGGTGCTCCTGCAGAATTAAACCATGGCTGAATTTCATTTGGAAGGTCTTGTGAATGACCTCTGTTGAGAAACAGCATCTGGAGTTGTATTATTTGTGGGGTTTTGTATTTTATCAGCTTGCCCAGCAGGTGGCTGCGTAGCTTCAGCCTCAGCACTGCTCTGCCAAGCAAATAGTGTGTGGGATTGCCATTGTACCACAGGGCTCAGGAAGATCCAAGTGCAGCACTCCCTGTTGATCACAGTATGTCAGAGGCCTTTGTCTGTAAGGAGCAGATCCACATCACTTTGTTCTGTCTTCCTTTAGGTTTGTGTTCGTGGTGTTTCTAGAGAGAACTTTGGTTTCTAAACTGTGGTGATTTTTTGTCCCCGTGCTTTTATTTTTTAAGGTGTACATTGCAAACAACGTGAATGTGGTCACAAAAATCAGAACGGAACATTTAACAGAAGAGGAAAAGAAAAGATATAAAGGTAGTTTTTCTATAGGATAGCTGGAATGAAGTGGCTCTGATATCTTCTGTGTGACTGCAGGAGTGGGCAGATAAGACGTGAAATACTTTGCTTGCTGACCTTGCTTTAGTTTCACAGGCTGCTTCTCTGAGGTAGCTTGTTATTTGACTCCCAGCCTACACACGACCAAATATTTATCCTAGCTGTATTTAGAGGAAAGAGCTTCAAAACTATTGAAAGTTTATTGAAAGCTGCACTTTTCCATGCAGTTTTGTGCTCAGGAATGTGTTGATGCCTTTACTTCATTTTGGCCATGATGACAAGGTTCACGTGAGCTTTGTTTTCTTGGTCTTTTTCTTCATTCCTGGTCCTGTGATTCTTTCTGGTCCTTAAACGGGAGGAAGGATGAGTAGCTGGTAACCTCGTATGGAAGCACTGCCCTCCATTGGCCTATCTTGGGGGCCAGGAGGGGAAGCACTGTGAACAATAAAGCTATTTCTTCAAGATAGAAACCACTGAGGATTCTTGCCTCTGTTCTGTCTTGTATCCATCTTGCTCTATCACCTTTAGGTCCTGGGTTTGCCTGGTAAAGCTTGCAGGGAACCTGGGCTCTCTCCTGACTGTCTGTGGCTTACTTGACTTTGGGTTAGAGGCCTTGCTTGTTAGCCTGGTGTGTACTTGAAGTTTACTGCTATTTAATAGTAATAGACAACTCTTCCTTCTGTTTTCCGAAGCTGACAGGAACCCTCTGGAATCATTTCTGGGTACAGTGGAGCATGAGTATGGTGCTCAGGTGAGTGTCTTTGACCTTGTAACAGGTCACTAGTGCTGAATCTGTACCCAGAGGAGCTGTATGCGTGGGGAATCCCTCTTCCCGTTTCCTTAGTTCGGCAGTTTTGATAATGAGGTTTGAATGTTCCCCGAGGAGTCTTTTGTTTGTTTGTCAGATGTTCCTGTATGAGTAGCTGGTACTTCCTTCTGAACCCTCCCATGAAAATGATGTAGAATCTGTTAGCAAAGGAGGAGCTGGGGTTTGATGGGGTATTTAAAATAGCCCATTGAAGCTTAGTCTTGAGCAAAGGATTTGGAGCCAAGAAATGCTGCACTTTGGGTGTGCTTTGATTTCTAGAAAACTTGCAAGTTCCTTGTACTAGCAGTTGCCTATTCGTTCTGTACTACTGTGGCCTTTTTTCTGTCTTTCCTTCCAGAGTACAGTCAAGACAACAGAGTATGCCACAAGTAACAACCCTACTGCTATTACTCTGGAGGAGTACTTGGACCCAAACTTTGATTTGAAAGGTAGAGATATAGGAAGACCGAAAGAAGTCACCATTCGGACGCAGAAGTGAGAAGTAAAATTTTAACTTTCCCATTTCCTTTTTCCCAGTCATCTGATCTCTGGAAACTGTTACAAATATCCAGTACAGTTTTACCTCCCTTGCAAAATTAATGAAAAGAGAGGTCTTGAAGTATTCAGCCATGGTCTAATTCTTCCATTAAGCAGAAGCAAGCGTTCAGGCTAGCGCAGTAAATTTAAAAAATCCATCCCTGACGTATTGCTAGGTGTCAGTAAGCTCCTGTGCCTTGCCTTTAGCCTGACCAGGAGTGTGGTTTGGTTTCTCCAAGCAGTAACTGTTCTTACTCTTGGTAAGAAGGAGGTGAAAAAGCCGTGTATGTTGCTGTTGCAGTTTCCAAAACCGTGAACTCAGGATGCTTTTATACAACTTACTCCTTCAGGTTTAAAGCAACCTTGTGGATGAGTGAAGAGTTTCCCTTGTCCCTCATGGAACAAGTCACTCCGATCATTGATCTGATGGCCAGAACTAGTGCTCATTTTGCCAGACTTAAGGATTTCATCACTCTGGAATTTCCACCAGGATTCCCTGTCAAAATTGGTAAAGTTTAGCGATTTTTATTCTAGCATCTTCGTTTCCATTCTTCCTTCGGGTTTTGCAATATATATTTCCAAAAACAATTTTAGTTTTTTACTGCTCATCTTGGCTGCGGGTGTGAAAGCGAATGTCAGAGTTCTCATTTTGATGGAAATCTTGTACTTTTTTTAACAGAAATTCCCTTATTTCATGTGCTGAACGCCCGAATTACTTTTGAAAACGTCAATGGCTGCAGGACAGCTGAGAAGGCATCGCAGATGGCTGGAGGTGCACAGTGTGATTCAGGTAAGGAGTGGAAATGTGCAGTGATCACATCTGACATTTCTGTCAGCGGAGTGCACAGAAGAGATGGTTTACCTGCAGAGAATCAAACACAGGTGAGAGGAAGCTGCAGTGCCCAGCAGCTGATCCTGACTGTGTGATACTGATGGTACCATTCCACTCTGCCCCCTTCAAAACCTGCCTGACTGACTAAACCGAGCTGTTGCAAGCTTTCCCAAGCTTTTTGAGGTCTAAATTCTGGTGCATTAGATGAGAGTGATGCTGCCAGCGTGAAGGCTATTGTTATGGGAAGCAGAATACGAACTTGCTGTGACAGCTCAGTCTTTGAGAAGAGCGTGGATTACGCTTGAGTAGGGTGCTTGTGACTGCATGCATCAAGTGCTGCTCTGTCCTGCGAGCTTTCACAGACCCATTCATTGGGAATAACTCAGAAGTCAGAGCCACTGAGGTTTCTCTCTTGCAGTATTTATCTTTTGCACCCTTTTCCTTCCCAAATGGTTTTGTCGGAGTTCAGCCACCTTAGGTGAGAAAGGCTGTATCACGTCTTACTGTTGTGTTCGTTTGCCACTAAAGTCTTTCAAAGCCTCTGTGTGTGCATAGCCAGGAGGTTTCTCTGATTTTTTTGGAGCCAACTGAAGCATGCATAAGCATCCACCAGATTTTTTTGACTAACAACCTGCAGAGAAATACGTGCTGTGTTTTGAAACTGTATTTGGCTTTTGTAGGTGCTAATTTTGAGGTTGACCAGTCAGTGTTTGAGATCCCCAAATCTTACCACGTCCAAGATGATGGCAGGAACATACACGTGCAGGATGAAGATAACGAGATCATGCAGTTTGCTATTCAGCAGAGTTTGTTGGAATCCAGTGGAAATAAAGTAAGTATGCTGTAATCTGCTCAGTGCAGACTTGACAATGCAGCAGTAGCTGCATCTCTGAACGAAACCAATGTGTGGAAAGTGTTGTGTAGGATGGATTTTTTTGAAGAACCTCAGAGGAGGAAAAAATACAGAAATGCATTTCAAAGAAGAGATAAGTGGTTTAAAGCTTTCCTTTCAGTGATTTGCACTACAAATCTGTTAACTCCTGTGGAATTGTCCCTCTTTTTCCATTTCTAGGAAGTGGGGATGCACTCCAATGGAGCAGTTGCATATTCACAGGACTTCAATATACAATATCAGAGGTAACTAATTGTTTTTTTTCATGTCAAAAATGCTGTGGTGGAGCAAAAATACTTCTAACAGTAGTGTGAAGCAATTCTGCTCTTCTAATTTTTTTCTGGACACAGAAAACACATGTTCAGAATTCAAGGTCTCTTCTCCTGTGCTGCTTCTAATTTTTACTTTTTCAAGAAGTGAGAACTCCAAACTGGGCTTCCCTAGTTTATATTCTGTGTCCCTTTAGCTCAGCTCCAGGACTGGCCTGCACACACAACTGATTCTTCACCCACCAAGTAAACACATCCCTTCTGCTCTGCTCTTAAAACTGAAATTGGTCCCTCTGCCTCAAGTGTGTGTGTATGTCAAGTGTTTGCCTCTTCAAGGTGGCTCTTATTTCCAAAACCATTATGTAAAAACTGGGTAACCTGTATTGAGTGAACCTTTGGGAGTCTGCTACAGTATCCGTGGGGTCTTCCTGCTCTAAGTGTGAAGAAATCTTTGTGTGGGTGAAGAACTGCATCCTCCTGGCTCTTCTGTGTATGGACGTTGTGAGGGAATACTTCTAGAAGCCTGTTGAAAACCATTAGTACATATGAAAGATTCTGAGGAACCTTCAGAGAACAGATTTTACATTGGGAACTGTTTCTGTTAGAACAACTCTTATCCTGAGAGCTGCTTCCTGCCCTTTAAGGGAGCGATTTGGGTTTGCAATTTGAATACAGTTGCTAGGCAGGATCATTGCAGGAGGAAATGAAATAAGTTCTCTTACTACTTGAAGTTCTTTTTGTTTCCTCAGGGCACTGCAGGAGAGCTATCTAACAAGCACAGGTAATTCCTGCTGCAGCACCCCCAGTGAACCAAACAGTTTTGAAAAGGACTTGCAGCTTGCCATGGAGCTGTCTGTCCGAGAGCAGGAAGAACGGGAGAAGCAACGCCGTGAAGAGGAAGATGCAGAGCTTCAGCAAGTTTTACGACTTTCTCTCGTGGAAAAGTAACTCCTTAGTGATCTGAAATAAGGATGACCAAACTTGTGTAAAACTGAAGGCTTTCAGAGCTCTCAGTCTGAAGACCACTCCTCAATTGCTTAAGTAAAGATTTCACCTGCCTTCTTAGTTATCGTCATCAGCAACGACAGCTGTTTTATTATTTTTATTTTTGAGGGAGTTTCAGAACATGGGCATCTGCATTTGCCTGCCCAACTGCGCAGCCTTAGCTGCAAAATAAGTTTTAACCTACGCGTATTTATTGAAGAGCAGGTGGAAATTTTGCTTAGCATCAGGATTTAAGATTGCAGTAAAGTTTGAAAACCTGATTTATGGGGAGTTCAAGAGGGAAACTTCATTACTTACCAAAGAAATACTCATCTGCTTAGTCATTTCTGAATAATTCAAAGCCATTGTCTCTTCCTTCCAGTTATGTGGAAGAGTATCTATATGCATTTTCACACATACACCTACAGTAGTTCTTCATGCTGACGGTATACCACGCTGACAGATACAGTCTGTTAGTTCTGTTTATATGTGATTTTTCTTCTCTAGTTACCGAGATTTTTATCACGTGCTCCTGCTTAAGAGGAATAATTTTATACTTGAACAGCTAATCCAAGCTCAAGATTAAACCAGTGCTTTCTGAAATAGGACAAAACAAGTAGCCAGTAAAACTTTAGATCCTAAAAGGGGACCATCTGCCTAGTGAAGTAGCGTTTTCTGCAGTGATTCAAAACCAGCTAGTTCCCATAGCCAGAGGGCAGCAAGAAAATCAGTGCTAGGTACAGGTGCTTCTTGAGATCACTCGGTGTGCATGTGCATGTGTGTGTGCCTGTATATGGGTGCTAACTTCAAACAGGAGAAACTTCAGGTGAAATTTTAATGTATACTTATTGGAAGATGAGTTTTAATTTTGTCATCTGAAAGGGAAATGCGTGTTGCTTTTTAAAATCCAAATGCTTATCCTTCATGTGAATACATATATTTTTTTATCTGAATCTTTTTATTGATTTTAGAACAAGCCAATACGACTCCGCTCACGGTAAGGGTATTGTAACGATTCCAAAACACATTTTAACCAGCTTTCCTCAGGTCTTTAGACATAGGGTATATTTGTAGCTGTTTTATCTGCACTTCTGCCAGTGTTTACAGTACTTACACTGTGACCCTCGAGTGCACTCCACAAGTACACAAGGTATGCACGTCCACAGGAAAGCCTTACAGTAGTTAAATGTGAGCAATACTCAGTTCTGGCTGGCAGGAGGGCAAAGAACCTATGGTACATACGGTCTGATCTTGCTACCTAATCCTGCACTTACTCCTCGAGCAGAACAGGGCCGTTCTGTGTGACCAACGATTAACTAGTTCAAAATCACTCTAAAACAGACTTGATCTTAACCAGTGAGATGGTTGGTGACTTAGAACTCTCTTTTAAACCAATAATCCATTGTTTTATGTAGCGGGCAATTAAAATCCACTGTACACTAGAACTGGTATATCTGCACCGTATTTGTTTAATGCTACAGCTTGCAGCCACAACTAGCTTATTTGGGGTCTGCGGGAGCGCTGAGTGTGCCTGTCCTGCACGGGGCAGGGGGCTGTGTTGGAACCGCGTCTTTCTTTGCAAAGAGGATTACTGTGACTTTCTCAATTGCAAAAAAGGGAAAAAGCCTTGCATTGAGCTCTTGACAAAGTCGTGAGGTAGAAGGGGAAATTTTTTGTTTTTGTTTTTTTTTTTTTCCAGCGGAAATAAAGAGTGCTGTTGCCTTTGTAAGAGCATCTGTCTCATGTTGCTTTTTTCTATGAAGCATTTCAAAGGTTACAAGGAAAAAATATGTCAAGCTCATTTCCTTTGTTCTGTATGTCGTAAACTGAAGACGGAGCTCTTTCAGTTTAAGTTTTGTTACATTCCTCCTTCTTTGTATAAATAAAATCTGTGACACTTCCACCCTTCCTTCTAACGAAGAAGGTTCCTCTTAGTATAGGAACTGGAGGACAGGAAAAAGAGCAGCAGAGGATTACATAGTGTAATTAATACTAATGTTGAGAGTGCCACACAACACCCCTGTCTGCCAACTTCCTTTTTCTAAGGCCACTCAGAGTTTTTAGGAAAGCAGAAACTCGGTTACAAACAGCTGTAGTTTTGTTCTGAACCTGTAATGAGCTTAATTTAAAGGTCTTTAAATTGACGCTTTGCACAGTGTCAGTGCAGTCTGTCTGGAAGTAAAACACTTCTGTACTTTTGGACACATTCACGGTGTGCTTAATTTGGCAATCCTAACAGCTTTGGCTGGGTTTTGATTCCAAATACCATCTTTGTAGCTGCAGTAGATGTTGCTAACAGGTAAGGTTCAGTTAACTGCACTATGGCTGCAGGACTCGCTTTCACTTTCAGTTCACTTTATGGGTTCCTCACCACGGAGCATCCACAAGGCAGGGGCTTCACACAGCTCCTGGAATCACACTGCTGTTCCCTTACAGTTTCCCTTTACAGTTTTAACCCTCGATTACCTGCAAGTCCAGCAGAGGCCAGGAAGTGGGACTGCCTCAGCCTTTCATCCAGCTCCGGCAGAGTTAATAACGAGCAGGACGTGTGAATAAATAAAGGAGTCCTGGATTGTTGACTTAGCTTTTTATTTGTACAGAGACACATAGCAGGGAGCGAAGAATGAATGCAAACAGGAACACTGCTCCAGGGAAGAGGAGCTGTAGCTCTGAGCTACACCATTCTCCTCCACCCGTGAACAGCACATGACTACAGAGTACAACGAATGAAGGACTGAGGGGAAAAACAATGGTGATAAAGGACTCTGCAACCAAGAAAGCAAAAGATCAGAAAGAAATACTACAGTTAGCTTGCTCCCTCACTCGTGTTTCACTTGGATTAGTAGTGAGATCTGTCCGAGGCTGGCCTCCTTTAGTAAGGTAACAGCAGCAGCAAAGAAAATCCCCGGTTCCAAGAGGAGCCAGTGTCCTTTGAGGCTAACAGCAGGAAACATCAGATGCAGCACAAGGTTTTAGAGAGTTGGACAACACATTTGCTCTGGAAGTATTAAAATACTGAAATAAATTACTAGCCCAAACCCCCTATGTTAAATATCAACTTAATACTTCATAAACAAAATCCAGTTACTACTCGTAGCAGTGCAAAACAAAATAGCAGCATCCATACGCAGGTGTGATTTCAGTGTAAACCCTTGAATTTGTTGCCAGAAATGCATAGAACGGATCTGTGCAGCCTAAGCACGAAGCGCTTCCAGAGAGACGGAGCCCAGCAGCCTGGTGCTCCGGCCCCGCTCTCTGCAGACACCGGGGGCTCCCCGGCCAGCAGCCAACACCCACCCGGGAGCGCATCTCCCATGGGGAGTGAGGGCTGCGGAGCTGTGGGCTCACCCCAGCTGCTGCAGGGCTGCTCGTGGCTAGGAGAGGCCTGGTGGGATCCGGGCTGGTCTCTGCCCGTGTCTCAGTGCTGCTGCCCGGAGGTGAGCGCGCTCCCACCCCACGCAGCCACCGGCGCTCGCTCGGCTTTGGTCCTCGAGCCTTCCAGAAGGCACCGAGGCCCTTCCAGTGCAGCCTCCGAGCAAGGAGCCGAGTTCACCGGTCAACAAAACCTGATGCGGTGTGAGCTGATGGCCGGGCGGCGATGCCGAGCGGTGCCCTCCAGGGCAGAGATCGCAGCGGGCAGGGGGAGCCCGGTGACAGTCGCACGGGGCACCCATCCCTCGCCGGACACCACCTGGACACACGGGCGCTCCACCACCGGTTCCACCGCTTGTGCTGAAGCCGAGGGCGTGAATCCCGGAGCCAGGAGGGTCCACGCACACGACGCCGTGGCCGCTACCGCCTGCGGACGGGCTTGTAGACGCAGACGGCCACGAGGACGATGGTGAGCAGCAGCGCGCTGAGGATGCTGCCCAGCAGCACTGCGAGGGAGGCGACAGGTTACGCTCCGAGCCCCCCTCCCAGCCCCGCTCGCTCCCATTTTCCCTTTTATCGCCTTATTTCCTCACCGCCCTTTCATTTCGTTATTTCTCCCTCTCCTTACCCAGGTTCTGTTTCTGCAGCACGGCGTACGGCCGGCTGCGCTCCGCCGGGACCAGGGCCGCCAGCACGGCCAGCGCCCAGCCCCGCAGCGCCGACAGCGGCATCCTGAGACCCCCGCCCGGCCCGGCACGGCTCGGAACGGACCAGAACGGAACGGAACGGAACGGCCCGGAACGGCTCCGCCTTTGTGTGCCCGCCCGGCCCGGCCCCGCTCCGCCTCTTCCTGCCGGGGGCGACCGGAGCGGGGCGGGACGGGGCCGTGTCCCCCGGTCCTGCGTCCCCCGGTCTTGTGTCCCCCAGCACCGTTTGTCCCCAGCCCTCTTCCTCCCTTCCCGTTCCCCTGGTTGTCCCCAGCCCCGTGTGCTCCGGTCCTGTGCCCCCCGGCCCCGTGCGCCCCCAGCCCCATTTGTCCCCAGCCCCCTGTGCCCCCCCGTTCCCTTACACCCCCACTCTTAGCTGCAGCCCCTGGGGGTTCCTTCTCCCTGCCTGGGTTGGACACGGGTACCAGAAGCCTCCAAAGGGTGCCCGGGGCAGTGGGGGCCGAGACCTGGGGGCTGGTGGCCAGGGCAGAGCCAGGTGGCCCCACTGGTACCACTCCTGTAAAACCACAACCCGTGGTGGGGTCCTTGGGGTGCTGCAGGGAGCCAGGGGTCCCAGCGAGGGGTCCAAGCAAGGGGTCTGACCAAGGGATCTGACCAGGAGCAGGTGCATGTTCATCCATGACCAACACTGCACCACAAGGAGCTGTGGTTTACCCCCAAAATGGAGGTTGTGGAAGGAATGGACCCCACAGACCCCAAAACCACGCAGTCTCGCTCACAGCCGGGGCTTTCTTTTCTCTTGGGAAGGGGACAGACACATCGGGCAGCAGCACAGCGCCCGCCACGCCGCGCTGGCTCCGGAGGCGACACAGCCAGGGGCAGGCATGGGGCCGGTTTGCTGCGAGGACAGCGACGGCGGCTTCTGTTTTGTCTGCCCAGTGGCTTTGTTGCACAGAACTGAAGCCGAGGAGCAGCCTCTGTGCCCCCTGGTCATGGCACCAGGCTACAGGACCGGTGACATGCGCAATGCCTCGGCCTGGGCGTCTCGTGCTGTCTTCTCCGGCCGAACGCAGACGGCAAGGCGCTGCAGGGTGGAAGCGGGCAGAGAGAAAAGGGAACGGGTTTCCTTCCCGCAGCAGGACCTCGTGCTCTGCACAGCGGGAACTGGTGCTCTCCTTTTGGGTGAGCAAGAAGAGGTGACACCTGGGGACAGTGTCCTGCCTCCAGGGCCACACTGATGTAGCTCTGACCTGCTTGAGAGACCCCGGCGTCCAGACCAGCTTGTACACCATGTAGACGGGGATGCAGACGAAGGAGGACGCTCCTACGAGGTGCCCCACCGAGGTGCTCCACGCCGGGTACTGGTAGCTGAAGAGCACCAGGGGAGGCTGCTCCAGCAGGGAGCTGACGACGATGAACTGCAACAGCCGAAGAGAGCCCATTTGGGAGTGATGCTCGGGGCTGGAGCAGGGCTGGATGTCCCACAGCACCCGAGCAGCCCTGGCAGATCCCCAACGCCGGCACAAGCACCGGGGCTGGTTGCCCTCCATCCAACAAACCCTGCCGGGATGGCAGCCGTCAGGGGCTGCACGTCCCCGTGAGAAATTGAGCCATTTGCTGTCTGCTCCGATTGCAATACTTTTCTCTTAATAACCAAGGCAAAGCACTTAGAGCCGTAATTAATCCCTGCAAAGCCTCTCCCTCCTGCAGATCTGGCAGATCAGACCCCTCTGAGCCTCTCCAGCAGCAGCCTTTGAAGCACAGGGGCTGGCGTTTCAAAGGGTACCGATCCAGCTGGGTGCTGTGCTGCTGTCAGCATGGCCATGCCCAGGTAGGACGCTGCGGACCGGGCTGCCAGCGGTCGCCTTTTTCACGAGGATGAAGCAGGGCCTCCTTCAGCACTCATGGGAGCACGCAGCTGCCAGCTCCGAGCTTTGTCCAGGAGCAGAGCAGCAAAATGGGCTGGAAAATGTACTTTTAGCTCCTTTTTTTTTAGCTGAACCCGCTGCGGGCAGCCTGATGTCTCACCCGCAGTGACACAGCCAGAGCAGCATCTCGGGGAGAGCATCTCCCTCACTGGGAGCACCAGGGGAGGTGGCAGATGAGCGTCATGCTCGGGCCACAGGTACTCACCGCCAGCAAGGCTGGGCTGATGGCGGCCCAGCAAACCTTCCAGAACAGCCCCGGGGCGAAGCCCAGCATGGCTTTCACGTCGTGGGAGAACCTCTGGATCCCTGCCGGAGGACGGAGCCGTCTCTGAGCGAGGTGGTTGCAGCGAGGGGCCTCAGAGTCCGGTACGGTGCTGAGCCCCATCGCAGCCTCGCCAGGAGCCGCACGCCTGCCCCCAAGCCCCCTGGCATCCACTCGGGTGCATAAGGCGAAGCACTCATGCAGTGCCTGAGGGTTTCCAGGTGCTTCGTAGCAGAGACAGGCTCTCACCATAAAACCAGGACACGGCTATTGTTTCCAGCAGCACCACCGCCAGGATCGAGCAGCCGGCGCCGAACTCCTCCAGCAGCTTCACCACGTAGGCGCCGCCCTGCAGCAACACCGGGGGTGGCAGCGATGGGCACGTCCCCGAGCTCGGTTACAGGGACAAATCTGGCTGAGCGGAAAGCAAACGGCCCCCAGCCTGCCCCAAGCCGTACTCACGTAGGTGAGGGTGCTCAGGGAGCCCAGGAAGCAGACTGTGATGAGCCCGAGGACAAAGAGCTCCCTGCGCTTGGCCAGGACCTGGGGGTACTCGTCCATCACGGCCGTGATCACTGCCTCCAGGCCCCCAAACTGCCCAGGAAACACCAGGGTGAGGCGGGGGAATGAGACACAGCGAACCTGCTCCCCTTGCCACCCCTGGTGTGTCATGGAGGCACCTACCGTGCTGTCCAGCCCCAGCGTTATCATCATCAGGAAGAAGATGATGGCGAAGAAGGTGGAGCCCACCATGTTGGCGATGGCTTCAGGGTAGGTGATGAAAAGCAGGCTGGGACCTAGGAGGGGAGGTGGGTTTGCTTTGCCATTTCCCCACTGCTCCGGCACAGCCCTGGGTGCTGATAGCAGTGGGAATGGACACGGGGGGGATGCCCCAAAGCACCTCGCTGCCCTCCATGCCCAACCCCAGCTCCCCAGCACCCCCAGGTGCTCAGGGACCCCAGTCCCACAGGGACACGGAGCCCTGGGCACTGCAGGGCCAGGCAGGACGGGTCACTGGCACTGGAGGAGGCAAACCTTTGTCTCTGGCTACGTCCTCCACCTCCACGTCCCTCATCTCGGCCATGTAGCCCAGCACGGTGAAGATGACGAAGCCCGAGAGGAAGCTGGTGAGGCAGTTCACCGCGCTGGTGACGAGTGCGTCCCTGCAAGGCAGAAAGCAGGGAGACATCCCACAGCAGGATCCTCCTGCAATGCTGCCGGGCCCCTGTCCCGGCCCCACACACCCAAACTGTCGGTGAAACGGGCTGGGGGCTCTGCTGGGCCGTGCTGGCGAGCCCCATGCCCGTGCCGCATCCCGCCGCGGGTGCTCACCGGTAGCAGTTGTTGTGGAAGTGGTTGTAACTGGCCAGAGCCAGAAGGACACCGAATCCGGGACCCAAGGAGAAGAAAATCTGCGCAGCAGCATCCACCCAGACCTGGCAGGAGAAATGACAGGAGGGCTGGAGGCCAGGCAGGGCCCCCACGGCCCCACTTTACACCCACCCCACGGCGCAGGGACAGGCAGCTGCCCAGGTAGCAGGCCGTAAGTTTTCCCCTGGGAGCCGTGCAGCAGCAGGATGAGGCAGCAGCACTGGTGGTTCCCCAGCTCCCAAGGGGAGATGAAGCCGGGGGAGCCCCCGAGCCCCCCGATGCCCAGTCCAGGCAGCTTCAGCGCTGGCAGCTCATCCTTGATTATCTTTAATGAGAATTTTCAAGTGCTGCCTGGTAATTACCCACAGGAAGCCTATTGTGGAGCCGGGGTGAGAACACGGGCACGAACAAACGGCGGGGGCAATGAGATGGGTGATTCAATTAGAGATTTACATTTCCAAGAGCCTGTCCAGGGCACCTCACCCCCGCGAGAGCAGCGGGCAGGAGGGGGGCTGCATCGCGTCCCCCCTGCACTCACCGCCGTGCTCAGCAGCTTGCCCCAGTCTGGGCGCAGGTAGAAGAGCACCCCCCTCCAGGCACCGGGCAGGGTGGCCCCACGGACCAGCAGGATGAGGAGGACGAGGTAGGGCAGCGTGGC
The DNA here is from genome assembly GCA_011076525.1 of Nettapus auritus. Lineage (NCBI taxonomy): Eukaryota > Metazoa > Chordata > Aves > Anseriformes > Anatidae > Nettapus > Nettapus auritus. The sequence continues at coordinate 1,301,355 of CM021779.1, read as the reverse complement.
CGTCACCCACACCACCTGCAGCGGAGGTGGCCGTCAGCACGCCAGCACCCGCACCGCTTGCACCGGGCACTGCCCCAAAGGCCGTGCCCCGAATTTCGGCAGCTGGGTGAGCTGCCGGGCATCCATCCCTGCCGCGTGGCCCTGGCACGGAGGGGATGCTGCTGGCCCCAGTGAGCCCAGGGCTGGGCAGCGCCGGCATGGAGCCCTCTCACCTTGCCGGAGGTTTTCACTCCTTTCCACAGGCTGAAGTAGACGATGGTGAAGATGAGGAAGAGGCAGAGGAGCAGCTGCCAGCGGATGCCCCCCACATCGTTCAGACCGCCGGACTTCTGGATCTCCAGGACCTTCCTCCTGTGGCCGGGCAGGGTCTCAGGCTGGCAGCGGGCAGGCAGCCCCACAGCCCCCTCTGTCCCGGAGCAGGGGTCGTGAGCACCCCAAAAGCATCCCCACGCGATGGCCACTGGTGGTAGCACACCGGCTCCTGGGCACCCTGCTCCTGGACCCCATGCAGCAGAGCTGAGTGCCTCCAAGGGGATGTCCCCTAGCTCAAACCCATCATCTGTGCATGGGCACTTACGTATAAAACTCCTCGGCGGGGGACCTGGAGAAGTTGGTCCACGTCACGTTGCTCCTCCCGAAGTAGTTGGTGCAGTTGGGGGTGTTCCAGGGGTTGTCGCAGCTCGCCCAGGGCAAGGTGCCCGAGAAGGACGAGTAGAAGTAATAGAGAGCCCAGGCGATGATGGTGTTGTAGTAGAAGGAGACGTAGAGGCCAATGATGCAGATGGCGAAGCCGATGCCTGGGGAGGGAAGGGGACAGGCTCCCGCTGCCTGGGCCGGCCCAGCCGCTCGCTGTGCCCAGGCTGGCCCCACGCCTCTGCGCGACCACCTCTCACCTTTGAAGATGGGGCAGATCCGCTTCCAGATGGGGATGGCGCCCGTCCGGTGGAACTGCCCCAGGGCCAGCTCCATGTAGAAGAGGGGCACCCCTCCGAAAACAGCCATCAGCGTGTAGGGGATGAGGAAGGCGCCTGCGGGGCGAGGAGCACAGCGGAGTGAGCGCCGCGGCCCCGTGCCAGCCGACGAGTGTGCGTGGGGACACGTCACGGGGGACCCGGGGTGCGTGGTTCGGACACACGCCTCTCGGGGGCTCCGCAAACCCCCCGGGATCCCCACAGAGAGCAGCTCGTGGGTGGGAGCGGGGACGTGCAGGTCTCCCCGTGGTGCTGCACCAGCCAGCGGGGCGCAGGGGATGGGGCACCACGCACCTCTCAAATAGTTTGGGAGAAATCCTGCTGAATAGGCATCGTCACCCCGAGATACGAGTAATTAATGCTGTGATCTGCATTATTCATACCAACGCCATCTATACCGGGGCTGCGCTTGCACCCAGTGGACTTTTAGGAGCTGGAGCTGCGCTCGTCAGGAGAGCCCAGCCTGGATTAGTTAATTGAACCCCCACGGCTGCTCTCCGTATGCTGGGGGGACACGGGGCTGCCATACCTCTGCAGCCAGAGCCCAGATCTCCAGGAGCACCAGCCTGCCCTGGGCATGCTGCTCAGTGCTCACCATCGTGTGTGCTTAGGGAAGGCATCTCGCCAGCCACATCGCTGAGAAGCGGCTGAAGTTTGCCCCCAGCCCCAGAGGAGCAAACCCCAAAAAACTGTGCTTCCACGGGGTGCCTGCCATCCACGCTGTAGCCTTGAGTGTGGCACTAATTATCTCCTCCTCGTTTTCCCAGGCGCCAGAGGATGCTACCCGAGCGCCGACTTTGGCAAGGAAATCCGCTGTGCTTTTGCAAATAGCACAAAATTTTCATTCATCGCTTATAATTTCTATGCAAGGGGAAATTATTGTCATTCCAGTCTGTTTAAAGCAGACTTGTATTTCCAGTCTGTTTAGACCAATTTATTTCTTTGTCACTTACTCAATGTTTTTCCTGCATGGAACTTCTGTACCTAAACTTTCCGGGCTACGTGCTTACAAAACCAGGGCTCACCCCATGGTCCAGCACAGCTTGGGCAGGGATGTCAGCAGGGTTATTTTAAAACACCAGCCACCAGAAGGGTTGCTTGCACCAGATCACACGATCGGACCAGCAAGTGCACGAACCTCCCACCCCAAATTTACAGCTTCATCAGCTTGGACCAGGTCGCTTTGCTCTCGCTGCCCCTGGTGCTGTGAAGTGCCCGGTGCCCGTGGCCATCCTGCAGCAGGGAGCAAACGCCACTGAGCCCACCGGGAAGGGTGTGAATGACACCGGGACAGGGATAAATGGAATAGGGATTTGAAGGGAGAAAGACACAGAGCAGGAAGGGGACAGATGCGAGGAGAAGTTGGGTCGGTCTCTGAGCTGCCCTCTCCGAAGAGGAGCAGCTAGAGATGAACAAAGAAAAGAAACGGCGAGTTTTCAGCACCCGAAAGAGGACAGACAGGTTTCTTTTCCCCCAAAACCAGGTGTAAGCAGCCCCAGCAGCATCCTTACCCCCTCCGTTCTGGTAGCAGATGTAAGGGAACCGCCACACGTTGCCCAGATCGACGGCAAATCCAACGACCGAGAGGAGGAAATCCATCTTTTTGCTCCACTTGTCCCGGGGGGGCCCTGGGGGCACGGGGCTGGCCCCAGGACCCCCGTCCTGCCCGGGGGGGCTGGCAGGCGTCGGGCAGGGCTGCTCCCCCATGCTGCCACCCCGGCGAGCCCTGCAGGACTCGGGCTGAGCAACTTGGGGAAGGGAAGGATTTTTCCGTGGCTGATGACAGATCCGAGGAGGGGAGGGTCAGGCTGCCTGCGCGTCCCCACCTCCAGCTGGAAACCCACAGCACCGAGAGCGCCGGGAGAGAAACCTGTCCTTTGATCAGAGACAGGAGTGGTGGAGGGAGCGTGTCCCCGCGTGGGGCTGCAGCGTGGGGACCGACCCCACCGCCCCCGTCCCCATCCCCTCTGCTCCCAAACTGCACCCGGGGGAGGACACTTGGCCGTGGGGCAGGTTCAGTGACACGGTGACGGTGTTTGCACACAGACGTGGTGTTAAGCCAGACGTGGTGGCTTGGTTCTGTGCCCTTTTCTCTCGATGACTAGTATTTCTTGTCCTTGGTGCATTCTGTGATTATTGCAGCTCTGCGAAGGGTGACAGCAGCCCACACAGGGATGCAGTTCATGCTCACAGGGGCAGGTGCAGGGCACAAGTTCCCATGGGCCAGAGGTTTCTCTGTGCTGCTGGAATCAGCACGGGGTGCACAGAGCCGCCTCTTCCAGCCGTCCCCATCGCTCCAGGGATGTGCTGCGTCTGCGTGTGGCACCGGGGGGTGAGCGGCTGCAATCGAACCACCTGAAAGTGAAATACCTTTTGCAGCTCAGGTACTGTCAGGGAGGGGATGGTAGGGTACCAAAAGCTGTCGTGCTCTTCTGGTTTGCAGCTTAACAGCAAATGTCATCGCAAATGGAACTTGGACCCGTGAGCTTACAGCCCTGCCATGGGACGGTGCTCAGGGAGCCCTTACGCGGCACTCTGGGTGCTGCCAGGGCCCCCGCGCTCCAGCACCGGCTTTTCCAGGCACCCCTCATCTGTAATTAAAAGAAACTACAAAAGAGATCAAAACAGAAATGTGGCTCGGAGGGGCACGGTAGCGGGTTGCTGTGACGACGTGACGCCAGCCGCCTGCTGAAGGACACTTCTGGGCACTGTTAATGCTGCGGGCGCGTGCACAGGGACCCGCTAGAAATGTCCAGGGTAAAAAAACTTTTTGCTTTCTGTTTTGTTTTGGTTTGTTTTGGTTTGACAATTCTGGCCCTAGATGTTCTGGCTGTGGGACCAGATCAGCTCGGGGTTACGCTGCTCATCCCGATGCTCCCGGAGGCTTTTCCTTGGCAGGTTCGATGTTCAGGCTGCGGTGGCACAGCTCTGCCAGGGGACACCACCCTCCGGCTCCCCTGAGCATGAGGGAAGGGGAGGTTTTCTCTCCTAGCTACCCTCCCTTTGCCCCCCTGAGGACCACTGAGCCACGATGCCCCCTGTAGTGGGTTATTGATCCACCGCTGCTGCCAGGGGTTTGGCTGGAGGTGGCAGGTTGTGGTGGGATGGAGCAGAGGTTTTGGGGAGGTTTTGGGGTTTTGGGGTGCTGAGCCTCCCCTCCAGGAGCCCACGAGCACGTGGCACTGTGAGGCTCTGTCGAGGCTCCTGTGTCTGAGGCTCAGCACGCAGGTGAGGGTCAGTTAATCCCCTGGGGGCTTATACAGGATTTGTGTCACTCCTCGGCTTCGGCAAAGCTGCGAATTCCAACAGCAGTCCTTATAATGCGGCTGTGGAAATTAAATCCATCAGAAATTAAAGCCGGGGCTGTGCGTTACCGGCAGGGTACTGCAGGTGGCTGGCAGAGCAGCTTTTGTGCCTTCCCTAGGGATGAAGGTGAGAAATCCCCTTTGCTGTCGGAGCAGGGGGCTGGGGAAGCACGGCTTAATCCCTCTGGGTTGAGGACAATCTTCGGGGCATAAGTGACAGCAGAGAGACAGCTGGTGCCATAGCAACTGAATAATTAAAAAATTAATAATTAAATATATATATATATATAGCTCTTTTTTTCTGCAGCTGACCCTTCTGTTCTCCAGGTAGTTTCAACACAAGGCTTCATCTTACCGCAGCACAAACCAGCATCATGTATTTTCCTCACGTTCCTGTGTCTCTGGCAGCCCCCATCCCTGCCAGATCCCCCCTGCTCCCGGCCCAACGAACCACGAATGTTCCCAGCGCCCCGCTCCCAGCTCCCCTGGTCCCCACCTGCCCCCGGGGGCACCCCATCGCCCACCCGTGCGGCCGCGACCCACCGATGCGGCTGCCTCCCCCCCGGCGTCGGGGGCAGGCTGCTGCTGTCAAGTCAATGAGGAGCGAGCTTTGAGAGCTCAATTGCCTTCGGAGGCCGCAAGCTGGAAAAGCCACGGCACGTGTCTGGGAGACGGGAGCAGGGCAGAGGGAGAGGTGTCTTTGGAGGGGGCTCCATGGGTCGCCGGGTGTCCCCGCTCTGCGACCCACGCAATCCCCCGGTGCGCTCACTGCCATGTTTTGTGTTGTTTTCTTCACACAAAGCACGAATCGCTTTAGATTTAAAACGTTCGGTTTAATTTTAGTTCAAATCAGATTTGACTTCGGATTTCCATCGAGTCGGATGATGTTTCTAAACAGCGTGATTATCTGATTAGCACCTTGCTTTTATCCTACCTGCTCATCCGTGCAATGAAATGCAGAGAAGTGAACTGTGGTCTTAAAGCAACTCTCCTGTTTGAACCGCAGAGGCAGCAGTGGGAAGTTTAATTTAATTAGCATGATACTCAGAGATGTAACTTAATCACATTAAGTATACATCAATGTGCTCTCAGTTAAGCTCTCCAGACTTCAGAAAACAGGGGCCACTTGCATCCCACCCAGCTTTAATCCAATGAGAAGCAGCATTTTCCAGGGAAAAGAAACCAGCAGGAATTATAGAGATCTGGTCTGTGTGCTTGTTTTGGTGGATTTCTCCCCAGAGGAGGTAATAAAACAATAATAACTGCCACCCCCTGTATGGCACCATTGTTTTGGGCAAGAAAGAAGCCAGGAAAAAGAAGAACGGAGTTCATGATGAGCCAAGGTGCAGAGGAGAGCAGCCACTTGCATAACGTGTGTGTGGCTGTGCACGGCGTGTGTGCAGATGTGACTTCTGTCTTTTACCTTCTCCAGGACCCAAAGTAACATAAGTTATTCCCCCTTTTTATCATGGAATAACTTTCTGGGAGCAGGATGTCCCATGGCAGTGCCACCAGATGTCGGCCTAAGCATTGCTGTACTTGGTACGTGGTCCCACAGAAGTGCCAGCATCCATCCTGGTGAGCTGCTCTGCGCCTTCCCCCAAAGACGGCATTTCTCCGGTGACACAGATTTGTCTGCAGCACACAGTGGGAAGAGACGGGTCCTGTCTGGGCTGCTTCAGCATGTGAGGGGTGCAGCACACCCAGAGTTAGTTCTCCTGGAGCGCTGCAGAGAGATTGACAGGACTGAGGATTGCAAGAACCAGCACGGTTCATTAGCAGGAGCCGAGATGATCTTCTTGCTCCTCTGGGCTTCTTTCTGTCAGCATTCTCTTGCACTGGGCGGGCTGCATGGTCAAGTCAAGCTCATGGGCTTGAGAAGCTCTGCACGGATCAGAGCCATGCAAGGCACCCAGCATGACACAGCCATGCTATGCCCTGACTCCTTGGGACCTGGCACATTTTCTTTTTGGGCACTGGGTGTTTGTGCAGAGCCGTGGCTCTACTCTGCCCCGGCCACAGCTCGGGGTCACGGGTGCAGTTCGGCTGTCTCTGCCCTGGGTGATTTCATTCACTGTCGATATCCGATGGCACTCCTACATAGTGTTTTATGAGGCTGTGATGCCTTCATAATGGTTGTTTATTAGCTTGTCTTAATTGCCTGTTCTGCACTGTAGGACCTGTGGTCATAAATAAATGACAGGCAGGGTGGCAGGGCTGCAAAGCTAGGCACGAGCTGCACGGGCTTGTGCTGAACGCGACCCGTGCTCCTTCCCAGACACAGCAGGGCAACCCACCTGCTCCCACCCTGCTCGCACAGCCGTGCTGGAGGTCTCCTGGTAAAGCAGATGCAACGGTGCCATCTTGTGACACCGGGCCTGTGCCACTTGCAGGAGCTCCCGGGCTGAGAGCAGCACCCCGAGGGTGCTGGTAAAAACCAGGGACCGCTAATGGGAGTCCTCATCCCAGCCCCTTCTTCCTGGGACCCCCCTGGATCCGCAGCCACCCCTCAGCAGGCCAGCCCTGCTGCTGCAGCTCCGTCGCATCTGCACCGTCACCACCTTTATTAACAGGACATTTAGCGAGCAGATAAACAGCGAAAGCAAACAACAGACAAGGAAATAGGTTTCCTCCGCAGTCAGTGTCGCACAGACATTCTCCTGGTGCCTGCACAGAAGGCAGACCGCAGGAGGGGATGAACTCGGAGTTACCCTGAGCCCAGAGCTGCCTTGTTCTCCCCGCAGGACCGTGCCCTGATGCAGAAGGGGCTGGAGCCCCTGGGATGGGGGGGTCCTGCTGCCGGCAGGGCCATGGGGCATCTGCGGGTACAGCACCCGAATCCAGCCCCTTGCCAAGCGCGGGGACCGAGGCCCGGCTGGGGACGTGTGGCTGGCGGCGGCCGCGTGCCGGCGTGCAGCGGGGCCGGGCGCAGCTGCCCTGGCGCTAATGTGGTTTGTAGTTATTGGAAACTGGACTGCTAAGGAACCAGGATCCTGTTTCTATGGAAATGTCCTGGAACATCAAATGAGGGAACAGAAAAACAGAAAAATATGTTAATGAGAGCTGCGAGGCAGGGCTTTCTCTGAAGTGTTTGTGATTTGGATACCAGGCATCTCTGGGTCTCCTGTGAATAGGTCTTTTCAGCTCATTATCACCTTCCTGGTGCAGAAAAGCCAACAGGAGCGTGACGGGTTGGCGCAGCTCTGCATGGCTGCGCCGGGAAAAGACTTTGCCACTTGGTACCGCGGGCACCGTCCAGCGGACCTGCATGCCTGTGAAGCACGGGACATGACCGCAGTGCTCGGGGCACATCGGCCCTGGGTCCTGGGGGTGCCGCTGGTGCCTGGTTTGGGGGGTTCCCTGCTGGGGAGTGCCCGGTGATGGTGAACCCCTGGTAGCTGCAGCAACAGGGCTCGGCTGGGGTCTGCCCCGAGGGGATGAGCCTGGTTGTGGCCCCATCTGAGGGGCTGGGGACGGTTTGGGGTCACCCCACTGAGGGTTTGAGGCTGGTTGTGTCCCGCTGAGAGGCTGGAGATGGTTTGGGGTCACCCCACTGAGGGGATGAGCCTGGTTGTGGTTCCCGCTTAGGGGCCGGGGACGGTTTGGGGTCACCCCACGGAGGGTTTGGGGCCGGCTGTGCCCCCGCTGAGCGCACAGCACCCGGTGACCCCGGCTGAGGGGTCGAAGGGGTCGCCCCACTGAGGGGCTGGCCCCGCTTGCGGCCCCACCGAGCGGCCGGCGCCCGGTGCCCGGCGCCCGGTGCCCGGCGCCCGGTGCCCGGCGCCCGGTGCCCGGCGCC
>CM021779.1:1246920-1292880 GCA_011076525.1 Nettapus auritus | reverse complement strand
CGGCCCCGCCGCCGCTGTGCGGGAGCTGCGGGCCGGGCGGAGCGGAGCGGGGCGGAGGAGCGCGGCCATGGCGGCGGCCCCGGCGGGTAGGGGCGGGCAGCGGGCCGGGGGGGAGCGCGATCCGCGCTACCGGGGCCGCGCTAACGGGGCTCTCCCCCTTCTCCCCACAGAAGCCGAGACCCGGCAGCGGCTGCTGCGCACCGTCAAGAAGGAGGTGGGTGCTGGGGGGCGCGGAAAGCCCCAGGGTCCCTGTCCCGCAGGGAGGAAGGGGACCCCCGGGGGACGGCTCGGCAAAGCCGGGCTGGGATGAGCCCTGCCGCGGAGCTGAGGCGATGCAGGGGCCGTGCGGGGACGGCGAGAAGATGGGGAGCGTGCACACGTGTGGGCTTGTCCAGCACGGAGCGGTGGTGGTGTGGGTCTGGTTCCTTGCCAGGCGTCTTTAACCCGCTGTTGGTGTGCGGAGAGCTGCGCCGAGCTGCCTCCGGCTCTGTCGGTGCAGGGCTTGGTGTTGCAATGGGTCTGGCGTTACGGCAGGGAGCAGGCAGCGCATCCCGGCACGGAGCTGGGAGCAGTGGGTGGCTGCAGGGGTGCCGGGGGGGCCTGCGGGGCCGCCACAACCAGCCCAGCCTTGTGGGACCCGCTGCAGAGGTACCCGGGCTCGTCCTGCCCCGTGCTGCAGCCCCGGATCGTCCTGGAGCATCTCCTGCCTGTGCTCTGCCCCGCTGGGTTTTGGAGGGTGCGATGTGTGGCATTTTGTTTCTGCTCTTGTGAGCATCTCGGTACATGCCTTATGGGTACCAGAAAGGGGAATGTCCCTGCTGGAAATGCAGCCCTGGGCAGGGTGAGCAAGACCTCTGGCTGGTGGTTCGGGGAGGCTGGCAGCACGGTGTTGGGCCGTTCATGCAGACCACTTCCACACCTTTAATCCTGCGCCGGGTGTGGCGGCGAGGAATACTACCTGTTGCCTTGACAACGGCTATCAAACCAGAGGAGAGGTATGGCATTTATTTAGCCTTGTAGATAAAGCTGACATCTCATTATCGTCGTCTGTCTGCGACTCCTCCTGAGCGGGGAGAGACAAAACAGCAGACTGCGCTTCGGCTGCCGCTGCAGGATCGGGGCTGAGGATTGCCGGTTAAACAGCTCGGCCGGTGGACGGGAGCTTCCTTCCGGAGGCTGCTGGGGCCTCTGCAGGCTGTCATTTACACGAGCATCTCCCGCACCACCAGTCGGACCTGGGCTTCTCTCTCTCTCTGCTCTTTCTGCAGGGCTGTGTGCTTGAAGAAGGCGCAGCTGGTGCCTGGAGGAGGAGAGCTGAGGGTTGTGGCATGCCCTTCTGATCATAGGGGGAAGCTGTCTGCTGGGTTTTTGTCGGATAACCGTACTGTACAGGGGGGTGGTGAATGCAGGTGGAGGGGAAGGAGTGAGGTAGGGCATGGGAAAAGCCTTTCTGCCCTGATAAAATGCCGCCGGCCCGTGTGCTGTGGTTTCATCACATCAGTGTTTGACACAGGCTAATTCCTCCTCAGCAGCCCTTTAGCAAGGGCAGCGCTGATGCGGAGCAGAGATGTTTCTCCGGCAGCCCCATCGCCCTGGGCTCTGCCTCGGGATGTCTGTGGTGGTTCGTTGCCCACGCAGGCGGCGGGTGGCTGCACTCGCCCTGAGGTTTCTCCTGTCTCAGTGCCTGCTGACGGTGTCCTTGGCCCAGCAGGATGGGGCTGTTTGCACACAGCTACACAGGTGCAGGCATTCCATGCCAGACCCACGCTCTGCGCTCTGTTAGGATTTAAAAAAAAAGAAAAAAAAAAAAGAAAAAAAAAAAAGAAAGAAACATGATCCTGTAGGTTATGTAGGTAATTATTTACTGACATCCCTGAAACTGGGAGTTGATGGGGCATTCTGTTGCCAGTTCCCTGCTCAAAAGGCCTATTTTGCTTATTCTTTTTTTTTTTTTTTTTTTCCCTCTTCAGACCGACCGCAGGTTAAGTCAGGAGCTCGTGCAGACTTTGAAGCAGGAGGAGAAAGGGCCAGCAGCAGAAATCTCCTTTGTATTTTTTTCCACCCCTGGAATGTTCACCTTTCACAGAACTCCATGTTCTCGTTCCATTAGACCATACCTTTGTGCAGGGCCTCAGCTGTGGCTTTTTGTGGTCTGGTGGGGTTCTCGCATGTCGGTGAGCTCCAGTGGATCCAGGAATGTCCACAGATCAAACTGGGGAAGCCATACCACATCTGTCGTCCTAGTGCAATAGCTGAAGGCATAAAAATGCTGTATAGACAAGGTCTGTTTAGGAGAGGTAGATAAACAGTAGATGGAAACTGTCCAAAGTACCACAACGAACGAATGGACTTCAGTATTTGGTTGTTGCCATGGTTAACGCATTTTTATTTTTAAGATAAGAAGACCTGCTCTGCAGTAGATCTGTGGATTGAAATGTGTTGGGCTGTCTCTGTCGTTGTCCATGTGTTTATAATAAATCAAACGAATCTTGAAAGCTGCAAAATTGGCTATTTGTCAGCAGACTGTAAGGGAAGAAGTGGCAGTATGCTTTTCTGAGGAATCCTGTTCCTTGTTATACAGGAAAAGAAACATAACCTTATCTTCTCTTTTTTATTTCTTTAGAGCCTTTATCAGATGGATAAAAATTCAGACCCTGAAATATCCCAGGTTAAAAGGGTGTTGGGTTTTCAGCTAAAAAATCTTCTTCTTCTTGCAACCCATCCTCCTTCCCACCTTTTCTTTTTAAAAAGAAGTTTCATTTTTAAGTCTTTTAAGAGAGTCTTCTGGCAGAGTCTTCTGAGTACCTCCAGGTTAATTGCACCGCGTACGAGAATAGGTGTGGAAGCAGGTGTTACCCGTGGAATACAGGCTGTTCTATGCCGTGCCTGGAAAATTAGTTGCATGAAAAGCTGAATGGGATACGAAAGTAAACAGTTGTCTTGCTTATTCCTCTGTGAAAACTTAGGTTTTTTTTAACTTGCCACTCAGCGAGTAGCGTTGGGTCTTTTAATAGCAAGTCACTGATGTGCACGTATTGAACACTTCGCTGCCTGTTCTTAGGTATTTTTTTTAAGCAGTTGAGCAGTTGAGCACAGGCTGCTCACTTAGTGACGTCCCATGGCATTCTGTCTGCTCCGGGTGTGTTGGTTCTTGTTAGGAGCTTGACTGGGTGTTGCTCTGTAGCTGTTCACTAATTCTATCCCGTATCATAACCACATCAGTCTCTTCCTTCCACCCTTCAGGTCAGCGCCCCACGACACAGCCGTGCTGTCTGCTTCGAGGCTGAGCAGTGCGGAGTGAGCGGGGAGAGCCACGTCTCTGCAGCTCGGCTGTGCGCTGCCGTGTGCTGTGTCCGTGGGTCCTCAGTGCCAGGCTGTGGCCCGTCCACGCGAGCTACTTCATGCTGGATTGGTAGGACACTGGAAATTAATCGAACGTTATTAGGATTTGAAAAATGAATGCTGATAGCTTTATATGTTCTCAAGGCCGAATTAAAAAAAAAACAAGGCTTTGTGTAGCTGTCAAAGCTGTTCAGGTAAAATGAAGATGAGGATGATAAGCAGCAGCTCTGTAATGAAAGTCCCTGTTTGCAGAGGGGCCTTCTGACGGCTCTCGAGCACCCCGCTCAGCCTTTTTCAAATGTTCCTGTATCAAAAGTAAACATAAGGCTTTAATGCAGCATTTCTTGATTGCCTGCATTGATCTTCTCTGAAAAATAGCATTACTAATCACCGGGGGCCATTTTCTCTCCTTTTGAAGATAAAAGCTCTCGTGTCTCATCCTCCAAAACCCCTGGCTAGCTCTCCGTACCCAGTACAAGTCTCATGCCGCTTTCCTTCTCCCTTCATCTTCCTCCTTTGTGTTCTGGGAGAAGGCTCCTTCCTCCTCACCCAGCCTCTCTGCGCTGCCAAAATGTCATCCTCTCCTCTTCGCGGCGTCCTTCAGTTGCCATAGAAATACCTGCCTTCGCACGGAGCCACGACTTCAGCGCAGGCCGGGGCTGCAAGTCCCACCTGGGGTCTTCAGGTTCCCCTCAGAATCCCAAACCCTCGTCGGTGTAACTCAGAAACCACGGGCTTTATGGGGTGGTGGAAGCAGAACAAAACCACAGGGGAAAGCTGCAAGGTCAGGCGCCGAGAACGGGGAAATGACTAAAGTTTCTCCCAAAATGTTGTGGTGTCTGTACTGAGCGCGTCGCAAATAGCGGTACCAGCAGTGCCAACAGATGGCGTGGAAATTTGCATCTGACAAGCACAACAGGAATAGAAATGGCTATAACGTGATCTTAAGCAGTCTTAAATTAGTGTGGCACATACGGCTTTCTGGCCAGAAGTCGATGCCCCATGAAGAGAGCCTGCTGCAAAAAGCCGTCTGCGAATACAGATGGCTGGGGTCGTTCTGTTTCCCCCAGGACGCGGTGTTGTAGCGTGGACCCTTCCGTTTAATGTCTTCTTGATTTCTTCCCAGCAAACTGTCGGAGTGTTCTGATGTTTTACTTGCGTGCATCAATACCTTCCTCCTGCTCAAGGCTCGGCCGGCTCCTGCCGGGGAGGACGTGAGGTGCCCGCACACGGCTGACCTGCAGGCCGCCCGTCACGGGGATGTTGCCCCGGCTGCAGCGCACCTCGTGCCTGCGTTAGTAGGCGATGATAAATAATTAAACGCGACTTTTAGAGAAGCCAAAGGTCTCAGCCAGTAGGGTTGCGATCGATGTCTCTGTGGCAGCAAGGATATGGAGCTGCCGAAGGGCTTTTAGAGCCAGCGTGTGTAATGGTGATGGAGGTGTTAGCAAAGCACGGGGCTGTGCACCACATGGCAATGGTCCACTGCATGGCAGGCTGGAGCCTCTGGGCAGAAATAGTGTGTATGCACTGCAACAGGCATTATTCTAGCTGATGGGAGCATGGTTAATTGGAATTATTTAGGAGGCAGCAGCTAGAGTCTTAGTAAGTGGCAGAGCTGGGCTGCAACCTGTGCTGGTGCTGGAAAAGTCCGTCTGGCACCTGCTTTGGGAATAATGAGGATGCTTGGGGCTGAAGAGAGAGGGAAATGTGTCTTGCAGCATTGAGTTTGATAATGCGAGTTTTAGAAAGAAGCCTGCTAAAACGGGGATGTTGTGTCTTATTCAGCAGAAGCAACAAGACTGTCAGTAGGCAGACATTTCATTTTCAAATGAGGAGATGAATCTAGTTTGTGAGAGGTACTGGACTGGAAAGTTCTGCTGTAGAGCAGCTTTTTAGCTGCAGCACAGCCAGAGCAACTGCAAGTACCATTTTTTTGTTCACCATCCCCATTGCGCTTTGCTCCACGGGGATTTTGATGGACACCAGTGCATGAGGACATGGGGTTTTGCGTCATATTTCTGTGTCCTAGAGCCGAGCAGGGATTCTGCTTTGCCTTGCACGCTGAGCCACCTTTGGTACAAACCAAGCTGAGAGACAGAGACAAAAATCAGCCGTGCTCTGCTGGGAAACCTTCGCTGGGTGACCCGGTGGCAAGGCCCGGCCGTGGGGCTGGCTGAGCTGCAATGCCAGCAAACTGTTTGTCCTTGCAAGCACAAGCATGCCTGTGATTGTGTTAATATTGCGTCTGTTTCGCTAAGTGCTCCCTTAGCATTTTATAATACCTGAGAAGTGATAATGCTGCAGCACCGCATGGACAAGCCTTGCACAGGGTACGGGAAGCTGTCTGCTGCGGAGCTTAACCAGAGCTTGTTCTTGGAAAGAGACCTTGATTCAGAGAAGCAATTAAAGAAGTGCTCGGATTATGTCAAGGATTTCCCACATGGACTTGTTGCATCAAAACTAACAGGTGAAATGGGAGTTGTCAGTGCTGCCATTAGCTTCTGAATGCATAATGAAAGCAGAACTTAGCCTGCGATGAGAATAAGAAGATGCGAGCTCATAAAAAATATGAGAAGTGAACACGCAAAAGCAAACCGGACTTAAAGGCTGTACCATCAACGTGAGGTTTTCTTGGCTTCCTATTTTCTTGAGCAGGTAGAAGAGCAGACGAAACAAGTTCTTGGAAGAGAGGAGCTGCTGGTAGGATTTTTTTGCAGTCTGTTTGCATCTGGCTTAGAGCAAGCAGTAAGAGTTATGAGCCTGGACAAACATACGGGAGAGAGCCTGCTTCACCAGAAGTGCCTTGATAAGCAGTGAAGGTCCTTGCAAAAAGCACGGCAGGAGAAATTGTGACTGTTAGCGTTACTGAATAGTCTGCAGGACAGGTTGTAGAGTGGCTTCCCTGGAAAAATCCAGCCAGGTAAAAAGACGGAGTCATGAGCAAAGGGTGCCTTGGGCTGATGAAAGCCAGGGTTTGTGGCTTGCTCCTGGTCTCTGCACCTTGGTGGTTATTTGAACTGCTGTTGTATTTGGCTTGCTCCATCTGAGACCACACACGGGCACGGGGAGAATTCGCCTTTGGGGTGCAGCATAACCCTGGGAGCTTTGTAGCAGAGACACCTCTGGTTCCCGCGTGCCCAGCTCCTCAGCATCCTGCGCTTTTGGGTCCTGTTTTGGAGATGGGACGAGGAGGAGCAAATAGCATTTATCCTGTAATTCATGGCTGGGTAGCCAAGGACTGGCTGGCTTGCTGTAAGGCAGGGCTGTGGAGCCTGGCTGTCTTCTGGGAGCTCTGGGGTTGGGAGGGACACTGTGGGGTTTGCGCGGCCGCCTCGCTGTGGGGTGTCTGTGCCCACGCTCTCAGGGCAGGGGATCGCCTCTCCTGGGCTCGTGGCTGTGCTGGGAAGGGCGTTGTGTTCTCCAGGAGTACTTCACAGCGTTCCTCCGGAGTTTACCTACAGCTAAATTACCAGCTGCTGTTTTAATTACCTTTCTAATAAAAGAAGAGTAAATATCTCATTTTCCGTAGTCTGCCTTTAGATGGAGAGTGGGCAGCTTCATTCGCTGGGATTGTTCTGGCGACAATGTGAGGATTAGCATGAAAATGCGGGGATGCGGCGCGTTAGAGGCAGCCCCAGTCCTCCCTGTGCTGCGAGCCAAGCCCGGGCGAGCTGGCGCTCTGCAGCCTGGCAGCACCGCGGGCACGTTCCTCTGCCAGGGCAGGATGTGGGAATGTGGTGGTGGGGGGCTCGTGATCCTGTGGGGCTCAGCAGGATGCTGCTTTGGCATCGGCAGGCATCAGCCGCAGGAGAAGGGCAGGATTTGGGGGTTCTCTAGGGTGAGGCAGTGTCCTGCTCAGCCGTCCTCGGGATGCCAGCCTTCTCCACGTCGGGGCGAGGGTAAGATGTTGTGGTCTTTACGAGACCCCATCTCTCTGTCCAGCCTCTAGCTATCAGGACGTCATATTTATCATATAGCCTCTCTCGTTCTGCTCCAACCCTTCACGCCAGGTGGCTGCCCTTGTTGCAGTGCCCTTCCCACTTCTTCTTTAAATACCTTCGATTTATGCTGTTTAGGGTGATAACCTCAGTCAATACAAAGTACGGTTGGTTTTTTGTTGATTTTTTTTTTTTCTTTTAATGGGTTATTTTCCACTAAGCTGCATCTCTTCAAGGGTATTTTTTGGGCCTTTCAAGTGCAGGTTGTCTGTGCCGTGCCAGCGCCAAGATGCCCGTCCGGAGCGGGAGCCCCGCCGCGCCGCTTGCTGCAGACAGATGGTCCCAGAGAGCCCCCCCGGGGGGCTGTGACTGCAGCACGGCACCAGGGCAGCCAGGAGGCGGCTTGCACAAAGGGTGGCTGCCAAATATTTGGATATCCTGCTTTAATTCAAACCTGCTCCTAATTTTAATCACAAGCTGGTAACGAACCGCGTGCGTTGATTCCCAAGTGCTTTTTGTTGTTGCTTTTGTTTTTCCCAGCCCTGCTCTTCGAGCCTCCCCACACACAGAGGCATCCCCCCAGATTTAAATGGTCCATAAACATTCACCATCCACATCTCGGCTCCATCCCCTGCTGCAGGCCCCTGACTCACTGCCGGCTCACCGGAGCAGCCGGGGACGCAGGTGAAGTCACCGCCGGTCCTGCTCCCGCCTGGGCTCAGCAGCAGCTCTGTTTGTTGCCAGCACGGGGAGCTGACCTGTTTGCTTCGACATGCGGACAGGCGCTCCTGGCTTTAGATAGGGCTATTTTCTTAATCCATATTCATAAAAAGCCTTCCTTTATTGAGCCATCGGTTGTGCATAACTGACCTTGATTATATCTGCCAAAGGAGTTCAGTTCCCCAAACAATTCCATTAAAGGTCTCGTACATGCAAGGTTTGCTTGGCCAAGTCTTGACCTGCTGTTTTTTTCCCTCCTCTGTGCCTTTACAGAGAACATCTTGATAAGCAGAGCCTCTCTTACGCCCACGGCTCTGCACTGTGAGCCCTTTCCCCTGCGTTCTCTGAAACCAGAGAGAGAAAAGCAGGCTGGTTGAGAGGCAGTGGAAGATGAGATCTGGGCCTGCTGGTAGCTCGGTATTTGAAAGGAAGAACTGTCAGGAACTGAACGTTTAAGGACCAAACATTCAGCGGGGCTTTTGCTGACTTCAGCAGGATTAGGGAGGGCGAAGGCTGAGGATGGAAGTCACGCAGCTCTGGGGTAAGGCCGGCTGTAGGAGGCGCAGCAGCCTGCTTCCCTGGCAGGTCTGACCTCCCTCCTGTCTCCTCACGCTCCTGATTAATGTGGGTTACCCTTCATTTTCTTTTCTGTTGCCACGCAGATCTGTTCCTGGTCACACTCGGTGCCAGGCGATGGCTTTGGCACTGCCGCAGTTGTCGGTCACTTGGAGCAGCTGTGCTCCTGATGAAACTTGTCAAAGCCCCACACAATGAAGGAACACGATGCTATGAAAGCATTAAGTGAGGTTTGGTTGCCCTAATTGAGTTGCCTTTGATCTAAACAATGCTTGGTGCCTGCAGCTGGCTCTCTGCTCCTTGTTTTCCGACTTTGAAGATTCTCAAAAACCAAAGCACCCTTTGGTCGTTACTTTTTGAAGTAGCCTGTGACGCGTGGCAAGCAAAGATGCAGCAATTCTCCGTGAGACCTCCTGTGCTGCTGGAGGCAACAGAGAAGTCAGGAGCCAAAGAAGCTTCCTTCATGGGCACAACCACAGCCGTGCTGGTGGCCCGGTCCCTGCCCAGCCCCGTGCCTCCTCCCCGTGCGGACACACACCACAGGTCCTCACTCCGGTCTGGAGGTGAAGTCTCCCAGTTTCTCTAACTGGACCTCTGTTCGACAGGTGAAGCAGATCATGGAGGAGGCGGTGACGAGGAAGTTCGTGCATGAGGACAGCAGCCACATCATCTCCTTCTGCGGTGAGTCTCCGGCGACGGGATGCCGGCGTGGCCTGGGGCTGCAGCACCCTTCTCACGCGGGGTCTCCGGCCTCGTGGCCCGGCTGTGCTGGGAACGCTCCTGGGGATGTCCTCGAGTGGGAGGGTGGCTGGTGCCACAGTTCTGGCAGCAGTCTGCATCCCTGAGGTCTTTACTCTGTGCCCAAAATACATTGACACATGTCAGAAGGATGCTGGCAGTGCATGCAGTCACTTAAGAAATCCTAGAAATAATCTTGTTTTTTTTTTAAGCCCCTTGAGAATGAAGTCAACAAAAAGTCTGTAAATATTCCTTTGCTATTGTGGAGTTTAGGAGTTTATGGGAAGGAGGCTTCAGTCTGTCTGAATGTAGGAACGGGGAGGCTGGAGGCTGTTAAAGCACCTTAACGGGGCTTGTGGAAGATCTGCTCTGACACCGCGCTGCTTTGGGTCTTGTTTTCTGGCGGCTGTGCTTTTCACTTAACCTGCTTTTCCCACCTTTTTTTTTTCCCTCTGCTGGTGTGACAATTTTGTAAATGTGGAAGCGTTTCAGAATTAATTCATCGAAGTCTTGGCAAAGCCTTTGCTTCAAAACCTCCCTGAAGAGCAGCTGCCTTTTGCCAGCAGTACGTGCCGGATCGACTCCGCGTGGGGGCTGTGGGGCGGAGGCGCTGAGGCCAGCGGGGGTCTCGGTGCCTCGGGGAAGGTGGGAGCAGGAGAGCAGCCTTGCTCCTGGTGCCGTGAGCCGTTCCTGGCTGCAGGGCTCGGTGTGTGCTTGGTGTGTGCTGTCCTCTGCAAAGCTCAGCAGGGAGCACGGCCCCCAGCTCCCCGGAGCAGCGCCAGTGCTGCCATATGGCTGGAGAGCTGGCTTGGCGGCGGTGCCCATGGCTTGGTGGCAGTGCCCAGCGCCCTCCCAGCAGCTGCTCTGCTCCAGAGAAGGTTTCTTGGGGCTGCACCAAGCCACAGAGCTGTGCTAATGGCCCAGTGCGTCATCTCCCCGTCTCCTCTGATGGAGGAAAACAGGGCTTCAGCTTCTGATCGGATCACTGCTGATTAACCGGGGAGACTTTGCGATCGAGCTGGCAAAATGAGGTTGTTTCTGGTGTTCTGGCGCTTCAGACTGGAAGGTGCCTCGGACACGGTTAGTGCCCCAGGTGAAGCAGCTCCACCAGGCGTTCGGTCTGCCGAGCGCTACCGGGCACGGAGTTCACAGAAGCGGAGAAACCTGGCTGGTGGCTGGGGTGGGTGGGACGAGTCCCAAACCTCTGCAGACACCAATTAGTCTGTGCTGATAGCAGGGGAAGCACCTCAGGCTATCAGATAGGTGAGTTTGTTGTGGCTCAGGGAGCCCCGGGTTTGGAACCAGCCCCTCTGAGGAAACCTCTCAGCCTCTGGGAGCTGCAGGTAGGGTGGGGATGGGGCCAGGTGGGGGGCTTCAAGCACACACAGAGGCAGCGTTAATCGGGCACCAGCAGCCTGCCAGCGTGGAGTGTTTACCCACTCACCCGCAGCTCGAGGGTGTGCTTTGGCAGGGTGCCTGCTGCCCTCCACCTGCCTCGTCTCCTCGCTGGCAGCTGCCCGAGCGATGGGTGCTGGCTTCAGGAGGCAGGGCAGGGGGGTTCCCTCTGCCTGCGGGCTCAGGGCTGCTCACAAACCTTTCCTGCTTTTGGAAGAGAAGCGGTGTTAAAAGAGGGGGCTGGCTGTGCCCTGACGTCGGGTCACCTGGGGCTGGAGGGGATGATTCGAAGTGTGTGCTCCAGCCCCACGCTGCGCAGCACCACTCTGAGGGGTTGCTCGGGGTCCGTTGAGTTCTGACCATTTCTCAGGTAGAGACTCCACTCCTCCCCATGGCTCTTGCTCGGGACAAACACCTCCACTTCAAACGATGCCGAGGGAGCTGAAACCGCCGCTCAGCACCAGCACCGTGAGCCCCGGCTCCAGGTAAGGGGGGCAGCCTGTGCCCGTGGCTTGCTGTGGCTGTCGCCTCCCCGCAGAGATGTTTGTGGAGCCGCAGCCAGCCGCGCTTCCAGCACGCCCGTGCTGGGGCCATGTGGCTGCCGCTGAGCAAACGCCGCAGGCAGCGTGCGGAGGGGGAGCAGCCCTCCTCCATTTACAAATAGCTGAAGGGCAGCTTGCTAATTTGGAGGCTGGGAGGGAAATGACAGAAGTGATGACAGCTAGCTTTCGGAGGAGTTGCTCCGATAAGACTCGCGTAGCGCTGTTGCCACTGAATAAGACTGGAGCATCCACAGACATATGCACGGAAGGGAAAGAAGGGAGCTGTGAGGACTCCCTTTCTCTTTGGAGAGCAAAGAGGCTGCCTTCTTCCTTTTTTCCAAGGCTCCTGGATGAAATACATGCGGGCGTTTGTTTCAGGCCTGTGTGCCATTGTGCTCTGTCGGCTGAACGGCATCGAAAGAGCAGAACAGACTTCAAGGTGTGACTCATTCTCTGCCTCTCTGTACAGCACGAGGCTTCGCAGCCCGGAATTATTTATAGCTTGCTGCGACACGGAGCTGAGGCATCCAGGCACGAAGGACTTGTTGGTTCCTTCTGGCTTCTTAATGATGCCACTGCTCTTTCACTGGCTTCTGGTCTCTACACCTAGCCTGCCGCTCTCTAATTCGGGTGGTATGTGCACCTTCCTGAGAGCTGCAGCTCCCTGTGTGCCGGGTGAGCTTATAAATAACCACTTCTGCTGACAAGCAGAGCGTGCTGCAAGCCCGGCTCTGGCTAGGCAGAGCTGCCCTTTTCTCTGGGGAGAGCTGCCTTTCTCGCAGAGCCCTCAGCCTCCTGGTTCTCTGCGTGGCCAGCGTAGCGCAAACCCCTTCCGATGAAACCAGTGGGCTGGCAGGAAAGGGCAGCTGCCCCCGATTTGCCCTCCAGGGAAGGGCTGGAAGCAGACAAACACGAGTTGGCATCTGTCATGTTGGTGCTACCCCAGGAGGCTGATGGAGCACCCTGGGCAGGGCTGGGGGCCTGCCCGTGCCCGGGGCTGTTTGTCCACGTCTGCGCTAAGGTTGTGGTAGTGCTCAGCCGCTGGGTGGGCTCAATTGTGCCAGGCCAGAGCGTGCTCAGGATCTCAGAAACCATTTTAGTCTCTTGCTGAGAAATAAAACTCCCACCTTGCCTGGTTGCAGCCGGACAGAGCCCCCGCACCATGTATCTGCTGTCGGTTATGCCTTTAGGGATGGCAGTGTGTCTGTCTGCAGTGCTGACAGTAAAAAGTGATGAACTGGGCTCAAAAATCATAAGGTTAAAAAAGGACACACCATTTCCCCTGGATTTAGTGTGGACAAGGTGCTCTTAGTTTGTGTGCTCATGCTTCTGAGACCTTGGGACAGCACAGAGAGGTTTTCCTGTGTGCTTTCATGTGCAGCTTTGCCAGCAGGAATAGCAGAGGTTTGGGATAGGGTTTGAGGACAGGTGCTGATGGCTGCTCCGTCCTGCTGGAGCCTGCCGGGAGGCTGTTCTTCGCTCCGGGTTTTCTCCTGGGTGCTGCTCCCTAGCTGGCAGCAGCCTGTGTTGCATCGGCCGTGACGCAAGCAGAGCAATCTGCTGGGTTTCCTGGGCAGGCACGAGTGCTCTTCTCGCTTGCTGGAAATTCAGAGCAGAACTGACCACACATCAAGAGTGTAGTGCCAAATGGGCTCTATTCTAGGGGCTGCAGGACAGCCTGGACTCTTGCCTGGGTGGCTTCTCACTGCCCCGTGCTTGTGTCCGGGGCTGCCGTCTCCTTCCTCATCCTCGTATGGCACCCCGGGGGCTGGCAGAGGGGTGCCTGGTTCACACTGGCACCTTGCTGGGCAGCAGGGGCAGGGAGACCTCGCCCGCCTGCCCTGGGCTTCTGGCCTGACTTTTCTCTGCTGTTCCAGCGTCGGTGCCAGGTACGGAGGGGCTCTGTGGGCTTGTTGCCTTGCAGCCCTCCTGTTACCACGTGCAGCTGGCAGAAAACTGGCCCTTGGTAAGTTGGTGACGGGCAGCAGAGCGGATTTGGCAGCTGATGGCTTGGCAGAGCTGGGAGTGCTCTTTGGCCATGTCCAGCAGCCTGGCCAGGCTGGCGTCTGCTGTGGACACTGTGTGGAGAGCTGGGAACAGCTCCTTGAGAATGGGGAGATCCTGGAAAACACAAACTGGGGAAGGGGTGTGATGGCACACTGCCCAGCGAGGCAGAGAGCTGCCCGGGGCAGCGGGGCTCTGCAGAGACCTCGCCCTCGGGTCAGGCTCGGGGGAGAGGGAGGACTTCTCCCCAGTTTTCGAGGTGCTGCTGTGATTTGTGTGTTCAGCTGTGCGTCAGCATAGCCTTGTGCTCCAAAACCCAACATGGGGGCTAGGCCTCTGGCACGGGGGAAGTCCCATCCACGCGTGGGCCACGCTATGTGCAGCGTGTCTAGGCTTCAGGGGGGCTTGTGCAGGGCTTTATTGAAAAACCAGCTACCCAGCTAGCTGCTCTGGATTCTGGGTGAGCAGGACCCGGCGTGTTGCTGCTGTGAGCACAGGATGTCTCTCGCAGCTCCTCGGAGACCCAACGCTGCGCACCCTGGCCGCTCTGCCATGAACTCGGGCACGGTGCTAACCAGGGCAGAGATAATGAGAGCATCTCGCAGCCCAGGGAGCTGATGTGGATGGGCCTGCATGAAATGTCTTTTTAAATGTCTCCACTGAATTGTTCAGCTGTAGGAGATGCCTTTCCGAGCGAGAGGCTCAGCAGCATCTGCTGGGCTGCTGCGGGAAGGCTCGGCGCGGCTCTGCGGCGCTGTGCTCCTGGGCGAGGAGGGTGCTGGCGTGCCAGAAAGCTTCTTGGCAGACCCCGATCAATCGCCTGTGGAGCTGCATGCCCGTGTAATTTTCCAGTGCTTTGATCGGCCTGTTTAATACGTCTGTGTTTGACACTAGACATCCATCCTCAGCCCTCCCAGGGGACTCCAGCAAGCAGCCTGCCGGCACAGCCTGTACGTGCGGGCACCTTCCCGTGCGGTGCCTGCTGGGCTCCCTGGGCAGCGGTGCCTGCCCCGGGCTCCCCGTTCCCCTGGGCCTGGGGAGTGTCCGAGGCGGGGGAAGCCTTGCAAGGGGACCTCACCGCCGAGCACTGGCCGCAGGCAACCAGCCCGAGGCAGCACGCTGGAGGCAGGAGCAGGACTCCCCGGGCCTCCCCGTTGCTCGCAGGGCTGCCCCCTCCCGTGGCACTGCAGCCCCTGTGCTGCCCCAGGTTTGGCCGTGACCTCTGGCCCCGCAGACACAGCGGGCACCACCCAAAACGCTTTCGGAGGTGTTTAGCCAGGGAAGCGCAGCCAGCTGCATTTCTGTGCAGTGCAGCAGCGCTGAGCTTGGCGTGGTTAAACCACAGAGGTGTTTACTCCCACACTTAACCTGCCTGACTCTGCACGGACGGGCTCTTGGCAGTTCCTGAGCCATGCGATTACAGCTGGGCTCTGCTCTGCTGAGAAAATCTCTGCTCCACTACCAGTGGTGCTGCTGGCACGGGTCTGTGGCAGGATATGACCCCGCTGCTGAGATCTCCCAGTGTTAGCATTGATTTGTTTGCATTCAGCGTATTATGTAGCAGAGCTGGATCTTGACATTTTTGGAACAAGGGGCTGCGGGCGTAGAGGTTCAAACCCTTCCTCCTGCTGCTTTATGAATGAACAACGTGCTCCGAAGCATCCTAATCCAGGCTGCTAGGTCGGCACGGCAGTGCAGGCTGATCGCTGCCGGGGGTACAGGAGAACCACCTCTGCTTTGCAAGCTGTGTCCCATTTCATCCCCGGTCTGTGAGATCTCCTGAGGCAGTTGGTCACACAAAGCAAGTCCAAGATGAGTTAGTCAGTGTAGCAGTCACAAGCCAACTTTCTTTTGAAGTACTTGTGTTTTAGCACATGCACGGTTCATGCTTACTTGCACCAAACCAGTCCTTCTGACCGGACTAGCTGAACTTTGCCAACGTCAATTTTTCATTTTTGTAGAACTAAAATAATATCTGTACAGTCAGCAGAACTGATAGCTCCACAGGCATAAACTGTGCTGCTTTGCCTCAAATAACACCTGGGTACCCGAACATTGTCTGCTTAGGCAGAAGCAGAACATGACGTTGATTTCTCTCGGGAAACATCCTTGCTGTAGAGTAAGGTCATGGATGCAGCGGGAGACAGGCAGCGGTGGCATGAGAGCAGCCCAGCTGCAAGTTCTCCTGCCGCTTCAGTAACGACTTTGCTTTGTTGCAGCTGCCGTGGAAGCCTGTGTCTTGTACGGCTTGAAGCGGAGGGCGGCAGGGTTCCTGCGCAGCAACAAGATAGCAGCTCTGTTCATGAAGGTGGGCAAGAGCTTTCCTCTGGCAGAGGAGCTTTGCAAGAAGGTGCAAGACCTGGAGCAGCTCATCGAGAACGCGTAAGGCACCAGCACGGCTATTATCCTACAGGTCACTTGCATTTTGGTGTGGAAGTGTGTAGTTTGGGTATTGCTGTGGATTGAAATGTCCAAGCATGTATAGGAGGATTTGCTCTTCCAGTGGAGCAGAGTCATGTCTTGGGCTTTTAATATCTTGAGTGAACCAGTTGCTTCTCTGCAGCTGTGAGTTGCAGTTGTGGTTTTATTTAGAGTGGACAAGTTATTTCTTCCTCTGCCCCTTGTTTTTATATGCTGCTGGGAGAGCTGCACAAATTTTCTCCTGAACTGTCACAGTTTATGGACCAGTGCGCTAAGCCAACTGGAACCAAATCTGGTTTGCTTCAACGTGTAGGGCTGTAACCTGCAGTAATTCAGCTTCCGTGTAAGTGTGGCTTACTCATCCATGGACAAGAAACAGGGAGATGGATGGAGCAGCTACCTGGGGGCAGGAATCTTTAAGCTGTCCTGAGATAAGCTGCTCCGCTTGTGCAATTCAGTCCTCAGGCACCAGTGGAAAAGGGGTGCTCTGGGCCTGCGCTCCTGCGGTGCTCAATGATGAGCCAGTGATGGTATTGTCTTTTGTCTTTTACCTTTAAAGACGAAATCAAGTTCAGAGCATCCCAGAGAATGTGCGCAAGATGCCAAAGCTGCCCAACCTGTCTCCTCAGGCCATCAAACACCTCTGGATCCGCACAGCCCTCTTTGAAAAGGTCTTGGATAAAATCGTGCATTACTTGGTAGAGAACAGCAGGTGAGTGCTGGCACCACCCAACCGTTTTCCCCTCACAACTCACTACCAGCATCTGCCCCTTCCAAGGCTGCTGGAGATACTGCTGCTTGAGCTGTGTCCAAGTGGTGCAGAGCAAGGAGCTGATACACTGCTCCTGGTGGTCCCTGTACACTCCCTAAAATAAGGACAGGCCTTGCTTGCTCTGCTGATGGCTGAGTTGTTGAGGACCAACTTGTCCTCGTCTTCTGGGGACTGCGTGCTGAGGTGTCCTGTCCCGGGAGGTGTCATCCCCAGCCCCGGGAAAGCTTTAATAGGAGACGGTGATGCTGGCAGTGTGCTGCAGGAGGGCATCAACCCCCCAGGATTTTTGAGGCTAGCAGGAACATCCTGTAACAGGCTCCTTGGCCTCTCACTCTCATGGAAGGATAGACAGAGAAGGGCATTACAGTGGTTTCAAACAACAATATCATTTTGCAGTTCCAGGGGGCTGAAATGCTGAAGTATTCTGTTCTTTTAATTTCTTCTAGTAAGTACTATGAGAAAGAAGCTCTCCTGATGGATCCTGTGGATGGACCAATTCTTGCATCTTTATTGGGTAATGCTTTCATCTTACCCTGCTTTGATAGCTTGTTTTCCAAGCCTGTGCTCACAGTCCCGTGATCCCAATTCAATTGTTAATTAGTAAGAGCTTCAGAAAACTTGATAGCCCTGGACAGGTAAATCTGTGGGGCACTCCTAAAGAACAGATGATGCCCAGCTGCTGAGCAGTGAGTAGAGATGGGAAGTTGCAAGGCTGAGCCCAGGGGGTTCCTTTTCCTGCACAGGCTTCAGTAATGCCAACAGGTGTAAACCAGGGCTGACGCCTGGCCCTGGAAAGCAGCACAGTGCACTAATGCAGGGCTCTGCAGGTGCTGGGTTATTTGCTTGCTTCCAGGGCCAGCAGACCGCTTCTGAGTTCTTTGCTGCTGTTACACGGTGCAGCAATGTGTGCTGAGCCTGCTGCTTGCTGCCTGCAGTCCCACCGCCCCTGCTCTGGGATGCTGGGCTCTGGGGGTCTGAGCTGGCCAATACTCATTGTCTATGATTTTCTCCTCTATGCAGTGGGTCCCTGTGCACTGGAGTACACCAAGATGAAGACAGCCGACCACTTCTGGACAGACCCCTCAGCCGACGAGCTGGTTCAGAGGCACCGGATCCACAGCTCGCACTGCCGGCAGGACTCGCCCACCAAGCGCCCGGCGCTCTGTGTGAGTGGGGGCAGCCTGCGAGGGGGGCAGCTCCTCGCAGCACTCGCCAGGGTCTGAAGCTCCCCTTGTTTGGAAAGGGCTGTGAAGCCCTTGGGTAAGAGAAGGTAGAAAAGTGAGGATACTTCACGTCTTCAAGCCAGAAGTGCCGGGAACATGGGCATGGAGACTGTGAGCGTGCTGGGCCAATGTGGCACCACGTCACTGAAGGGTCTCTGCTGTTTAGGAACAGCATGTATGGACTAAAAGTGAAGGCAGCTGAAGTCTGCTCAGTTTACTGCAAACAAAGCATGCTCTTGGGGCTTCTTTAAGTACAGAATCAAGCGTGGCCAGAGCCAGAGATCCTCTTAGAGGTCACAAAGGAAGAGATTTCTAGTACTGAGTTTCTTAAGTGTATGTGAGGAGGAAATGAGCTTTGACGTGATGCTTTTAGAAAGCAGGAGGTGTCCGTGCTCACCTCATGTTTGTAGGTGGATCTCTTCCAGATTCAGAAAAGGCATTCAAGCGGCAGTATGGATGACCGGCCATCGCTGTCTGCCAGGGACTACGTGGAGTCGCTGCACCAGAATTCCCGGGCCACGCTCCTGTATGGCAAAAACAATGTCCTGGTGCAGCCAGTAAGTACCTGCCGGGAGATGTGGGCTGTATTGTGGTCCAGGACTGTGCTATGGGGCATGCATCAGCCCTGGGTAGCAGAAGGGGGTGCTGCTTGCTTCTGATGTCTTCCAGGCTGCTCTCGCCAGCTCACTCTCTCCCCACGTTTCTTTCCTAAAGCGAGACGACATGGAGGCGATCCCGGGATACCTGTCCCTTCACCAGACTGCCGACATCATGGCGCTGAAGTGGACTCCCAACCAGCTGATGAATGGCTCCGTGGGGGATCTGGACTATGAGAAGAGGTGACTGGCTCCCAGTGAATGCTCAGGGCGGAGGGGAGGCAAACATTCCTGTGGGTTCGGAGGTGGTATCTGGCATCCAGTGCCATCAGCGAGCTTTCCCATCGACGCTCCAGAGCTGAGCAGCTCTGAGTTTGTATCAGAGGAAAGGAGAGGCGGTGTGTGGTGGGGGAGAGAGGGGGGCTGCAGCAGCTGGTGGGAGATGCTGTGGTGTTGCCATCTCTGCTGGAAGAGGCCAGCAGGGTAACTGGAGAGGGTGCTTGTTCTGGAAGGTGCAAAGTGGTGTGATATATTGCTCTCGGTGATCTCAGGGGATTGCCCTCTCTACACATGGAACAGCACTGCTAGCTTTGTCGTTAGTATTACATTGTTATTGTGGTTAAGCTGGGAAAGTGAGGAGCTTATAAATAGGGAAGGATATCTGCAGAGAGAGGACATGAGCAGTTCCCAGCTACCACCACCTCAGTAACAGTGGGTCCACTCCGTAGTGCTATCTCAGCGCACTCTGCAGCTGGTCTATGTGCAGGTGATCAAAGTCCCTCTAATTTAATGGAGTTCTTGGAGTTCATTCCTCTAATGGGACTGAAGTTTGCCTAGGAGACGTTTGTTCAGCAGGGTGTTTTGCTGTGCCCCTTTGTCTGGGATTGCCTTATGGGCTGCTGGCATTTCTCTCCATAGCTGCAATCCTTTTAACAAACTCCTGAGTCATGCCAGGTCCTAATTTGCCTGAGGGAAGAAAACAAAGCAAACAAAATCCCCATCCATCAGCAAATAATCCGGGAAAACTGGAACATTTAGCACAACGTTCCTCTGGCCTACGATAAAGATCATCTTCAAAAAAACTTGCTGTCAGTTTTGCTTATTCTCAATTTTAGTTTTTTGGGGGTTTTGTTTATCTGTGTTCTTTTCATTTCCCCTCTCTTCTTGGCTCCTGGGCCATTCCACTCTGCTTCGTACTCCCCCTAAAATGCTATTCTCATCTCACCGCTACTTTTCTGAGTTCTTGACTTGGGCATCAGCCTAAGCTCTAAAACTTCCCAGTGCCAAGATGTGACCAAGGAAGAGAGGAGTCGGATGACAAAGTAAGTATGAAAGGAGTGACTTTTGTGCACCCCTTCCCATCTTTAACTGGCTTTATGAGCCATTTTGTGATGCCTTTAAGTGCTATTTTTGTAAAGTGGCAGATGTGCTGCTCAGAAACTGGAAATTTGCTTTGTTGGAAAGAAATAGGAAGGTGTTAAATGCTGACACCCTCACAGAGCAGTCCTCTTGCTAGGCTGTCCGCAGAAATGAAACCCTGGGTGATCCCCAGCTCCTTCCTAGGGTCTCTGTCACCCTCAATCCCATCCTGACCAGCATCTCTCCCAGCACTTCACTGATTTCCTCCGTCATCTGGCGGTGTCTGTGCTGAGGGAGTGCAGTCCCACAACAGAAGCAGTGCAAACCAAATCTGTTCTCAGCTTTAAGTAACACAGATTGCCAGGGTTTATTTCCCCCTCAAGCAGAAGGGACAGTAACCGGTTCTGGAGGGATGCTGTCACTTCCTCTGGCTGGCCTTGTGGCAGTCGTACTGCTGCTGGGGCTTCAGCCTTTCCTTAGCTTCCTTGGTGTCAGGATAGCTGCAGGCAGGACCTGGAGCTGAAGTGAAGAGAAGCAGAGCCTGGTGCACCCCAGAACTTCAGGGCTTCCTCTCTCTATTCCAGCGTGTACTGGGACTATGCCATGACTATTCGCCTGGAGGAGATCGTCTATTTGCACTGCCACCAGCAAGGTAAGGCCAGAGTGGGGGCTGCTGGAGGGGAGGGTGTTCCCACCCTGACACCGGCATCGTTGGGTCTCTGGGCTGTGCCCAAATGGGGATGGGATGTTTCGATTCAGCTCTCAGGCAGATTTCCAGAGCTCTGGATGGTCACTGCTATGTAACCGCATCTCGGAAATCCTTTAAACCAGCTCCTGGCCATGGTGTTGGCTGCAGAGGGCTTCCCGTGGAGCAGTGCTCTGTGGTTTCAAGGGTGCGATTTACCAGGCACTCTTTCTCCAGGGCCCCAGACTCACAATGGACTTAGGAAAGAATCCAAACAAGGAAGAAAATCTGTTTAGTGTGCCAGAAAAACAATTCCCTAAGCTTTTTTTGCCTGCCCTCTGCATCTCTGTCTGGTAACATTTCCCTCATTGATGTGCGTGTGTCTTCTCTCTGCTGTCACTGTTGCTAATAGTAGACAGCGGTGGAACGGTTGTCTTGGTGAGCCAGGATGGGATCCAGAGGCCTCCGCTGCGGTTCCCCAAAGGAGGGCACTTGCTGCAGTTCCTGTCCTGCCTGGAGAACGGCCTCCTGCCCCACGGGCAGCTGGACCCACCCCTCTGGTCACAACGGGGAAAGGTGGGCACCACGGAGGGGGCAGATCACACTGCCTGCATGAATACGGCTGGGTCTTCTCTTTGTGATCAAAGCCTTAATCCAAAGGCCTGCTCCAGCACGGGGGGCGTGCAGATGCCCAGGCTGACAAAGCACGTGCTCTTGCTGGGCAGGGCTTTGGTGGGGCGGCGTTGTGAAGAGCAGGTTTTGTTCACCAGGGGAAGGTGTTTCCCAAGCTGAGGAAGCGAAGTCCCCAGGGCTCCTCCGAGTCTGCATCCGACAAGGAAGATGACGAAGCCACAGACTATGTTTTCAGAATAATCTACCCAGGGACGCAGTCTGAATTTGGTAAGTGCGTTGGCAGAGACCATTTCAGGTGGCTGTTACCAGGCGTATGAGTGACCAGGGACACGGCGCTGATGGGCACGCTGCAAATGGTGCCTGGGAGCAGTTCCACAGAAATAAGCTTTGCTATAACAATACTGCCTTTTACTAAACATTGTGTTTTTTACCTTTCACTTGCATTGAAAACTTCATTTCTGCAGCTGCAGAACAGGCCTTGAGTGCCTGTGTGGTTGGAAAAAAATTATTGCACATTATTTCAGTAGCAAGCTTCCCTTTGGTCACGTTCCTTGGTATTCTTCCCCTTGCTATCACCAGGCCAACTCAGCAGGTTCTGTATTAAATCCAGCTGTAGCCTGTCAGCGTTGCTCTGCAGCACAAAGGGCAGGTAGCAGGAGCCCTCGCTGTATGATACCAGGTTTGACCCACATATTTTCACCCCCTAACACTGAGGGCAGAGAGACAATGCTACTGGATTCACCAAACCAGAAATCTCTCTTGATGTCCAGTTGTGAACGATCAGAGCAACGTACTTGGCTGAAGTGCCTGCACATTTGTCTTTGTTCTTCTGTGGGACACCAAGAACACTTTTTTGACCTCTGGAAACATCATAGATGGCTTTGTAAAGGGGCAAACCAAGAGCGTAATAGAAAACTCATAGTGTGCTTTTAAAAAGCTATGAAATTTGATCAAAAACTTGTTCCTATACTTTTGAAGCTAGAAGGGGGACAATTTTATCTCCTGTGACTCCTCCATGGCATCACTGAAGATTATAGTTGGTTCTCTCTGCCTTTAGCTGACTAACACAGCCCAGTGAGTCAGATAAAAATCTGATTGAGGCCAAAATAGCTGAGGGGAGATGCTCCTTTCTGAAGCTTCTTTTTGATCTACCCCTTAAAATTCTGTGCTGGGGGCCAAATTTTCTGTTAAATGAATTGCTGCAGCCTCTTCAACTGGCGTCATCGCAGTCTGTGCGGTTTCTATAGATTTTCCCAAAGGGGGGTGGAACTGCATCGCTTCGTTCTTCTCTACAGATTCTTCCTTCCCCCATTCATTTGTGCCCCTGTCCCGTCTCTGTGTCTCTAGTTACCATTAATGGTAATTTTCACCCATTCCTTGCGTCTGTGATCTCCATCACTGCTGGGAGAAGGAAGACTGCAAGGACTCCGGCTGCAGGCAGGACGCTGGTGATCCACAAACGGTCTCCGAATCTCTCCACTGCATCCCGACCCCGGCTTGTGGCTCTGGAGGCCCCTCAGCATCAGTGTAATGCAGCTGTCGTTGGTCTGGTACACGTGCTTGCCTTTGTTGTCACTTGACAATTCCTGCAGGGGTGTCTGCCACTGACCCATCAGCACCTGCTCGGTGTGAGGGAAAGGGAAGGGGCTTTTAACGAGAACACTTCAGCATTTTTCTTACCGGTATCAGCAGTTAGTCAGTCTCACAAGCAGGTAGGGTTAGTGAGATCTGATTTAATTTCCAAGGAGGACCCAACAGGATTTTTCTTCGTTAATCATTGTCTGCATCCCGCATTTCACCTTCATCGTGTTGCTCTTTTCCTAGAGAGGCACAAGACCAAGGGGCAGAGCAGCAGCCAGGCTCAGGGCTCACCTTGCAGTGCGCCTGCGTCTGGCCAGTTTTCAGGGTGGTAACTGAGCAGGATCTGAGGCCATTGCAATAGCACTTCTGAGTTTAAGCAGGGATTTAGCAAATGACAACAAGAACTGCTGCTTGCTCCTGCTGCCCCTCTCAACCTCTTCGTCAAAGTCTGTCCTGTCTTGTGATTTGGATGTTCTCATCTTTCCCTGAAGCTTGGGTGAGATACTGGTGTTTGAGACATGGGGGCCTTTCCTTTCCAGTGATCTACTCTTCCTGGGACAATCATGTTTTTAATTAATTTTGTGGTATTCTGTTGCAGCCCTTTGTCTCAGGTCTTTCTGGATGGGGTGTTTGTTTTCTGCCTCAGTCAGCACTCAGTGATTTAAGATCAGCTTGCGGAAGGCACTGCAGTTAATTAGCAGATGATTTTTATGCTCTCTCATCAATGCTCTGTTACCTTTCCTTCTTAACTCATCAGTGCTGGTGCTGTGATCAGCTGGTGTTGGGTCCTACCTGGTTGCAGGCGTCTCCTTGGAAAGAGTGTGGGATGCTGCGTTTGCTGATCAAAACTCCCCTCTGTCCATCTCCTGTGGCCCTGCTGACTGGGGGACAGTGGCTGATGCTCCTCTCTGCCCTCTTACAGTGCCCCAGGACCTGATGGACGCGCAGGGTGCTGGCCTGCCTCCCATGTGGCAACCCAACACCCGCAAGTCCTCCTGCTCCTCCTGCTCGCAGAGCGGCTCCTCTGATGGCGGGCCGTCCAACGGCTGCAGCCACGAAAGGTAGGACAGCTCCACTGCTGCTTGCTTTGAGAAATACAGGTGAGATAAAACAGGCCTGCAGCTGAGAGCACAGCTGAACTGGGTGGATGGCCAAGCTAGAACAGCTATGGCATTAGTGGTGTCTCCATCCTCACATATGTCATGGGACCATTTATATGTGGGGGACGTGTCCAGGCTGAAGTGAGACCTGTCTCCTTGTCTGGGACATCTCAGCTGTGTCCTGACAGCAAGAATTGCTGCTCCCAAGCTGAGCAGAGGTCCTGTGGTGCATCTGTGAAAGCAAAGCTTGAACAGTTAGATCAAAGCCGAGACACTTGAGGGCATGGGAGCATTTCCTGTGCTCACGTCCAGTGTTTTTATTGGCAGAGCTCCACTGAAGCTCCTGTGTGACAATATGAAGTACCAGATCCTCTCCCGGGCTTTCTATGGCTGTGAGTACTTGTCACATCCACGATGGCTTGAGATGCATGATGGGCAAGGGATAAGGTCAACAAGCGGCTAGGGGGACAGGGATCTGTTTGTTGCATGCACGGCCCCATGCACACTTGCTCAGGACTGGGAGCAGACAGGTGAATTCTGTTCTGAGTTTCAGACTTCAGCCCAGCAAGCAGCAATGTTGGTGGGTACAGGGCGATGAGATGCCAGCTGGTCCTGGTAGACTCCCTGCTTTGCTGCTTAGGCTGGATGTGTCTTCAGAGGATGTCCTCCAGGGACCAGGCTGATCAGAGCTGTCCGCAGCGCTTTGCCCTTGTGACTCCCTGAGTTCCCCAGATGAACATTTGCTTCTGTCTGACGCAGGGCTGGCCTATTGCAGGCACCTCTCCACGGTGCGAACCCACCTCTCGGCCCTGGTTAACCACAACATCGTGTCTCCTGATGTGCCCTGCAACGCTAGCGCAGGACTGACTGTGGACATATGGCAGAAGTACCTGGAGGACAGCACGGTAGGGCCAGCACTGTTCGGACACTCTTCTGGGGCACAGAGGCTCAGCGGTGACCTGGGGTAACTTTGGTGGGCCGCTTTCTGGCTGTAGAGAGCCAGCACTTCCCCAGATGTCCATCTGCAGGGGCCTCTGGCTGTACGTAGCTCCAGGTGGAGGTCTGAGAGAGCATCCGTAGTGAATGAGCATGTGGGTGATCGGGGTCTTGGCAGCACTTGGGGTACAGAAAGGTGCTGTGGCCAGGCTGGGCTGGCCCTGCCAGCTGATGGGCTGCAGTCCCGGCTCTTTCCACACACTGACTTGGATCCTTCCCACAGAGCTACGAGGACCAGGAGCTGCTGCGGCTGATCTACTATGGTGGGATCCAGCACGAGATCAGGAAGGCTGTCTGGCCCTTCCTTTTGGGCCACTATCAGTTTGGGATGACAGAAGCAGAAAGGAAAGAGGTCGGTATGAGCATGGCATTGGTGTACCCTGGATGTTTCCCAGCTCCCAGTGTCTGTGTGCTGGAGTCCACACTGCCCGTTCTGTCCCCTTTGGACAGTAGCTGTACTTATGAAATGGGAGAAGGGCCAGATAAGCAGGAATTGATAGGACCAGGCTCGATGTTACCCTGTGCAGCTGCTGGTTGCTTACATCAGAGAGGGCCCTGAGTGCCTCTGGAAGGCAGGAAGGAGGTAGACGATCATTTTTCCATCCTAATTTTTGTGAGGTTTCCTGGGTCAGGCTGTGATTGGCACAGTGCAGGAGATGAGGTGATTTTATGTCCCGTTGAGCCACAGTTAATGCAAGCATACACTTGACTTGCCCATGCAGGGGGGTGGAGGAGGCACGGTTTTCTGGGCCCTTTGGGAAAGCTGTTCAAAGACCTTGTGTCTCAACGCTGCAGGCCGACGACCAGATCCGCACCTGCTACGAGCACACCATGGCGGAGTGGCTGGGCTGCGAGGCCATCGTCCGGCAGAGGGAGAAGGAGTCGCACGCGGCGGCCCTGGCCAAGTGCTCCTCTGGGGCCAGTCTGGACTCCCACATTCAGAGGATGATGCACAGAGATTCGACCATCAGCAACGAGGTGAGGGTGCGGGGGCTCGCGGAGGGCTGTCCCCACACCTGGGCTCCGTGCCAGCCTGTGCTGCAGGGAGAGACGGGGACGGTTCTTGCTTGTCCTCCTTCCCTGACCTCTGCCTGCCTCTGTGCTTTGCTCCTTGTAGTCTGTGCAGGTAGGATTGGAGCTTTTTTATCTGTTCTCTTTCATCTGCTCTTCCAGAGTGTTTAGAAATTGGAGAGGGCACCTCCTGCAGTTACCCCAGTTTCCATACCTTTGGACTGCACTGACTCAGAGGGTTTGACTGAAGCCTGAGAGGTCTCTAAGAGGTGTAAGGAGCTGGCTTCGCTTAGGTTCTCGCAGCTCCGTGCCCACAGCAGCACTGAACAGCTCTGTGTTTGGGAGCCATCGCCCAGCATGGGGTGCTGGGCACGTGGGGCCTGGCAGGGCAGCAGGGAGCGGGCTCAGGTGGGGGCAGCAGCTCCACATCCAGACACTGGCTGGTCCCGTGAAGTATTTCAGGGTATTTCCATGAAGCATCCCTGGAAAACAAAGATATTCATAACCTGGTTTGCACTCCAGGTGCACATCAGGATTAGGCCCGTGGAATTCAGTGTTGGAGTAGGGAGCAGGAGGAAGACCCTGTTTTTGGTACCGAGGGGCTGTGAAACAAGCCCGTGGGTTTCTTACCTCCTCTTTGCCATCAGCTTAGCAGGGAGCGCAAGCCAGAGCCAGGCTGCGCAGGAGCAGAGGTGATACAGATGAGGAGAAGCAGGCTGCTCGGTCGGCGTTGCTGTAGCTGTGTGAATCATTCCCATCCCTGCAGCATCTCTGCTGTTTTGTATTCCTGTTTTGTATTCACTGCCTGTTTGGGGAACACGCACTGGCAGAGTTAATACATGCAAAGTTTCACCCTTTTCCCATCTTAACCTGAAATTTCCTGTTATAAAATGCTCCCATGGTGATGGAGGAAAACTGTCGCCCTTCCTCTCTCCCTCGGAGCCCTGCCCAGCAAACACCCACAATGCTAGGGTGGGGACAGCTCCCGCTGCCGTTCCGAAAGTGCTGTGTTTTCTTAAAACCCTATTGTTTCTGCGTGATGTAATTGCAGTGCTCTGTGCATCCAGCTTCGCGTGCAGTGGGAGCAGCTGCAGGCTCTTGTGCCGTGATAAGCCCTGCGCAGGGGTGGCTCCGATAGCAGGGAGGACTCGCTCTTACGTGACGGCTCGTTGCTCAGAGGGACCCCACGAGGCACGGCACCCAACTGGGTGCTGCAAAGCCCAGCGCTTCCTTCTGTGCCTCAGCTGTAAGCCAGAAATTGGTGCTGTTGGCTTTTAGAGGGGCTGCCTCGACAGAGCCTGGCTTTAAGCATCAGTGTTTGTCCTTTAAGAAAAGGAAAAAACATTAATATGCTTAGAGGGATTGTTTTATAGCCTGTGACTTCATCGTTTATGTAAACTAAGATGGGGTGAGTCGCTTTGCTGCCAAATTAGGACTGAAATTAGTAGAAATTTGCACTCTGGGGAGACAGCGTGACCTCTCTGAATGCTACGAGAAAGCAGTTCATTTCATACCCAAACAAACAGTGTTTGAACAACTGAATTGGCCCGGGACTTTGTTTTTTTATCATCTCCAGTGGTAAATGTCAGCGGCAGGCTGAGGGAGGGTGCTGCTCTGAGTGACAAACCAGCGGGGCAGAGCTGATGTGACATAACTGTGTTTCGTGGGTCAAATAGGAGGATTTATTGGATGCATTTTCTACTTCATTTATAGACGCGCCCACCTCTGGTAGCATGGCTTGAGCGTGCCCCCACTGCACACACCGCGCTCTTCGCCCTTTCAGTGGCCTTTTCTCTCTCTTGCAGTCTTCGCAGAGCTGCAGCTCCGGCCGACAGAATCACGCCCGGCTGCAGAGCGACTCCAGCTCCAGCACGCAGGTGAGCGGCGGCGCTTTGTCCCTTCCCGTTCACACTCTGGCTGCCCTACGGCACGAGGCTCTCTCCCCTGCCTTGGGCTGCTTGCAAACCCTGATGGCTTCTGTCAAACAGAGCTGTAGTTGGAGGAAGTAAATGACTCACAATCCTGCCTCTGGAGCCACTCAGGTCAGGGCTGCGCACTGCGTGGCGTGTTTAATATTCACCTGCTCCCTCTGCCCGGGCTCGAAGGACCAGCCCACACGTGGCCTTCACACATGAGGGCCTTTGGCTGCTCCATATGGTAGTAACCATGTGCTTAATCAACCACTTCAAGTGGCATTCTGCCCAATATATTATGCTGAGTAAAGCGTAGTCCTTTGGAGCATGGACTGGGGGCTCTGAGCTGTGCAAAGGCCTCAGCACTGACCTGCCAGAGGAAAGCAGGGGAGCCTGAAGGCTGAGGGCAGCAGAGCTGTCCCATCGCTGTGCCCAGAAATCCTTCCAGAGTCTGGTTAACACGGGACAGGGCTAGGTGCTCAGCTGGGGTTGACCTTGACTTCAGTGAGGATGTGGAGCCCCAGCCAGGCACAGCTGAAAATGCCTCTGGGTCCTCCGAGCCATTTTGCACTGGTTGCCTCCATGAGCCCTGCACAGACCGTGAGCGTGGTCTGCTGTGTTCTGCACCGCACTTTGCCTGGGGAGCAAGGTGCATCGCTGCGGGACTTGTGGGCTCTCGGGTGCTTGCTGGCTTCCCACGATGGGGCTGGAGCACTAAGGAGCAGTAAGAGCAGCTCGCTGCGTACTTGGCAGCGTTGTCAATGCATTTGGAGCAAGCATCTAGGGAAAGGACCTATGTATATAGCCCTCTTCAGAGCAGATCTTCCTCACTCCCTGCCGTTGGGAATGTGGGCATGACATCCCCAAGAGCTGCCACATGCAGAGGGCTTGCTCGCTCTGACGGGGCTCTGCTTGCCCTGCACAGGTGTTTGAGTCGGTGGACGAGGTGGAACAGACCGAAGCAGATGCTCAGCTGGAAGACAGAAAACAAAGCAAGATCCCCAACGGGAACGTTCCCAATGGCACGTGTTCGCCTGATTCTGGCCATCCCTCTTCCCAGAACTTCTCCATTGCCTCGGGATTCTCGGAGCGCAGCTTCAGCAACGAGGACAGCGCCCTGGAAACCAACAAGTCCTCAGCCAGCTCGCAGGGGAAGGCTGCTGGGTCTGACGCCACAGCCCCGCAGGACCTGGATGGGGCTGCGCAGGAGGAAAAGCTGCAGGGTCAGGACAGCCTGGAGGGTGAATTTCCCACCGGTGGCAGCCTGGACTTTGTTCCTGTGGGGGAGAGCTCAGCAGGGGTCCTGCGTGGGCGTGATGCTGTGGCCCTGACGGTGGTAGAGAGCTGGGCAGACAGCGAAGCTGAAAAGCAAAGCTTGGTGGAGAGTGAAGATAACCTCTCTGAGGAGCCAGAGATGGAGAGCTTGTACCCGCAGCTGGATTCCCTGGCTGTGGCGGATCTGGCCAACAGCGAAGCATCTCCTGTCTCCTCAACGGGTGTCACCTACTCTGTAAGTCTTTACTTCTTCACTGAGTGGGTTTTTGGCTAGTCTCTCACCACTTCCCTGTGCTAATCCTGCACTATGTCAACCCAAACTCTGCCCTGTTGCTTCTTTTCCCTTGCAATTTATTTTTATTTTTATTTGAAAACAAATCAGCTTTGCTTTTGCTTTGGGCAGCCAGAGCTACTGGACATGTACACAGTGAACCTGCACCGCATCGAGAAGGACGTGCAGCGGTGCGACCGCAACTACTGGTACTTCACCCCCGCCAACCTGGAGAAGCTGCGCAACATCATGTGCAGGTGGGAGCCTGAATTTATTGTCAGACCGGAGGCCTCAGACTTTGTTCTGGCTGCTGAGTTTGCCTCCTTGCCTTCCTCCTCCAAATTTCCTCTTTGTCACAGAACCGGGGCCACAGGTGATGGGGAACCATCAGCCCTGCCCCGTGCTGCTTTACCCTGTGCCTGCTCCGTGCCGGGGCTGGGCCAAGGCAGAGGGCTCCCTGGGGCTGCCCGTGTGTGCCAGCACCGTGTAGCCCACCTGCTCTTGGAATATGCCTGGAAAAGTGTTTAATGAGGTCTAGTACTCATGAGAAATACTGAAACAACCTAGTGCTTAGTGCCTACACAGGAGCCCAGGGGACAGGAACACCTGGGTGCCTTTCTGATTCTCCTTGCCTGCCCTGTGACTAAGAGGTTGCTGTGTGACATTCACCCACCCAAACCAGCTCCAGCTCAGCAGCTGTGGCTGCTGCAGGGGCAGGGAAGGCTAAACCACTCTTACTCATCTTGCAAATATGAGGAGAAGCTGCTATTTCATTAGAGCTGTCACTTTATCTGGCAGCCGCAGTTGGAGATCTCTGCTGAGACGAGACCTACAATGCAGCAGAATTTGGAAAACCATTGGGCAGGATGGAAAGGATTGCTTCCTTGTGCCAGCAGCGCCTTGGAGCCCTTTCTGAGCACTTTTGACTTGCTACCAAATATGGGAAGATCTGTGCAGGGCCGATCGCTTCCTGGGCCGCTGGGTCCAGGGAGGCGAAGCAGGCAGCGCCGGGCAGGGGAGGCTCTCCCCAGCCCGGAGAATGAATCAAGGGGAAGGGTGAGAATGAGAGAGACAAAGGAACAAACGCCACCGGTCCATGCCCTTTGCCCAACCTCCTGCACCTCGCTGTGCTCTCTGATTTCCCTTTTCCCTGCTCCGATCTCCAGGCAGCAGACCTTGCGCAGCGTTAATCTCGGGCCGTGCCGTGCGTGGCTTGCCTGGAAGTCACCGCTGGGACTTAATCATTTACAGGCCGGCTGTGGGGCACCGGGGCACGGGCGTCATGGAATAAAGAGGTCTGATGTGCCCTGATGGCCCCGGCTGTGTGCTGAGGGCCGCTTGTAGGGCACGCCAGCATCACAGGGACGAAGGCAGGGCACGTGCCAGCGGGCTGCGGCGCTGGGGCATGGGGCAGGGGCTCAGCCCTGGGCATGGGGAGGGGGCTCACGGCTTTCCTGCCCTCCTTCACAGCTACATCTGGCAGCACATTGAGATTGGCTACGTGCAGGGGATGTGTGACCTGCTGGCCCCTCTCCTGGTCATCCTGGATGATGGTGAGTGGGTGGCTGTGCCCCGCTCTCCGGTGCTGTAGTGGGAGGCCATGGGGGGATCTGCTGGGGCCTGTGCCCAGAGCGGGGGAGCCTTGGGGAGCTTCCAAGGCCCGTCCCTGCCGTGCACCCCCGCTGTGTGTGCGTGCAGTGGGGAGGGATGCTGCTGCTGCTGCTGCTGGGTGTTTGCATGGTCACGCGCGGGTGCAGATGCGGTGGTGCCCGTGCAGCAGAGCACTGACCCTCTGTGTTCCCCGTGCAGAGGCTCTGGCTTTCAGCTGTTTCACTGAGCTCATGAAAAGGATGAATCAGAACTTCCCCCACGGGGGAGCCATGGACACCCACTTCGCTAACATGAGGTCCCTGATCCAGGTAGGGCCGTGCTGGCGCAGGGGCAGCGGCCTCAGGGCAGTGCAGGAGCTGTTCTTGGGATGGGGACCTGCGTGGGACGGGCCCGAGAGGAGCTTTCTGTGGCAGGAGGGCAGGGGGGACGTAAGGAGAGCCTGGGGGCGGTGTGTGGCAGGGCTGCAGGGGAGGGTGAAGCTGGGTGAATGGTGGTGCGGGAGGCGAGCAGTGGGAAGGAGGGAAGCGGAGGAGTGGCTGGTGCCTCGGGTGTGCACCGATGAGTTTCTTTGTGCTTTTCTTGGCAGATTCTGGACTCTGAGCTCTTTGAGCTGATGCACCAGAACGGTGATTACACTCATTTCTACTTCTGCTACCGATGGTTTCTCCTCGACTTCAAGAGAGGTGTGTGCAGGGAGGGTTGAGACCAGCAAAGGGCAGGGAAGGCAGGGTCTGCCATGCTTCCATCCTTCTCAGTGTGCTCTGTGACGTTAGTTAACTTCATTTTTTTTGCTGTGTGCTTCTGTTTTGCTTTTCCCTGGTAGGTTTGTGGCTGACTTTTCAGTCTAGTTACAGAACCTGTTGCTCCAGAGCTGCTGGTGAGCTTCCAGCAGGTTTATGTCCTGAAGTCTGTGCCACCTGCTGCAGGCCAGAATATTTGTCTCTGTAGATGGCTGACTTAGTCCTTGGAGCAGGTTCCTGTGGGAAGAAACCACCAGCACGTCTTCCCCAGCGCTGCCGTGAATGCTGTGAGTCAGGGTGGTTGTAAGCCAGCGGCTGGTGTAGTGACTGCTGTTTTTTTTTTTCCTCCCTGAACAGAGCTGGTGTACGATGATGTGTTCGCCGTCTGGGAGACCATCTGGGCAGCTGCACACGTTTCCTCCGCTCACTATGTGCTCTTCATAGCCCTGGCTTTGGTGGAAATGTACCGGGACATCATCTTGGAGAACAACATGGATTTTACAGACATCATCAAATTTTTCAATGGTACGGCTTGTGTTCTGTCGGGCTGAATTGGTGGCAGCCGCTCAGGTGCAGGCAGCACGTCCGGCTGGCTGCAGGCGGTCATGTCTTGGATAAACTGGTAGATGTTGAACAGAGCAGTGTAGGGTTGTGCTACTTGGAACGTGCTGTTAAAGAGATCTCCTGCCTCTGAAGGGTTCAGGCGGTGCCTGGGGGACCATCCTTGGTCACAGCCTGCCTTATCTGTGCTTGGAGGGAGCTGTGAGCGTAGGCGGTGCTTCCTGCAGGTTGTAATCGCGCTGAGATAAGCTCCTTAATGATGGCCCTTCAGAGTCAGGTGTCTCTGCAAGGGCTGGTGCTTGGGGACTCGGATGTGAGTTCACAGCTCTGGCTGCTGCCTGAAGCCTGGCTGTGAAGCGGAGTGGTGAGGCCTGGGGGGCTCCTCGAGGTGCTGGGCTGCTCAGCTATCGCCTCTCTGTGGGCTCCTGTCTGTGTTCCAGAAATGGCCGAGCGGCACAACACCAAGCAGATCCTGAAGCTGGCTCGGGACCTCGTGTACAAAGTCCAGACTTTGATCGAGAACAAGTGAAGGACGTGGAGAAGACGAGGCATCCAGACGAAGAGCCGGGACTCCCCTTCAATGCTTCCTCTCCCTCTCCTCTGTCGTGACGTGCCACACCTGTGGAAGGAAGGTCATGGACACGTGCTGCTGTCTAAGCCGGAGGCAGCCCCGGCTCTCCCAGTGCTGTGCTCAGTGGTAGGTCCGGGGGCCCTGGCTCAGATCTTCGCAGCATTCTCCAGTGACTTAACCAAAGATCTGTACAATCGCATTTTATTGCTAAAGACTTCTTTGGAAGCAGGCCCAGGCAGTCGCTTCCTTGCCTTGCTGCAGCGGAGGTGCGGACGTGGGTTACCACCACGACTGCAGGGGCAGCTGCTGGTGTCCCAGCTCCGAGCTGGGGGTCTGGGAGAGCTGGGCTGCCAGCCCCCGGGGCTGACGGGCTCGACAGCCTTTGCTGGGAGGAAATTGAGCTGCTTCCTTCGACAGCCCTTACCCATGGCACGGGGAAGCTGGCCAGCCCCGCAAGCCCAGGCGGGACAGGGATGCTGCCAGTACTCAGTTTCTTACAAGCGTTATGAGGCTCTGCCAGTAACACAGGGACTTCGATCACAGAAATTCCTCTTCTTTTGACCTTGTCCCTTGATGCATAGCATTTCCTTTAGTGTTTTCAGGGCTCTGTTCTCTCCCTAGGATTTTTACATTGTTTGTTACTACAGTATCTGAGCACACAAGAGTTTCGTCTGGGGATGGATTTTCGGAAGAGCTCCAAAGTCAGCACTCTTTCAAAATCCAGCCTCTGTAACACACTCTGAACACTGAGAAATCTGGTCCTAGCCTCATCTGGGAGCTCGGGACTTGAGGTTTGTGTACCTGCCTTACTCTGGCTGCTTGTGTTAGCAGTCTGGTCTCCTGATCGTTCTTCTGCAACCCGTGTTAGGGGAGAGCTCCTTGGAAGGCAAGTCAGAGCTCCTGGCGTAAGTGACTGTCCTGACTTTTCCCTCTGAAGGTGCCTGCCTCTATTAATCAAAAGACCAGCTGCTTACATCTAACCAGTGCAAACAATCCCTTGGTGCCTGCAGGTTTTCCGTGTGCTTACGAGGCTGGTTGCAAAGCCCTCTAAGCC
Organism: Nettapus auritus; assembly: GCA_011076525.1. Taxonomy (NCBI): domain Eukaryota; kingdom Metazoa; phylum Chordata; class Aves; order Anseriformes; family Anatidae; genus Nettapus; species Nettapus auritus. The sequence goes on along the minus strand of CM021779.1, from coordinate 1,259,249 downwards.
CACTGAAAGTCTCCGGTTCGGTCCTGGTGGGCTGCTTTCACCTGCGAAGGACCAAATAAGCCAAGGTCCCCGAGCGGTCTTTGCTTTCGGAAGATGCACTTCTGTGGCCACCTTTCCTGCAGTGGCTCTCCAGCGTCGCACCCCTGGAGCACGCTGCATGAAGTGCCTCTCCAGCACTACCAGCGTGAGAGCTGAGCTCCCGTGCCGTGCTGTGGCCGTGTTACGGAGGGTTTGGGTTCATTTCTCAACTCAGGTAATAAAAAAAAAGGAAAAGGAGAAGTGTGGGTTAGTGGCAGGCCGAGTTCAGCCAGAGGGAGATTCGCCATGGCCACAGAAAGCTGCCGTGAGGGTGTGCTTTCAGCGGCAGGGAAGATGCTAGGCTGTAGCTCTCTCTAAGGGTACTTTTCTCAAGTTTTGCTGCAAAAATCTGTGTTCCCCCCTCCATGCGATGTGTGACGTGTGCGTGCTGTCCTCCTCCCCTCTGCAAGATAAGGGCCTGCTCTTCTCTCGCTGATGGAGCGCTGCTCGCCAGCAGGGAAGAGGGGCCCTTCCCTTCCGTGGGCCCTGTGCTGATGTGCTCTGTATTTACCTGTGGCGTGCGTTAGATGTTGCTTGAGCAGAAAAGATACAGAGCTGCAGAAGAGAAAACTGATGCTTCAGAGACGTTCTGCAGTTGTGGTGAAGCAGTTTGAGTAAGTCAGCTACTCTTTCTGCAGTGCTGGGACAGAGCTCCCAGCTATAAAAAGTAGGGAACAGTGCATACCCAAATCCGCAGGGAACAGGACTGCGGCGGGGGGTGAGTGATGGGGAGCCTTTCGTTTCTTATAAAGCCAAAAGCAAAAGGAATACCAACAGTCTAGGAAATTATTTGAAGAAGTTTTCTACATGAAACTTCACAGAGTGCTTGGTCTGCAGCCTGCGGTAGCACGGGAAACAAAAGCAGCTGAGCTTTGAATCTGCAGGTTTCCGTGGGATTCTCTCATCTTCCTTACAGCAGGAAGCTCGCGCCCTCCCTGCCAGCCCGTTCCTGCTCTGCCGAGGTCTTGGGGCAGGCAAACATCTGCCTGCGTAGCCTCTTCCAAAGGGAAAGGGAAAGTGCTCTGCCCTTCCCTCCCTGAGAGACGAGAACCAATGGGTTAACTAAAACACAGTCTTAACGAGCAACATCGCTGACACTTATCTTTCAAGCTTCTGTTTTTCTTTTCTTGGTTTTTAAACAAAAACAGCCAAGAAAATCTGCACAATATTTGCTGTCTGTGTTAACTGAGAGTGTCTCTGGGCCGCTCAATAGCAGTGTTTTTTTGAATAACTAACTTATGGGGGGAAAAAAGTATTTATTTATTGGTTGTACATTACTGTGCGTCCGTGTATACTGGAGTGTGTGCGTGTGCGTTGTTATGCAAACGGAGATCTCTCTTCTCAGTGTTGCAAACATATCTTGTAAATGTTTACCAGAAAATTGTGTCTATATATAGTATATATATATATATACAGTATAGAGAGAAATATTGTGAATTAAGCGGGTTATTTTTTGAGGGGGGGAGAAGAAATCTATTGCTTCAAGGGCCGCATGGTTTCTCTAGCAGCCGTTCCATGCCGTGACCTGTCACGGCCCTGCGCTGTGCTGCGTGTGCTGGGCGGCAGCAGGAGGCTCGGAGCAGAACCGTCGTCACCTCAGCTTGGCTTGATTTTAGTTCTGATTGTAAAACTGGGGGAAAGAAGGAAGGAAGGAGTGTGGAGGGGGAAGCTTTGTTCCAGCGCTGAGCGGGGTCCACAGCGGAGCCCTGCCCAGGCTGTGCGGGGCTTTGTGCAGGCTCTGGGTCAGCTCGGGTAAGGGCAGCTGCAGAGCTGGGATCTGGTGTGAGTGGCAAAGAAAGTGGATAGTCCAAAGAATTTAACGTGCCAGGTTATATTCTGCGCCCGGCCCTCCCGCAGCCAGAGCTGTCCTCCTGGGCTCAGATTTGAGCGTGAGGAGTCGCAGCTTCTCCCCGCAGCAGCTCTGCTCTTGGTGACTCCTCCGGCACAGGCGCTGTCCCGCCAGGAGCTTTACTTTTTTCTGGAGGTGTGCAGCGAAGGGCCTGAGCACCAGGAGTCTGGGCCTCGAGATCTGTTTAAAAGTGACCAAAATCGAAGGAAAGGTTCTTGCTGTCCACCCGGTCGTGGGCCTCAGCCTCTCCCACTGGCTGTGCCCCTCTGCTTGGTGCCACGAGTTAAAACCCCGCGCAGCGCGGCTCCCACCCCGGCCGTGCAGCCGGAGGTTTCCTGCTCTGTCTGGGGCAGAAGCCTGCCCATATACAGTAATCTCGTCCTGCTCCGGGAGAGGGAATGCTTCATCCTCGCAGCGCCCTGCAGCTGCCATTCACCCCTTGGTAGCTGTGCGGGACCAGGGCCTGAGCTGCTCGCTCCCAGGCACCGGAGCGCTGCCTCCTCCCTGCCCGCTCGCATCCCGATCCCCACGGGCACACCGTCCATCTCCCTGCTCCTTCCCTCACCTGTGCTGGAGCTGCTCAGCTCTCGGTGTTTAAATGCCATCAGTGTTTGAATCCCAGCCCTGCTTTTCCCCGAGGGAGTCGATGATGGATCCTTGCTGCGTCTGAGCTTTCTGCTGGTGCAAGCTGCCAAATAACTCTCGGTACCCATCTTTTTTAGTGTTGCTAATGTAAACACCTCACCAGTTGTCTTTGTTCCTAAATGTGTGGTTTTTATAGGAGTTTTTCTTACTGCGTTGGTTCTCTGAATTGCTTAGGTACTGACACTTTTCATGAAGATTGAGAGGGTTTTTTGCCTGGGAACTTCCTGCTGCCACCCTGTGCTGCTCTCATCCGGCCCCTTTCCGAACATCCCTGAACACAGCCACATACAGCTGGTATTGTAACCAGAGCCAGCAACACGAGTGCAGGTATCAGCAACGGTTTTCACTGATAAATAAATACATATCAAGAGGAGAGTCTGCTCCTGATGTGGTCGCTTGGAATCATAGTTCTGCTCTGGGCAAGCTGTGAGCCCGTGCCTAAATCCCCCTCGGAGACAGACACGAGCCTTGTGGCAGGCTTGTGGCCAGGAACAAATGTATGGGATGAGGTTCTTCTTAGTCTTTCTTCCTTGTTACTTTATTTTTAAAAATCTGGGTGGGTAGTTTTCCTTTCTTCCCCCATTTCTTTTGAGTAGTTGGCTAAGTCTCTGCACTGGGAGCTGCTGCGGCAAACAGTCCTCAGAACAGATACGGGACCAGTTTTAGGATCCTCACCATGTCAGTTTGCTTTAAAAAACACCTTCCGATATTCTCAGTGGCCGCTCTGTGCTGGGGCAATGCTGGCTGGCGGTGGCCTTTGAGCCTGTTGCTCAGTGGGACCTCAGTGATTGTCGTTTCGTCAAACTCTTGTCAGCTCCACTCGGGACTTCTCACTTCTGGGCACATTTTCTGCGTTTTGGTATTGCGTGAGCACAAATTGGAAGTGAAAGAGCACAATTTACAGATGAAGTGACAACTTCTAGCAACAGGGCCGTGCCGTAACTCTCGCCAGAACCAGTTTTCAGACTCCTTACAAGCATTTTCAGATACCCTGAAGTAGATACAATGCCACTTACTGCTGTGTGCTGTTTCAGGCACTCAAATGATCTTCACTCAAGGTCGTTATCCTCGTGGCCTGCCGTGAAGTAAACACATTGCTGATTAAGGCACCTGAAGTCTTTGTGAGCTGCACTCACCTCATTTATGTTTATGGTGGCCGTGGGCCCACGCCACGATCCTTTTGGTGCCATAGCCATGCTTTTCTACAGCTTGGAGTGCTTGGGTTCCTTCTGAACTTTGTATCTTGAATTTTCTGGGGAATGTATGCGTTGGAATAGCCATATTGTTCTTTTAATGTACAGCTAGGGTTAGTTTACCAATGAGCATATTCAACCTTAAATTCCAGCTCAGAAGTTGAACAACTTCCTTCTAAAAACCGATCTTGCACGCGGAGGCTGAGCAGGGACTGCAGCGGTGGAGCTGCAGGGGCCGTGCCTGCAGCCCCTCGGTCCTGCCACATGGAGCTGGACCCCAAGAGAGCCCCCGGGGCTCAGCAGCCCCCTGCCCCTGCTCGGGGCTGGCTGTGGATGGCCACTGCAGCGGGGGGTTGGGATGAGGGCTGCTTCCCATTAGCTTCTTTGTAGGAATGGGAAGATGCTCAGCAGAGAAACTCCTGGGTAAAAAGCTCCACTTATCAGGGTGGGTTCTTGTTTGTTTGTTTTTTTCATAAATCAATGCTAAAGTTTGAACTATGCACAAGATCTCTAAAAGTCCCCGGAATTTTACGAATCGGTGTGGCTTCGCTGCTAAGGAAGGTAAAGAATTAAAAACCCTGACACTGGATACTGAGATGCTAAAAATGTCATTTTCCCAAATGCATAAGCAGATCTACTTAAATTCTCAGAAATTCAGTCTCCTCTTAGAGTACAATTTCCAGAAGCCAGGGAAGGAGAAAGCTGTTTTTCAGAAACAGAATTAGGTAAAAATTGTTGAAAATCCATCTGGGATGTAACCTTAGACCCATGATTGTCGCTTCCCTCGTGCTAAAATGTGTTCCGGAGAGCTCGGCAGGGTGCTCGGGTGCTGTTGGGCCATCACCTTCTGCAGCTGTCGTGGCAGTGCCGGGTAACGATGCGAGCTCTGGGGGACGAGGGTTTCCCTCTCAACAGCAGGGTTCTGAATGTATTCGATGTACTGGTATTAGACTTTTATGTTGCCCTACACGGAATTGCTGCTTTTATATGTTGGATGCCATTTTGGTCTCTGGGAGCTGCTCAGCCTGAGGTTAATGAGCACTACAGCTTTTAATATATTTGTAGAAGTGCTGCTACTGTTCTTAGATTTGAACTCCACACTGTGGTATGTTTTTTATTATTTTATTCATGCCTTTTTTTTTTTTAAATGTAAACCGTTCTTTATCGTTGTTCAGAAAGAAAAATTAAAGCTCTATTCTCTATGGTTGATGTATTTTCAGATCAATAAAACCCTGGTTGTTCTTTCCGCCTGTGCAGTCCCTGCTCAGACAGCGGCCGGGGGGTCCCCGACGGGGCAGCGCTGTCGGGATCAGAGCGGCTGCTTCCGAAGGCCCGGGGCTGACGGTGCTGCACTCAAACCATCGGGGCCCGGGGGACACCCTGCTGCTTTTACCCTTGTTTGGAGGACAGACATGGGAGACCTGTACAGACTTGGGGCAGAGCTGGTGAAGACCAGCTCCTCTCTGCTGCCAGCGTGCAAGGGAAGGGGATTTGTCCCGTGCCCCTGTGTGCTCGTGGTCCAGCTCCTGGGCACAAATCTGAGAAGCAGGATGTGATGGGTGGCAGCACCTCCGTCCCTTCCACCTCCTTCCCTTCTCTGCCTGGCCGCTCAGGGCAGGGGACGGCTCCTGTTGTCATTTCTCTGGGAACGGCCGCAGGGCTGGCAAACAGCTGAGGCTCCAGCTTGGTGTGCTTTTGGAGCTGCAGCCCCCATGTCCCAGTTCCACCTTGGTGCCGCGTGGCCCCAGCTGCCTGCTGCTCCTGGCAAGGAAAGCTGCTAGGAAAAGCCACGGCAAAACGGCCCTGGAACAATTTGCAGTATGGGAAAAGCTCCCGTAGTCACCGAATATATGTCAGTAAATGCTCACTGGTGCTGTCAATGAACAGTAATTCCACTTAATCTGCACCAAGCTATTTCTGTGCTCTCTAAGCTGCTGACAAGGAATTTTTCAATGTAAGAGTCGGAGGCAGGCTGAGGTCTCGCAGAGCGTGGTCCTTCCCTTAACCTCCTCCCACCTCCGGGCTGAGGAGAAGGCTCGGTGGTGGCTCGTGTCCGCCTGCCTCCCCTGCAGCACAGCCGGGCAGCGCGCTCTGCAGCAGCATGGAAAATGGCCTTGGACTTCATGCCCTGAGCTTGCCTTGGTATTTCCTAGGTCTACCGTGGGACATTTAAACTGCTGCCGGCTGTTTAAAGGCAGGCTGGTGCCTTTCTTGCTGCAGGTTAGCAGGTAACAGGGGTGACAACGTCAAGAAACAGCAGGAGGGTGAGGAGAGCGGGAGGCCGAGTGCCCGCGGGTCCCTGCCGGTGCGCGGGGCTGGGGCTGTCACCGCGGGCACCCAGCAGCTCTGTGGGGCTCGGGGGGGTCCCGGTGCCACCAGGGAACGGGGGGGCAGGGAGCCGTGTCCTGGGAGGGCTCAGTGCCACCGCCACCCCTTCGTGACATTGTGCTCACCGGTGCCTGCACTGGGCAGTTAAATCGCTTTGCGTCAGCCTGAAGTTGGTGTTTTAAATGGCACCAGGTTTAAATGCACTTCTAAAAATGGGATAGGCGAGGATGCAAGATCAGGTGCTCGCTCCAGATTCCTGCCTTTACATACTTATGAGAAGAGGCTTAATTAAATAAAACCTGGTATTTAATTAATCCTTAATATGTTTGCTTCTTGGGGCATGTTTGCTCTAATGGCACAGCACCAGTTTTTAGTGCACGCTTAATTGTTTGCTGGTGAATTCACAGCGAAGGACTTCAAACAGCTGATGAAGACGCTCCCCAAACATGCATAGCTCGGAAAATATCAGGGTGGGATTCCACCAGCCCTTACGAATGTGTTAATTACCTGATATTAATTGGCAAGCTAATTACTAGAGGCCAGGTCCCCAGTGCGCAAAAGCAGAAATGTTCTGCGTGCATGGAGCGGAGAGAGTGGCAAAAATCATGCTGCTTAGATGGAAGAAATGATCCTAAAAGCGAATTTCTTTCGTTTTTAACTGTGGGTACTTTCTCACAAAAGCAGTGATCCTGAGGCCATGCTTTGAAGCAGCCTTATGCTGGCAGAGCCACTGAGCGCAGCAGCGTGCCCGGCGCCGTGCCCTGCAGCCCGCGTTGCTCCGTTCCCCGCAGGATCGGCCCCGCAGCGCCGGCCTGAGCAGCTGGAGGACTGGGGCCTGAGAGCTGTGCATGCACAGACTCGCGCTGATCCTGCTGCCAGATGACTACATGGAAGGAAACTCGGCTCAATCCAGAGCAAAGTGTCTGTGCAGGTTTCCTCACCAGCTCGGTCAAGTGGTGTCAAGCTCAGAGCCTGCTGGAGGGGCTGGAGGCTGGCGGGATGGGGATGGGGGAGCAGCAGAGGGCAGTGACTTTGTGAGCCCCGTCCTGCGACGTGGTGGCACGTGGCACCCACGCAGTGCCCCGGCTGCAGGAGCAGGGACGGACGTATTTATAGCATGCTGTTAACGTGCGTGAACCAACACGTTAAAATGTCAGTGCAAAGTGTCTCTAGTCTCAACATCTGCCTCTGCTAAGGTCTGCTCTGCCCTGTTAGCACCTCCAGCTGCATCTGACTTGTTCGAGGTGTTCTAACACGTGTTTCGGAGACGCTCCTTTTCCAGAGAAACTACAGCCATTGCACAAGGGCTTACCCACAGCTGCGTGTAGCAATTCCTCAGCAAATCCCTTGGCAAGCCCCGTTTTACACCAGTGCGGCACAGTTTGTGCAGGCGGTGCTTGCTTCAGGCTGATCGCCCAAAAGGAGCTCCAGCACCATGCTGACAGCGCTGGGGACGGCCCCTGCCAGCCTGTGCTCTGCAGTTTTCTTTGCAAGACTGGTGTGCAGTGGCTGCGATGAGCAATGCAGGCTGTGGGCATTCCAGATGCACCTCACAGCCATGAAAAACAAGCTCGGATACAGAGGACAAAAGAGCAGGGATGTGTCAAGCCACTTTTTAAGCACCAGGAAGCAGGGTGCTTTGTCCTGGAGTATTTCCCAGAAAGCAAAAGCATTTCTGCGACACTTTTAGCAGCAGTGTTAGGATGACATGTACGTGTTCACCGCTATTCATCACGGAGCTCTCAGCTAAGACAGTGCACAAGCTGGGATCACCTGCAGTGTTTGAGGCAGCAGGATACGTGCTGGGCAGTTTGCTGGAGGGCTGCGAGGCTGCTCAGGGAGAGAGTGTCCCTGCAAGGGGCTTGGGGGGTCCCAACGGGTCACCGAGTCGGCCCTGGGGTGGCCAAGTTTACGTGAGCTTTTATTAGTTCAGCAAATGGCACGAAGATACTTGCCTTTATCACTTCGACTAACAGCGTGTTGTTGTTGGCCGAGTTTCAGGAGCGCGAGCTGAAATCTGAGTCACTCTTCTGCTTGGGAAAACAAAAACAGACTCCCAGGAAATCTGCTTTCCTTTGTTCTCACCACAGCCCCCACGCAGTCGGACCATGTGCCATGTGCTGATAGCGCAGGGCGGGCCGCAGACGGGCCGGGGCTGCTGCGTCCTCACCCAAAGCAGCGAAGCCAAAACCGCCGGAGATTATATAATTGCAAAAACTCCACACCCACCAATTTTCGCTCTGATGCAACAAAACCTCCACGACGGTGTGATCTTTAACAACCCTTTCCTCCTGGAGAGCATTATACATACAAATTTGATGCTCAATTATCCTTCCTTTCTGGATTTCTGTCGGGTGCTGCCTGCAGCAGCTGCAGGGTAATGAAGGCCTGGCATCCTCTGCCCTGCTGAACGTCTCCTTTCTGGAAGAGGGAGCGTTTTGTGGGTACCAGGGGTATGGCCTTGAGAGGCACTGCATGCCGTCGGAGTCCTGCATCCTTCTCAGACAGAGCTGGCATTCGGTAGTTTTACAAACCCTCCCCATGAAATCAGGACTCTCTCTTCCATACCTGCTCCCCCTGAAGTCACACCTGAAACCTGGGAGCAGCAGAGGAGCCTGCGGCAGGCAAGGGGGGTCCGGAGGCCGGTGAAGGACCCCGGCCATGGTGGGGATGGGGAGCAGGAGGGAAGCTTTGCTTTCTGTTTCCTTTTTGTGGATTATGTTGAGTTTGGCAGTGGCGCACCTTCCTGCAGCACTTCGTGCCTGAGACACGCAGGGCGTTCCCGGATGGCTCCTCTGGGGCCTCACCTCGCACCTTCAGCAGAAGTTTTGACCTTTGTGGGAGCACGCACTTTGTGGATAATTGCAAGTCTGGACAACAAAGTGCTTTACTGCTTGCGGCCAGAGCCTTGCAAAGCCACGCCAGACTGCGAAGAGCAGGCGCTTGTTCCCCGGGCCCAGCTGAAGTGTTTTCGCATGCATCTCCACCTCTGTGTAATAGGAGTCACTTGCTCAGAGGGAAGAGACGAGGCTGTTAGGAACTGGGACAAAGGAAGGAATCTTGCCCGTGTGCCCAGGGGCTGTGTTTTGGGGCTGGGCAGGGACGGGCTCCTGTACAGCAGAGGTTACAGGGGATCAGAGCGCAGTCCCACCACCGGCTGCCATCTCTATGTGGCCGCAGTGCTGGAGCCTCTCCACCGGTGCTGGGGCCTGACCCGGGTTTGCAGGACACAGCCCGGCAGTTTGGCAGAGGCTCCATGTGGCATATGCAATTAACCCATTTCTCCACTACAGGGCACTGACAGACTGTGCGAGAGGAGCCAGATCACCAGAGCAGCCCCGCTGGTACACGCGATGTTTGTTGGTATTCACTGTTTTTGTGCAGTTCGTAGTTGAACTGTGAAATGCTCCAGCCCTGGAAGTTAATTGTGCTGTAGAGAGGAGAAACGGAGGCAGTACACATCTGAGAGGAAGCAGAGCTGCTGGTGAACTGACGCATCAGCCTGGCAAGGCCTTTTGTCGATGTGATGGCAAAGAACGTTTGTGTTTAAAAATGAAAACATCTCAGAGACGAGGCCTGCCATTTTTGTCCAAGTACAAGCACTCCTTCACTGTATATTGCTTGCATATCATTGCACTGACAGTACTGGTGAAATCATAAACCAAAGGTTCAAAGCTCAAACGTCTGCGTGAGATGGGGCTGGCAGCGTCTGTTTGCTATTGCCATCCACACCGCGGGGTGGAATTACACCTCTAATTTATGTACATGGGGCGACAGAACAGGGCTCTGCGTTTAACTCTGCCCCTGGATTGCGGTTAACTCCAGTCAAATACCTGCTGATAAACACAATGGGAGAAGGGTTCGTGCAGGGTCGTAGCAGGAAAGGGCACGGGGAAGGAGCCCTCCCCACATCAGGTCCCACGTGTCCCTCTCCAGGGAGCCACCGTGGCCACAGTGCCCGGTGCTGGGCTGTGAGCGCTGAGCGCGGTGCTGTGCCGGGGGAATCCGGCTCTGCAGCAGTGCTACGGGGCCCGTGGTTCCCGCTGTGCTGGCCCCACACCTCAGCTGTTCCCGTTCCCATAGGGCTGGGATCTCCCCAGGGCAGCAGAGGCTGAGTGAGGGTTAGGATACGGCCCCTCCAGCTCTACACTGGAGGCTTTTCGAGACCAGGCCTGCTCCGTGCTGCTGCATCCACCCCGCAGCTCTGTGGTCCCGCAGGTGCAGCTGCCGCCCGTGGCCTGCTGGGGCTTGAAGCATCGAGAGCTTTTCTGGCTCCTTTGAAGTTCCCAAGTCTCATCTCCCTGGGTATTTGCAAAGGCACACGCTGAGGTTCCTCCTCAGACAGTGGGAAACGAGGCAGCAGCTCCTTGGGAAGGCGTCTGCTCTTCTTGAAGCTGCCCATTTGAATGCAGCCTTCCCAAAGGCTACGCAGCCTCCAGAGCCTGGCTTGGCCAGTTCTCTCATCCCTTGCTGCGTTGTGGTATGTAGGTGTTTTTTGTGGAGGGCGATGCCATTAGAGCGGCACCTGAATAACTGATCAGGCGATTTCATTGTTTCCCATTACTTTCTGAAAGCCCCGTGTGCTTGAGCAGTGGTTCCCAAGCGATGGGTGGACCGAGAACCACTTCAAAGAGGGAAAAAGCAGTAACACCCTCTTTGCAGAGGCACTAATCTGAGCCGTGGATTGCCCTCACCATGCGGGCATGCGTCAGTCCCCAGCAATGGCCTGGGCTGCAGGATGGGTGCTGGCGTGGAGGTGACCGTGCCGGCCAGGTAGGGAGGGGTGCTGGGGTGGGGGGACAGGAGGATGAGGGGACAGGATTGTGTCTTCATTTCTGGAAAAGGGAAAGGTGAATGAGTCATGGAGCTGGGATCCCTTTGTGTTTGTATGTGGTGAAGATAAAAGCATTGCTAAGGTGGGGGAAATACATATATTAACCTGATTTGGGAGCAAGAGGGGCTGTGGGAAAGGGATGTTAATTTAAATGGGATGTGGGTGTATACAACAAGGGTGGGGAAAGAGGAGGTGAGGCTCTCTTTTATTCGCGCAGCTATTGTACAGCTGGATGCTTTTCCTGCTGAAAGCTTTTCCCTGGCCCCCATCCACACACCTGCTTGGAGCAGCTACCGTGCAGCTTCTGCTTGTAGCTAAGGCGTAACAAGAAAGCATCACCTCCCTCCGGCAGTTCAGGAACAGGTCACGGAAAGATAAATCAGCCTGATCTGCTCAGGAGCCCTAAAATCTGAAGTAGAAGTGAGGTTTGAATGGGCAGTGGCAGACTGGTAGGCTCCCTGCTGACGATGGGAGCGCTGCCTGGCGCTCCACGGCCCTGCTGAGAGCTGACCAAGGGTGTGGAGCCGGCCTCGCTCCCACTGCTTGCCCCGGCCATGGCCTGGGCACTGCCTGCCCACTGAGTCACCGGCCCTGGAGCTGACTTTGGACTCCTCATCACACAAACCACACCTTGCCCAAAGGGGAAGGAGCACTGGCAGCGCTGCCACCACTGCACGGCCGTGGGGGTGGCGGGGGGCTGCTGGGGTGCTTGCAGCCAGGCTGGGTGGCTCATGGCGGGCATGTGGCTGAGGGGAACGGTACCCATGCTGAGGAGAAACCCTCCTGGGCTGAGGAGAAACACCCCTGATCTGAGGAGGAATGCCCCCATCCTGAGGAGACATGTCCCCTTCACAGCCCAATGCTTTGTCCCCAGTGCTGGTGACTGCGCTCGCCCAGCCGCTGCCTGGCAGGGGGGAGGAAGGCCCTGGGGCTGTGGCGGGGCGAAGGGACATGGAGCTGTGCTTTCCTTAGGGCTGGGGAGCGGACGGGAACGCGGGGGGTGTACGGGAGGAGGCAGCGCTGGCCTCTCTCCCAGGGCGGGACTCGAACCTGTGGCCTCTGGAACCCCCGCCAGCGCCCGGGCCACCGGAGGGGCGGGGGTGGGTGTCAGGTGGAAGGGGCGTGGCCTCCCGCTCCCCTCTTTGGGGGGCGTGTCTTCGTGTGGGGCGCGGGCCCCGCCCACCCCAGCGGAGCCGCGCGGTCGCCGTGGCAACAGAGCCGCTTGCCCCCCGCCCCGGGCACTGCGTGGGGGCGTGGTTCGACGAAACCCCGCCCACTCCCCCTCCGCCCCGGCCCCGCCCACCCCGGGCCGTGCCCGGCCCGGTCGGCGCCTGCCCGGCGGGGCGCGGAGCGGCGCGGAGCGGAGCGGGGCGGTGAGTGCGGGCCGGGGGGCGCCGCCTCC
>CM021779.1:1150566-1246520 GCA_011076525.1 Nettapus auritus | reverse complement strand
GGCGGGCTGGGGGGTCCCGGGGCGGCGGGCCCGCAGCGCTGCGGGGGGCGGCGGGGTCCTGCGGGGGTCGGCAGGGGCCGGAGCCTCCCCCCCGCTCCCGGTGCCGCGGAGCGCACGGCCCCCGGGGCGGCGATCGAGGGGGGGGGCGGCGGCCGCCGGTGAAGCCGCCGCGTTCCCCCGGTGGGCAGGCGGGGGCCGGCCGCGTTCCCCCGGTAACGGCGGGGCCGGGGCGAGGCTCGGCAGGAGGATCCCTGCCCTCCGGCACCGCCGCGCGGGGTCCGGGCTGTTGCCTCGGGGCGTGCTGGGGGCCGGGCGGGGTGCTGCCGGCTGGCAGGCGGCTCGGCACGGGGGTGTTCCCCAGAATCTTCCATTCGGGAGTTTATGAACTTTTCTTGCCGTTTTTGTAGGATTTTTTCGCTGTACGCTGTGGTTTTTCCTGTAAAAATAGTCAAGGATGGGTGTTGGCGGGTTAATCTACAAGGGTTTGCTGCTTCGGAATGGCTGGAGAGGCAGGAATCGGGCTGGACCTGAAGGTAACTCACCCCTGCAGGTAACTCACCCCGGTGGGTGCCCGGGCTGGAAGCCGAAGGAATTCCCCCGGGGTGAGGAGCCAGGGTCGGGTCTGGTCCCTGCCTCTGCGGGAGCAGGGGAGCAGTCACCCGTCATCAGCTTTATCGTGATGTCCGTGCTGCTTCTCTGCCTGTTGTCTGCTCCAAGTAACGCTCCTTTTCCAGTATATATATATATATATAAGAACAAAATGACCCTTGTCATGGCACTGACATTCCCTAGAAGTAGCAGAAGTGCAGGGCTGTCCTCTAACTCAAATACGTCACCTTGTCGTTTTTACTGTCCCGGCAGTAAATGATGTGAGCGCCGGCCCAAGGTTGGTGCTCGCTCTGCAGCTCAGCCTCGGCCTCGTGGCTGCGGGAGAAAGGTCGGAGCGTGCCCATCGCCGCCGCTCCGCATCTGGGCTCTGGATGACTAGATAGCAGCGTCCTGGGAAGACTTTGCTGTCTGATAGCTGAGCAGTTTATTACCTCTGTTCGTTGCCGTACCGCCAGCTGCACGTAGCTATGATTTTCCTTGTTTAATGCTGTTTCCAACCACGTGCGGCAGCGCTGCTGCCTGGGATGCGAGCTGAGCCCTTCGGGTGTCCGCGGGCTTCCTGCAGGCCCGAGTTCTTCCGAAGGGGGGGAAATCGGTTATGGCTTGGGAAGAGACTCGGCTGCAAGAATTTCAGCCTCCAAGGACAGTATTTAAGAAGCTCTCCAGCCCTGGCGCTGCACGGGCTGAGCACAGAACGGAGACCGCGCCGCAAGGAGCACGCGTTCCCTTGCACAGCTCCGGGGTTGTCCTGGGCCCTGCTCCGGCCAGTGCCTTGTTTCCCTGGCTACTAGGTAATTCTGCAGCTGGCCTTGTCGCCTCCTTTCCCCTTCACACGGACTTGGTTACGGTGAAGTTAAAAGCGAGCTGTTTCTCCTTGGTGAGGAATGCGTTGCTGCGCTCGCTGCCTGCTCCTTTCCGTGGGGTCGGTCTTTGCTTTCCCTTTGCTCTTGGAGCCGTCTCTCCTCGGGTTGCTCTTCCAAGAGCCATCTGAGCAAAGCTGGCGCAGCTCCTGGTGATTTTCTCCTGTCTGTGAGTTTCTAAATAGTGGCAAAAAAGCTTCCCACAGGCTCAAAAACTTCAGCGCAGCGGTGGGGATGCCCTGCAGGTTGGCGGCATGGGGCTTGGACCTCATGCTGCCCATGTGCTTGGACGCGTTGGTTCCTCACCGAGGAGTGCCGTCTATCACCGTTTTTCTCCCTGAGCTGGAACATTTCCTCGCTTCGATGCTCCACCGAAACCGGTGACTTGGTGCTGCTCCCTAGCCAGGGGAGGTTTCCTCAGCCGATGGGTTTGTCACGCCGAGCTGTGCGGGTATTTAAAGATGTGACAAGTAAAAGGGGTGTGTGCGTGTCTGTCTCACTGCAAATTTTAAATCTTTGGCATCCAGTTACGTGCAGTGCTGCTGTCCTTTTTGTACTTCCAAGCCTTCTTTTTATAGGACGTTTTCCTGCAGGAGGGTTTGAATAGTGCTGGTTGGAAGTCTTTCACTTCCAGAGCTTGGCAGATTTTCACACGATGCTGTCGGTGGCAGGGAGATGCTCGGTGTTGAGCTTTTCTGCTAGTTGATATCATTCTTTAACATAGGCGCAATCTTTTGGGGCTCCCTGCTTGATTCTTAAGCAACAAGCAGCTTCTGGGAGGAAAGTGCCGTGTCTGTTCAGAACTTGCAGGTTATGCCCACAGGACTGATCGCATTGTGTTCAGTGGGCTGCTTGTAAAAGCGAGCCTGAAGTAAACTGCTTAATCCGGCAAGTCCAGGCACGAAGCCGCAGCGATGCTGCGAGCGCGCTCTGTATCACTTCTTTGTGATGAGGAGCTGAGGGTGTTGCAACGTTTTAGGTGTGTTTTTTGTCTTCCGTGTAGGAATCATCCAAAGACATCGTGTGGAAAAAGCCACCAACTTCTTGCTGTGGCCTCGGGACCTATTTAAATGAGGTGCAGGAGTGGCCTTTGCCGCGCAGGGCACCGTGCGGTGGCTGTCCCCAGTTTGCAGCCAAAACCACTGGGGGACGGCGTGCGGAGTGCCCAGCTTCACTCCTTCACTCCTATCCAGGTGTCATAGATCTAGCAGCACAGCAAGGAGCCGTCACGCTTGGTAAACTGGGTGCTCCTGCACCCGAAATGCCAGAGGAGCGTGCTGTTGGGCTGCCCGCGTGCTTCCCGCGGTGCCGAGGGCATGCTCTGCCCGCCGGCTTCAAGTGGAGTTCTTGGTGAAATTCAGCAGGAATTGAACATCTCCTGGGAAGGTCTGCTCGGGGGATGAGGGTTTTTGTCAGGCTTCGAAGCACCTCTGTAAACGGCTCCATCTTTAAGCTCCTTCCCCAAATCCGCGTGGCTTACTGTCTTGCTTCCGACCGTCCTTGGTTTGTTTTGGAAATGCGAGATGCTGGAACCGCAGCAAGAAAGCTCTCAAACGGCTTTCTGGGCTGGGTGGGGTTATTTTTCAATAGATCTGCTTAAGCAGGAGAAAATTCCAAATTGTTAATACGTATTTTGGCCGTTTTCAGAAGTTTACAGTTATGTGGAAACAATGGCAGCCAAACTTTTCTAGGCCGCTGTGGTTGTGGGGGTGCCATTTGGGCAGTCTGGGGCTGCCGGGGATCACGAGCCGAAGTTGCTGCTTGTTTGCCTTTCCAGTCCTGTCCTGTGAGCGTGCGCTGAAGCCTCTGGGGAAAATCTGGGCCTCCTTAAAGCCAGTTGCGGAGCTGTTCCGTACAAGTTCTTATCAGTATTAAATGCCCAAACTTTCCATTTTGAGCTATAATAAAGCCGTGGCGTGCCTGGAATAAAATGAACGTTGGACTTGCAACAGTGTGAGAACCGAAAGCTTCTCGCTGTTGTAATAATTATGAGTCAGGATGGCCATTAGCTTGCTGGAACAAGTAGAAAAAGATAACCAAACCTGCAGCAATGAGTTATCTGCACGGTTTTCACTTGGAGGGGAAAAAAAAAATCCTACGTGTGCGCTCCAGGAGCTTCTTTAATCAGAGCAATCTTGTGGTTGCCCAGCTTACGGAGCTGAGGGGAGCTCGGTGGGAGGTGAGGACCAGGCTCTGCTGTGGCCTCGGCTGCGTGCCTGACCCAGTTCCTGCTCGGCAGCGCGGTCTGCGGCGTGCTGGCATCCCCTGAAAGCGTGAGTGTGCCCCCTGAAAGCGTGAGTGTGCCCCCTGAAAGCGTGTGTGTGCCCCCGAGCGAGGCCAGCCCTAGAGGAGGCAGCTTCAGCTCGGCCGTGGGGGCAGCTTGGGTGCACGAAAGATGAATGGCAAGACGGAAGAAGAAGAAATTAGCGAGGTTTTGTTGTTTGAAATGCTTAGGTTTGCACGGTGGAGAGGAGAAGAGGTGAAGATGATGATGGTTTTGCTTTGTTAGTTTTTCTTTAATTCCAGTAGTTGAAACCAACAGCCCTTATCCTTCCTTTTTAAGGGTAAGAAGCTGCTGGTATTTTAGTGAAATGCATGGAAATAAGAGTGTTTGCTTTTGGTGCAAGCAGTGTTGTCTCCATACACATCAGCCACTGTTTATATTTTTGTAGTGGCTGTTTTCTAGTCTTGGTTAAACACATGCCTTCTGTGCCTTTCATCGAGTGATGCTAATAAACGTGCAGTTCTGCGACTTGGTATTCCTGCCGATGTAGAAGTAGGGTGATCAATGTTGGTTAGCACTTGGAAGACACAAGCAGGAATGGAATTTAAACCTGTCTTTATTCCTTTCTTTTAATGAGCTCAGACTCCAGCTTGGATTCGAGTTTGGCTGCCTTCTGAATTCAGCTTCAGTATCAGTAACTCTTGGGAGGGAGCGAGTTGTGCCAGAGCCGAGAGGGATGTTTATCTGCTGCGCCTACGTTCAGCCATACAAGGCTTTCGATGGACAAAGCCCTCTCATCCGTAACGAAAGCACTTGGCCCAGCGAAGTCGTATGTTTTAAACAGGGCTGGAATTTTTGGCCACCATAATTGCGTTTGATTTTCATGAGAACGCTCCGAATTCTTCATTGAACAGGACGGGCATGGATGCCTTTCTAAAACGGGCATTGAGGCCGAAGCTGCGCAGCTCAGCCGGTTTGTTCCTTCGCTCAGCGACCTTACAAGAAATGCCATTTTTGTTGTTTGTTGTCAAACAGTGCTCTGACTGTGCTGGCGCTTTGAAATGTCAGATATTAGTGTAATTTGCCCTTAGATTATTTTAAGCACCCTAATGGTTACCTTAAATATCATCCTATCCGTGCAGTGTGCATGGTACAGAGTTTTTTTCTTGCATGTTATATTTCAGCCTACGGTAGCAGTTGTGTTTGAGAAAGTAAATTTCTAGATTTATGCAATTAATGCGACGTATTTCTAAATCATGCCTGAACGTACGTATCTTGTAATTCTTACTAGTCAGCGTTCAGTCCTTTCTTTACAAAAGAAAGTTTTTTTTAAGACTATTCCATCTCTCTCTGGTTATGGCTTGCAATGAAGAAGAGATTCAATGGACTGGTATGACTGCAGGAGGGCTTCTAGTACGAGTTCTGATCCTGTTACCCTCAGTTGCTGTTGTACGTAGTAGTAAGAGGTGCTTGGTATTGCTCCGAGGTTGCAGGAGAGGTTTCCCCGTCTCTGAGCCGTTCTCGCTAAACGTGACGGGGCAATGGACGTTTTCTCGTTTCCTTTCTTAGCTGTACTTGAATCACAGCACGCATAGGAAAAGCTCATCAATAGCTGCAGATCAGCATTTTGGGAAGGTCAGGGAAGCTGGTTTCTGCATGCTGAGCATTATGCTAATTCGGTTGTTAAACGTATTGGAATTGCGCTTCCTTTTGCTTCTGCAGTGCTTGCAGATTCCATCAGGGCCTCTGCTCGGGGTGCTGAGGGTTAGCTCTGGGCAGGGAGAAGCTGTCTTGTGCGTGGTGCTGCCGTCGGGTGCGGGAAACACAACCACGGGTCGGGTTTGTACTGAGGTCCTCACACAAAGTGTGCGCTTAAATGGTGCTGCTGCCGCGCTGGTCTTAGCATGAGAGCTAGGAGAGGCCGGAGCCTTGCTTAGCATGAAATATATACATATATATATATATATATATATATATATATATTTTTTTTTTCTTGGAAGAAAATACTTTATTTTCGAATACAGGGCACCTGTGATGATTGAATTCATTGATCATGTGCAGATAAAAATGAAGTGAGATTGTGTACGGAAGCAGATGTATAACTTAGGTCCAGTTACTGTCTGCCTCCTGCGAACAATGTGGAGCCTTTTCTCTTGTGTTTGGTCTTGAATCCTAGGAGCGAGTATTAATATTGTTTCCTAACAGCAGGTATAGTACCTTTAGAGATTTTATGATACCTTAAAGCATTTGTGATACATGTTTAATGTAATGTTGGCACATACTGTTGCCTTTGCTGGTGTTGGACTGTGACACAAAGTACAAAAGAGTTGATTTTGAATCCAGTTTTCTGCACCGTAGATGCATGGCTGACTAGGACGGGTTTTGCACAAGCCTGGCTCTGTATGCAGCAGGTTAGGTTATTTTTCAAACTGTCTCTGAAATTCTCTGCTCGGTTCCATTGGGTTTCTTCTTTTTGGAAAGGCGATGGCTTCAATTCCGGGTTAGTGGGCTTTCAAATTGCTGCATTTATGGGCGTTGAAAATGGATACTCGAAGGTTAAAAATGCTTTTTTCTTTTCCGTTTAGCTTGGCTCTGTGAATGACCATGCTGTTATGTCTGTTGCATCCTTTATAATGATATGAGAAACCTGGACTCCGTGGCGTTGCTCCTGATGAATGAGAAGCATCGTTATACCTTGCGATGGCTGGAGCCTTCATGCGTGCTCTTGGGGCGAGACTTTTTACTTCTCTGCCTGCCTCCTGCTCATTTAATTCTGGGTGTTACTGCTTTAAAACCTTCGTAAAGGTTGACCTACACCATTCTGCTTGTGTTGGCTCTTGAAGTACTGAGACAACTTCTGGAAACCCATGTCTCAGCATCGTGGTAATTGCACTGGTTGCAGCAGGACCCAGTTGCTGATAGGAGCACAGAAAGACCTGTAAGTGTGGGAGAGGCACCCAAACAGCATTTTGAGACCATCTTTAAAGGGTGTAGGGGAAGGTGGCAATGACATAAATGGCAGGTTAGCATCTGGAGAGGGGTGGGCTGGTGACACCTTTCCTACCAGCCTTCCTGTGCGTGTCAGCCAGTCACTGGTACCGGCCTTAAAGCTCTGCCTTGTACCATGTGTTGTTTGACAGTCTGCGCCTTTTATTAAAGGTTTTTTCTGTATTATCTTCATTTTGATGTGTTCTGTTCTGCAGTTTCTTTGCTTAAAACCTACCAGAAGGCTTAAAGGAGTGCTGTGTGGTTGTGGCCCATGCTGTTGGAGCAGCCCTGTGCTCCCCATCCCGGTGGGACGGCGCTCGGGCGCCGGTGCTGTGTTCTGCATGCTGCTCTTCTGCTTTCTGCCTCCCTCCCAGATGTGTAAGGCTTTATGAGACTGAACTGTTGACTTTCAGTTAATTGGCTATTTTTCCCTGTCTGTGCTTTCTTGAGCATATAAGGAGATGGAGGGAGTTGTTGTAGTCGCAAAGCTTCTAGATAGCGTGCTGACCGGTAATTCATTGCAGGCCTTGCGTAGCATCGTGTTTCTGAAGAACAAGGCAGTAAACAATGGCTAATGTGTAGGTTTTGTGCTGTCAGAGTTCTTGGCTTAAATGTGCTTTTGTTCACAAATGAGAAAAAAGCAGGTCTGAGTCCTCACAGTCGTGCAAAACTGCAGTGCCCTGTTAAATCTGTGGCTGCTGGTGGAGGAGGAAACTCCTTCGTGGGTTGCTGGTAACGATGACTTGCTGCCAGGTAATGAAAGAAGCATACATAAAATCAGCAAAAGCTCCCAGTGTTTCTGCAACACGTAATTGGACTGGTGGCAGTGGGGAAGCTTAGACAATTAGTGTATGTGGACAGCTAGATGTGACCGTGTGTGTGGCAGTGGGAGCCTTATCAATGGAACAGCAGTGGCTCCTCTGACACAAATACTCTTCGCTTGGCAGCCTTTTCGTGGGTACACAGCTTGGGGCAGGTTACTGATGCTGGGTAGGAAGCAGCACCCTGCTGCAGTAATAATTCCTTCCCAAATTAACGCTGTGTTGAATATGTGGGGCAGAGGTCAAAGAACTATCAAAACAATTCAGTACTTTGAAATTTTCAGTAGAGCAGATGCTGACATAGCATCTAACTTTCTCTTGGCCAAAATCTGTTATCAAGTGTTTAGCTTTTATAACAGTATTTTATTTGATGCAAAATAGACCTGCCCCTCTCTTACTGGCCTAGACTCTTTAAAAAAATTTTTTACTGGACATGAGTGGAAAATCTAAATCTGGTGCTCACGTCTGTTTGAGTTTTAATGGCTCTATCTATATACTGAAAGGCAAAACTAGAGCAAAATTAATCCAGTTGAAGACTTCTTTAATAACTGCCTTGTTCAAAATCAGGTCATCTTTTAAGTACAGCATTTGAATTGCTGCTATCGGATCAACAACCTGGGAGAAGGAAGACTTTATCAGGCAGCCTTTTCTGCATTGTCCATAGTGTTGGGCAGGAGGCTGGTGTTTCATGGCTGTGTGCTCCTGCCCTGCCCTGCCAGGACTTGTGCTGAAGCTGGATTTTCAACATGGTCTTGGGCCATTGCTGGGTGTGCTAGAAAACTTCATTCGGAGGTGATGCTAATACCAGGAAAACAAGTCCAACTTTAATTCTACTGCTCCTTCCATTTTGTCTTGAGTGTTTTTGGGCTATGGGGTCCGTGCATAAAAAAAGGCATCCACAAAAACTCCGCTCTGTTCCCACTCTCAGAAGTGCCCACATCGGTTCGGCTCCTGCCGTGCACGGAGGAGGTTGGGGCTGGATGTGTGCTGCGACTCCTCGCTGTCAGCCACCAGGAATGCTGCGAGTTGAAATTTGCTAGGTGGTGCCTACGGCTTTTCTCCTTTAATGTTTGCAGACAGCTCAGCTGCATCCTGTGATAATTGAGATGAATCCTGGAGAACCAGAGCTCGGTGCAAGGAGCTGTAAACACGCAGTTGGCCTGCTGCTGAGCCTCCGAATGTGTGCTCGGGGACCTGCTGCCTGCCTTGGTATACCAATGAGGGCAGCGAGGTCAGGCTGTGGCGTTCCTTAATGCCAGCTCTTTGTCTTCTTTGGCTCTAACAATGAGGTATCGTTGCCGTCCGCTTCACATGGGTACAGTTGTGGTACAGTTCTGTGGCAAGCTTGGTCTTTAAGACAAATTCCTACAAGTTACAGGAGCAGCCTTGGAAACTGCTCGTTTGCTCACAGAACAGAGCAGCCTGGGCTCGAAGGCTCCTCTTCAGGCCTCCTGGCCCAGCCCCTGCTTCGAGCAGGGTCAACGCAGTGGTTCTCCAGCTCGTTCCTCGGGTAATGTCCAGGACAAATATTTGGGGCTTGAGTGTGGTGGCTTGTTGGCCAAGCTGGGCTACATGGTTCCATTATGAGTTACGCAAATATTCGAGATGTGGAATGGTGAAATTGTGACTAGGCAGTCTTGGCTGTCAGAATTGAAGGAAGATGTGGTGTTAGAAGCAAAATCCACAGCTGTTGAACACAGAGCTTTTTGGTGTGTGATTTTAAGAAGAAAAAGCAGAAAACCAGCTAGTGAAGGCATTGATGTATAGCTAGCTGTAAGAGCAGAAGCAGAGCATAAACATTCCTAACGAAAATATGCAGCGACAGGTTTTGTTTTTGCTGGGTGAAACCTTTAGAAGTCGCACAACGTGTTACGGCATCACGGCTCCAAGTCTTCTGTGTGGTTTGGGCAGGAGTCTTTTAGCTGGTGATGGTTCAGCCTCAGAATTCATCCTTCAGGACAAGTGCAGATATAATATAAGCTAAGTGAAAACAATCCTTCTTTTCGCAGAAGCAAAGGACCCTTACTGCTCAGATCTCAAATCTAGGAGTCGGTCACCCCCTGCTGTAGGTGCAGGACGGGGCCTGGCCTCCCTGCGGCGTGGGGCTGGCCTCTCCTCCGCTGGTCGGGGCCATGACGTTCCCTGCCATGGGCAGGTCCTGCCCTGCCAGCCAGCCAGGTCTGTCCCAAAGACCTTTTCCCAGGGTCAAGTGGTTTCCCTCTTTAATAAACATTGGCAGTAGCTGTAGAGTGACCCGAGACAGCTGGCTTTGAACCTTCACGGTAAGGACAAATCATGGGGATTAAAAAGAAGGAAAAGCTCTCTTCCTTATGGAAATTGCGTTTTAGCTTTGCCCAGGTGTTCTGCATTTGTATATATATATTGTTTTCTACTCTGTCATTATTTCTTTATGGTTTTCTCTCCCATTACTTTTTCCTATGTCCTCCATTTTTATGGGTGTAGATTTTCTTCAGATGATTAAATTGTTGAACGACCTCCTAGGTTGATGAAGGTAGTGCTTCAAGGCAGGCAGCTTCAGGTTTTCTTAACATTAAACACCGGATGAAACTACTTCATTCTTTTCTCTGTATGTTAATACCTTAATCCCCTTTTCAGGAATCGGGTGAATGTATAAAATATACAGCATTCATAAATCAGTACTGGAAACTCCAAGTTAATCACAGAACAGGCCAAGTTGGTTATCCTTTCTGAAGGTGGTTTCCTGGGCAGGGTCACAAATGTGTTCTCCAGCACTGGAAATCCTGTTAGAACTTGAGGAGGAAGATCCGAGGATTATGGGCTTGTCCTCTCCTAGCAACTCCTCTGACACAGGCACCTGCCCCGTGCAGAGGCAAGCAGGAAATGTCTTCTCACACAGTGCTATTTCTGTAATACAGTGACCCTCAGAGGCTCAATTTATACAAAACGATCTGTTCCCTCGGATTCCTTGCTGGGCGCACAGGGCGATGTGTCGGGTTTATTTCTGAAGGCTCCGTAGCCTTTGCTTGCAAGGGGTAGCTCTGTGAAGGCACTTGCCTATTTTTGTAACAAGTGGGTGGATTTTTTTTTTTTTAAATAATCCAAAGCCCACAGATCTGTAGTGCTCGGACCTTTGACCTGTGTGACCCAGAGGGGCCTGTACGGATCCGTCTCATGAGCAAGGCGAGCGTGGCACCTTTTGAAGGTCTCATTAGTTTTGCTTGTTTGCATACTGGGTGGCAAACAGCCAGCGTTTTACTGCGGGGATTTTCTGAGGGATATTTGCTCCATGAAGTAAGCAGTGTCAATGGCGGTGTCTGTGTAGTTTTCCCCAGTGTTTTGGAGGAACCTGTCCCAGCAGTCCAGCTGTTGTCTGTAAGGTGCTTGCAGCAGCTGGTGGCTCTGAAGGCAGTGATGCCATGAATGAGATGGGGAATGCAGGGCTCAGCCCCGTGTCTGTTGGCCCTGGGATCAGACACCCTTGTCTTCCCTCGCTGCCAGGAGGATGAGAAGTGTGGACAGCTGGAGAAAATCTGGTCAGGTGTGGGTGGTCTCCGAGCTCCTTTTACTGTCAGAACTCGGTGTGGAGGGCGGCTTCCTGGAGGGAGGCTGAGCTGGAAGGATGCCGGCCTCTTCTCCGGCCTCTTCCCCATCCCACACAGCCCCGTGCTGTGGCCAGCCCAGCTCCCTGCTCACCCTCCTTTGTCCGTGTCCACTGGGCCAGGTTGGGGCTGGAGGCTGAGGACCTGACCCGGCGCGGCCCTGCCTCGTGCCCCGGGGCCATGGGTCCTGCTGCCAACCAGCACCGTGCTGGATGCGGTTCTGAAACAGTTCAGGCCAAATCCCGTCCCTTCCAAGTGAGGTCCTGGAGGTCACACACTCCAAAGTGGTACAAATACATTAGCATGTGATTAATTTCATTGTCATGTGCGGTATGGTAAGAGGACAAACAAGACGAGTCTGAGGATTTAACCCTCTTCCTCTAGAAGCTGTGCAAAAAAGTTATTCCAAACAAAGTTTGTTTTAAATGCAGTTAAATGTGGAGTTCAGCTTCAAGCACAGAGACCGTGTTGTTCCTACAAATTAATATGTAACTTCCTTCTGGATAATAATGATTCTGAACAGGTTTGAGGAGAAGTGCCAGGTCACAAACTTAACTCTTTGCCCTCTGCATGTCAGGGTTGTAACCCTTATTGCCTTTGGGAGCAGCAGGCAGAATAGAGACCTGAAATTGACCACGTTCCTGTAAGAGCATTGCTTTGACTATTATTTCTTCAGTTCCACGGTCAATTTTTCTTGCTTGTAGCAAAACCTGATCATTAATATTTCATCTGGTATGCAATGCAATTGCTTCTGGAATGTCTTTACATGCTAAACTGCATCTCATGTTGGGGAAGTCATTTGCAGGCCTTGGTTGTGGGTGAAACGCATTTACAAGGATGAAACCTAAGCGAATATTAACAGGAGTTGAAGCAGACCACAAAAACAAATGTTTGATGACTTAAGCAAACAAAGCAGCACTTTCTGAGACCTGCTGGGAATACCGACCTTCCGCACAAACGTGCTCCTAGCCCTAGCTTCAGCCTTACCAGTAATTCACGTTGTTCCTGCTGAATGTCATCTTGTGTTGGCAGAAATCAAGATTTTGTTTTTGTTCTCTATTTCAACTGCTGAAAGAATCGGAGTTTCTGAAAATACCCACCCACTAATGAGCCAGGTGGAGTCCCTCATGCAGAATGCTAGCTGGAAATGAGAGATGACTCACTCGGGAGGGTAAGGATGCACAGCATCTGATACCAAAAAATAATGATTCACCACAAATTCAAAGCATTTTGCCTTTGGATAAGTTTTGTTCCCGATGGGTCTCGTGAGACTCTCATAGCAAATTAGCTCTGAAACTTGGAAAGGAAGAATTTGCTCTGAAACTCTCAATGAGATGGTTGTGGAGGATGAAATTATGGAAGAATGAGGTGTAATGAGGTGCTTGTGTGGGCCAGAGGAAATGCCTAGCGTGCTCTTTCAGCCTGCATGCTCTTGGCTGATCTCTGTGTCAAAGAGAGCAAACCAAAGATGATCAGGGCTTTTCCTCCTGCTGCAAGACTCTTGTTTTGACAGAGTTGATCATGGCAGTGAAGATGTTGTCCATAACTGTCTGCAGGGCCATATGGTCGCACTTAATGTTTTGAGGTATCTTTCTGCTGGGAATCATAACAGATTCTTCATTCAAAACTGTTTGACTCTACTGAGGGGAAAAGCCTCCTGGTGGAGAGGAGCGGTGGTGGATGCTGTGTGGGAGGAGGAACAGCGGAATGAGCTGGTGACCATCCAGAGCCACATTATGGTTTTGAAGGGTGAGATTCTGAAAATGCTCTCAAGAAAGAACTGGAGGTAAAATCCCCTAGTTCGAGGTCTGTTCTGCCCTGTGTTCTTTTCTTTCTGAACAGAATATGCACATGCTGGGAGCAGACTAGTGCCGGGAGCATCGCCGCTCATTAGTGGGTGTTGTGATTTGTATGGATACGCCTTGTCTGGCCACTCTTAATATGTGGTGTGCAAACAGTGTTAAAAAATTACATAGGACTGACAGCTTTGGAAGAGGACAATTAGAATAATTTTTTTTCTTACACAAGTTGTCCCCTCCAGACTGATCTTTTTGTCTCCCAAATTCAGGACATGCAAGGATGGCCTGCCACCCTTCCCCTGTGGTTCGTCTCAGTTACGGACGGTTGCATTTTCCCATTGAATCCTACTTTAACATTGTGATTACCTGATTGTTTATATCAATTAATTGCCCTGCTACACCAAGAATGTAGTCTTAGATTTATGTTGTCCATTACATGGATATACCAATTATTTAACTTAAAATTTATGATTTCATTATATAAATGCTATTTCCTGTGTAATTGCCTGTTACTTGCTTGTAGAGCTTGATGATTTGCTACCTGCGTAACTACCTTCCTTTGTAACATACGTTAAAATATGTAAACTATTAAAATATAAGGTGTGAAGTTGTCCCTCTAGCACTGAGCTGCCAGCACATAATCAAAAATACTTCTGTTCTTTAGTGCAGGTCTAGATCTCAGGGAAGCTTTAGCAAGTGCTGATAGTTATGCAATTGTGCTGGCAATAGCAATTAGAGATTTATAAGTGCTTGTAAACGCTGCTATTTATAGGATGGCACTCTCTTTAACAAAACACTAATCTTTCTCTGCAGTGGAAGAAAATGTCAGGGTGGAGTAGTTGGGTCTTGTGTTGGGACTGGACTGTAGGAGCCAAAAGAACAGTGCTCTGCCCTTGGTTTAAGCCAGGGGCTTTAAGCAGGCTTGCACATGAGGAATGGAGAAGGAATGTTTTAAACTTTTCAGTACTTTCAGATATTAATATTGAAGATCTATGGGGCTTTGTGGGTCATGACTGTCTTTTGAGATGTGGAATGCTTATTTCCAGTTCTCAACTGTAAATAAAAGCACCTCGTTCTATTGAACCTCTTCTTGTGAGTCAGGGACAGGATAATTTTGCTGCATGTTACTGCTTGTTCTTTGTCAATAAATATGTCCCTTTGTCAATAAATGTCCTTTAAATATGTCAATAAATATGTACTCTTAAAAAATTAAAGCCACTATGGCAGTGTTGTTGTTAATACTTCTTTATGAGAGACCCTTTACATCCTCTTAAATATAAGCAAAGGTTCCCATTTCAGTGCGAGGTGGTGCTACTCGCACCAGTCAGGCTTAAATCCAAGAACAGGAAGAGACTTTTTGGCCGAGTTAGTTGCCCAATTTACTTATCAAAGTTTCAGAAAAGTTGTTTTCCTCTGCATTTTTTTGCGCTATAGTAAGCCTTATGTTCTGGACGGCATGCACGCACACTGTTAAGCCATTTCTTTTTTAATACATGCACAGCAAGTGATGGGATTAAATAATTAGCTGGGTAGATCCTATCAGCAACTCTCCAAGTGTTGCAGGAAGCAACAGAAGGATGGCTGCTTAAAAAAGCTGACTTGAATTGCTGTAGGCTTTGATTCCAATATGTAGCCATTGAGGGAGAAAAAGAGTGTTTTTTGTTGTTGTTTGTTTCTTTTTTTTTTAAAGACCAAACACTTAAATAATGGGGAAATATTTTGTAGAAGGAGTGAAATAAATCTGAATTTACAGAGGGTGGTTGGGTTTGTTGCCAGTAGCCTGTGTGGCTTGCTGTACGGGTAAAACCCTGCCAAGCAGATGAACCGTCGCTGTTGGCTGGTGCAGTTGTGCCTGAAGAAGGAAAATGTCGTGTTTCTTTGGAAGGTTTCTGCTGGAGCATTCGTAGTAGAAACAGCCGCAGTCACTGATTAGAGCACTGCTTTCTGACTGCTTTCAATTCTCTAAACTGGATTTATTTTTTTAAAAAACAGAATTTTTCCCTGTGGAATTTGCGCTTTCCATCCCTAGACAAGACAGATGAATTTGTTTATCAGCTGCGAGGCTCCGGGACCTGTTACAGATGATATTGCTTTGTATCATGTAAAACATTCTTACTTGTGAGCGAGGAAGTTGGCAGAAATCACGTGATTTGTGGTGGGTGGAAAAATTATCTGCAGGCCGCTGCTCCCGTTGTCCTAAGAGGCTTAGAGGAATTACCGCGGGTGTAAATAACAGCGGTGCACAGGCCGGTGCGAGGGGTGCTTTGTGTGGAGCCCTTCCTCACCAACATCGTCCCGATAATGCTGTGAGGCGAGGAATCCACTTTGATTTCTGCCGAGCAATGTTACTAGTGAAGACTGGCTGCTTAATGAAAGGAAAATGAGTAACGGCAGCACCCTGAGGGATTAAGACTGAGCACGGAGGGGGTCCGCGTGTGTCCGCAGTGGTCAGCGGAGCCTGGGAAGGTTCCCAAATACTTGCTTTTGGGAACGCACTTCGGCTTGAGGCAGATGAAGTGGAGCGAGGCAGGAGACCGGCCGGCATGCACCCTTCTTGCCGTGAGCAGGCAAAACATTAAAAGTCATCTCGGTGCCGCGGGTACGTCCATGTGCGTGGGCACAACGTGGCAGTTGGGAAGGGGAGGAAAGGAAAAGGTGGGCATGGGCAGGGGGTCGTGGGGCACAGCCTGTCCCCACGCCGGGGACACGCCGCTGGCTGTGGCAACGAGGGGTGTGCGGTGACGGCAGGCGCCCACGTGGCGATGCAGATGCTGGCAGCGTTTGAGATTCTCATGCTAGTTGGTTTACAGTTGAGTTTTTTTTTTAATTGTCCCAAATTCTGTAAGTGGCCACACTGACTAGCTAGTGTGTTACTAGAGAGACGCAAATTTATCTAAACCAAGGTGCGTGCCTCAAAACAGAAGTGCAGTGACCAGTGTACGTTACACGTGACACACTGATGGCACGATTCCCCTTTATCAGTTGTAGTTTATTGAAGTTCCATGAGCTTTATAACTTGCAAAATGGGGTATATTTTTATATATGTTTTCCCCCAAATATTTTGTTGTGCCTTTCTGAACGTTTGCCTGTTGGGGGTCGTGTTTTTGTTGTAGGGTATCTGAGTAATACAAATTGAAAGCCTGGAAACAGCCTTCGTGAGCTCATGTAGAGAAATGGGATTTCAGCTGCAAAGCTGAAGTGCAGTGCAATAAAACTATGGAAAAAGTATAACCAGAAAGGGTAAATCGTGCTTCAGGAATGGTGGCTGGAGAGCTGTGTTGCATGCTGTTAGCGAGGATTAAGTCCCGCGCTGTATACTCGCCGCCTTGCGTTCCGTTGAGGATCAAGTTTTATTCCGTTTAAGAAGCTCTGTGCCGCCTCCTTCTTTTCCGAAGAAAAAGAACTGCTCTCTGACACAAACAAGCATACTCGAGCCCTGCACGACGTCAGTACAGACAGCACCTTGGTTTTGTGCTTTGCAGTATTTTCTGTCAGCATCGCCCTTATTTCAGCAAGAGTTGCTGGTCTATGTTTAGAGCGCGAGTGCTCCTCGCAAAGCTTTTTCATCCTTGGAATGCGGGAGCATTTTAATCGGATTTTGATGGTGTTTCTTAGAATAAGGAGTGGGAGAGGGAGGAAGATTTCATTAAGATCTGTGAGATCGTGGAAGGAACAGATTGATTCTGATAAGCTGATTGGGTTAGCAACTATTTTGGAAAGAAGAGGTCGTGGACTTGAGGGGACTAGCGCAGCGTGTGTGTAAGCAGTTGAGGCAGAAACTCAAGTGGATTGAAAGATGAAAGGGCCCTGGCAAGGTGAGCGGAGTTCATTGGCCTGCCAGGGAGATGAAGGCACAAACGCAAGGGACAAAAATAAATCTCTGCAGTTTGTGGTGCAGTTGTGGTGCTGCTCTACTTCAAGGGAAGCTGAAGGTGAAATATAACTGCTCCAGGCGACAGGCGCAGGAAGGCACCAGTCCGGTCTTTTAAATATTCACATGCACATTCCACAAGACCCAAAAGTACTCCTATTTCTAAAGTAATACACACAGAAATGGATCAGGAGAGTGCCACTGTGTGACCCTGCTTCAGAGACCGTCCAAAAGCAGACAGGAGGGTGGCAACGCAAAATAGAGACGGCGAGTGAACTGTGATGAAATACAGCCTGAGTTTTTCCTAAAGGCTAGGAATATGAGAGCTTTTATAACAAAAAAAGTAATGCATCTAGCCTCGTATCCACATGCATTGGCTACGAAGTTAAAATATTCTTTTTATTAGAAAAAAAAAATAGACAGAAAACATTCAGGTTATCTGTTACTGCTGAAATCTTAATTGCTGCTGGTTTTCCCTCCTCTCTGCAGTAAGGATGTATTTAAAGCCCAAGCTGATCTCCTGCCATTGTTGTGAGTTATTACAAAAACTGCTTTGTCATGGTAAAAGCCGTCTTTAGGCTGAAAACCAGCCCCTTGGAGGTCAGCCTTCAGGTAGTCCTTCACGAAATGTTGTCACAGAAAGGAGCTTTACAACAGAAAGTAAATTACAGTAATTGAGATTACAGTAACACGGAGCTCAGTGTTTAACCAGTGATTGACAACACTTGAATTTGCAAACAGTGCTCACTGAAATGCGGGTTTAACCGTGCTCAAATTTAACGTCTGTCTGTCATGCAGACCAAATTATTTACCCTTCACAGTTACAGCAGGCTTTAAGCGATAATTTCTTGTTGATTCTTTGGTAACTGGAATTTAATCAGCCTTCTGCTCGTACAGTTAAACCTGGTGGCTTTGTTTCAAAACAAGAGCCAGCTTTTTTCCTTCAAATACCCGTGATTTTTGTCTCCTGTGGTATTACCCATGCAGGGCTGGGTGTATGCCATGCCAGCACCTGAATGCTCTTTGTTTATTTGCAGATGTCTGAGCAGCGTTGCTGAAGTGATCGCTGTCCCCTGTCGTCAATGTGATCTTGGCACGCTCTGCTGTTCGCTATGACAAGTGGGTCGGCTCGGACAGATCAGTTGCAGCAGAAAATGCGAATTATGGTAAGTAGTAGCAAAGCTTTTGGAAATTTGTAGAATATGCATTTATTTCTGTTTAGTTGTAGGCCATAACTAATAAGTAATAAATGACATTTTCAGTCACAGTGATCTCCCTGTTTTTGTTAGTATCAAAGAGTATGCTTGATGCATCTTGGCAGCTATTTATGAGTTGAGGTTTACATATCAACACCAGGAAGTCTGCTTCAAAAATAAATGAATTAATTTTTTTAAAGTAACTCAGCAATTGAAATCTGTTTGGCTAATGGTAACTCAGTGCTGTGCAGATGCTTTTGCAGGTTTTGTCATATTGGGTTGTTAGGCCTAATCACTGAGAAATGGTGCGTTTTGTTGTGTTTTTTTTCTTTTTCAGAGGAGAAGTAGGCTTTTCGTTATGTGATACACATGCTCTGTAAAGAGCAAATCTGAGATGCATCTTAATTTGAATTTAGCTACCTTCCGAATTAAAATTAGAGTGAGTTTATTTGATGTTCATGCTGACTGTACATCAATGCTTTCATTTTCTTTCTCTGTAGATTTTTCTTCTGTGCTGGATTTTTTCAATTCTGTTGAATGTGTAATTACAACTATGGCAACAAGAGTAGAAATAAATTCCACTTTGGCGTCTTTGACGACAGTACCTGACTTAAAAGAGATCAGAAACGAAGATAAATCACAGCGTGTGTATGTAAGTGTGCTTTCAGATGTGACTAGCAAGACAAAGGAGTCTTCAGCATCACTAACACTTGAAGAGAAGAACAAATTTGGGAGCACCTCAAGATCTGCAACAATGCCCTCGCTAGGATCTAGGCCAAGACTTTTCCCAAAACCTTTTTCTAAAGATACATCTTCAGATACTTTCGCTAATGTAAAACCCCCTGTTACAGCTTTCAGATCAAGTAGTCTTATTAGAAAGCCCAATGAGGAGACAACATCTGTCAAGGTATTAAGTGGAAACGTTCCTCCATTAGTGGATCAAAAAGTAATTGAAAATGAAAGCAAGCCTGGCAGTGAAGTTGTCACGAACATGACATTCTACACTGGTCCCAGTGCAAATACTGTCATTCTTTTTGAGGCAGCGGGAGCTGAGCAATCAAAGGTGAGCCTGGCCCAAGGAAAAACGGCTGCTGATGACCGCAGAGTGTTTAGTACTATGCAAACAAAGGAGCTTCAGAGCAATGCCAAGCTGGAGAAACCATTTCAGCCACCTGAGACGTCCAGGAATCCCGAAGGGTCTCTTCCTAGGCAGACATCAGTTTCCTCTGGTATTAGACTGGTCTCTTGGAACTCCCTCAAAACTGGTGAAAAGAAAGATGCTTATGAAGATCATCCAGGGGAGAAAAACAGTGATGCAAATAATATCAACAATAAAGTCGATTTCTCTATTGATTTGCAGCAAAGGCCAAAACATAGACCAGTATCTGCTATTTTTCTGGAATCATTAAAAGATCAAAAGCATCGTCCTGTGGAAGCTCCTGAGGAAAAGTCTCCTACAGAGAAATCATGGGTCAGAAAACCCAGGCCTTTGTCCATGGACCTGACAGCTAAATTTGAACTTAAAGATCTTTCTTCTTGCAAGAAGACTTGTTCATCCCATGAGAGCAAGGAGAATGTGTCGATAACTTCTTTTACTGACAAGGGCTGTCATGATCTGTCTGAAATGGGGCCAAAACCTGAAGAAACTGAATTTAATAAAGGCAGTTCTTCAAAGATAAATTTGAAGTGCAGTAGTCAGGACACTGGCATCCTAAATAATGGAAAATACATATGGGAAACAAAACATAAATCTAAAAGTGAGCAAATTGAGACAAAACCAGGAATGGGTACGAACTTGCATGGTTCTGAAAAATCCTTTGAAACAACTAGTGAAAGCAGAGCTAATAGGGATGGGAAAAAAGTCGATCAAAAGGAGACGAGTGTCTTTCTAGGCAGTGAAAGCCCTGCAGCTTCCTCAGAAAAAGAGAACAGTATCATAAGAGGCAGTGTTAAAAAACACATCAGTTTGTTTACTTCAGAAAATCCCAATAGCTCAATGGATACAGAGCCTCTCCCATCGGCTGCTGAGAGGGAAAACAGATGTATGAACATCCAGCAGAGAATCAAAGAACTGACAACGGAAAATGCCGAGGCTAAGCCAGGGAATCTACGCAGATCACTTCAATCACGACCACTTTCTGCAGACTTGACAAAGATGTGAGTTTTAGAAAAGTTGTATTTAATCATCTTCGTATTCCATAAAACTTGCTCTGTCAGTACAGTAAAATGTCTGCACGTTTTGGTTCCACTCAATGTAATTATTCTTTACAATATTATTCTCAATCCCCTTTACACCCACCCTGCCAAAAAAGAACTTAATGAAATATGCACTGATAAAACATGCCGCCAGTATTAGAACCTTTGCATGTTACTGTAACAGTACATCTCTTAAAACTTCATGCATTTTGAAATCTTGAGCTGTGCCTTACGGACTGTAAGCTTACACATTTGTGAGGAAGCAGTGACTGAGATTCCCTCTTTAACTCTGCTGTGTTGATGTCCATCCTGTTGTCATCACAGTAGTTTTTCTTCAGAATAATTCTGAATTTTATTTCATTTGACACAGGAGAGGCAGAAATGCTTACTGTGTCTTTGAGAGCGGTATGGAGTATTAGGTTTTGGCCAGACTGAAACCTTATTTCAATGTCATTTAAGGCCTAGAGATCTATGATGTGCATTCTGCCTAACTGTGGCAATGGAACAGGGAAACATCTTGGGTTTCAAGACTTGATCTGCCAATAGCACAGAAAGCTCTCTGCTTCCTCTGATGTAAATCAATCCTGCAACCCATATTTTTGCAGATTTGCAGTTTTTTAGAGCGCTGTTGTTAGTGTAATATGAGATCTGATAACCTTGTCATACCCAAACCAACAAAAAATGTTTCCCTGTAGAAAGATACTTCGGCCAAGATAAAACATGTTCTTCCAGTGGAAGGTTGGGTAGTTGATTATTCAAAATCAGGAGAATTTGTTTTTTGACATGAATAAGACCTATGATGGTACTGCAAAGTGCATAAAGCGCGATCTGAGGCCATGCTGCAGCGCCTGGTGCCAGTCTGGACAGCTCATGTTTTGTACGCGATGAGAAAGGGGAAGGGAGGGAGGGTTGCTGCCTTGGGTAGCGTGATGGGGTGTGCTGTGTGTAATGAACACGGCAGGTGTTTGGCTAAAAGGACCTGATTTTTGAGCAGTGGAGTAATTTTTTAGCAAATCCTAGTCCTTTTGCATTGGGATGGAAAGAAGGGAAATATAACTGAGGCATGAGAATGTTAATAACTTTTCCACTATTTTGCCTCGTCATGCATCTCAAAATCCTCGCAGTACAGTAAGCTACATTACTCACATTTTTTTCAGGAGCAACAATCCTTTGGTCTGGTTACAGCAAATCCACTGAATACCGTTGTAACACGAAATAGCAATGTTTCTCCTTTAAGAAATATCATTTATTGGATGATTTTTATTGACAGCAGACTGAGATACATCATCTCATTTAGTAGGAGGAGTGCATTTTAACTGGGACTAAAAGTCTTTTCTCTTAGGTTTTCAAGTCCAACATCAAGCAGTGAAGCGAAGACTGAGAAACCTGCTGAAATTAGAAATGGCTCTGTGAATGAAACTCAGGAACATCGAAAAGTAAGAAAATGGCATCAGCCGATGTGGTCTCCAGTTAGGCTTGCCTTTAGAATGCAGAGAGCGCTATACCTTGTGTCCCGTTCTGTCTTTACCGATTGATGACTTTAAAGTGGGCATAGAGAGTATTAAGAATGGCATAATCCTAATAGGTTTATCTGTGTAAATCTATCTTTAGGCACTTGAGGAGACAGGTTGCTAAAGTACGGGAGTATTTTGTCTGTGTTAAGTTTTAAAAAAGTTAAATGTGCGTGCTGCAGGGAAAGTTAACTCCATCCCAGCCAGAGCCAGTACAAATGCATGCAACGGTATAGAGTGAAAAGTATTTTTTATGCTATTTCAGTGGGACTTATAACATGTGAAAACCCATAGTGAATAGACTATGGCTGTTGTGGTTTTGTGCAGTGATTATTCTCTCTAAGAGAAGCGTTAGCTTAGTGAATTTCCACATCCAAGTCACAGTTCCTTACTATGTGCTGTAAGTTTCATGTCAGTCTCCTAAGTAACATTTAACTTAGCAGTTTTGACAATGAAGTACTGTACAGAAAGTTCCATTTGCTGTAAAAGCTGTGAGGCTGTTCCTGTTTCCAAGTAACACTTCGGTGTTTCAAAACAATTTCTCTGCTAACGCTTGTAGTATTGGAGATTTAATGTTGTTTTGTGGATACTTCTTGTGAGTTCCCATGGTTGTGTTTTTTCTTCTGCCTAGGTTTAAGACAGGAGTGATAGAGAAACTAGCAGCTTGATAAAAAGTCTCTGTAGCTTAATTTTTATTTTAAAGAGGATAAATTTATTTTAAAAGGGAAATCTTCCATTAATAGTGGAAGTACTGTTTTCAGAATCAGACTATTAAAGTAGCGCTAAAACATTCTCTTGCTCTGCCTAGAAGAATATAGAGATGCTAGTTATATTTCTGGGAAGCAGATAATAGTAAAGAACTGGCAATAAATGTCAATTCCCACTTCCCCTTTAACTCTTTCCTACCTTAGCACTCATCACACCTAAGCAGCTGGGTATGCATTTACTGCAGATTAAAACTTATTGAGAAATCTGAGCTCAGGAACTCAGAATCATGCATGTCTCATGTACTGACACTTCATACATTCTTTCCTTTCTTGATTGTGAAAATAAAGCTGAGAGGTGATTGTAATCTAAATTCAGACTGGAGCTGCACATTGCTGCTTGGATCACCTGTATCTCAATGGGTTTTGTGTTTAGAGAACAGGGCTGTGGTTAACTTGTGCAGGCTGTGTTGCACAGAGTAGGTGTTACTTATTTTATTTAACAGATGTGTAACAGTCTTAACTGTTGGGTTTTTCTTGCTCCAGAGTAAGGAGATCACGCTTGCTCATAGCACGGATTTCACCGAGGCACATGCTACTGGGAACCCATGGAAACCCCGGCAGATTTTAAAAATAACAAACAAAACTGATCAGGCAGAGACAAAGGGAAGCTTCCTTGGAGATAGCCAGCATTTTTCTCAGCAAAACGAAAATGCTGTCTCGTTCACAAGCAGCTTGGAAAAAAAATTAAAACCAACCACAGTTATGGAAAAGACGTACATTAAAACTGTCCGAGCCACCATGTTTGACCATAATGTTCAGAGGCA
The DNA here is from genome assembly GCA_011076525.1 of Nettapus auritus. NCBI lineage: Eukaryota > Metazoa > Chordata > Aves > Anseriformes > Anatidae > Nettapus > Nettapus auritus. Next base: position 1,223,333 of record CM021779.1, on the reverse strand, counting down.
CAACGTCGCTGATGATCGTCCTGGAACTGGTCCTCCACTGAAAACAAATAATGAACTTGAAGCGAAGCATGAAGTGGTGGGGCATAACAGGAGGTCCTGGATGGGAGAAGCGGAGGAGACCGCTAGTGTAAAGAAGGATCATTACAGTCAATCTGATTCATCGAAGCATATAGCTGACCTAGAAAAAAGTGGAAAACCAGCTTGTTCAAGTGATGGCAAGCAAATGACTCCTGGAATTTTATTAGAAAAACCTTCAGTTGAGAAAAGTGAAAAATGCACTCCAAAAAATGCAGAGGAGTCTTTTGTTTTCCAAAGGATTGAGCCGAGATACGAAATCTTTCAGATGTGTGGTGAGAGAGCTCTTAGTGAAGCCATTACAATGGCTCCTGAAAAAAAGGCCATGACACTTAGAACTAGAAAATCATCCATGAAGGAGCAGAGAAACGAAGGGGATGTTTTACACACTGATCAGTCAGCTAGGGTAAACAGAACAAGTGACTACTTGAAAGAAGGTAACGTTATTTCAGATTCTAAAGATGTAAAAGCTTTTCCGAGCAGGTCTCCTTTTAGAGAACGTAACGATTATTTCTCCAGTGAATGCACTTTATCTGAACAGAAAAAAGACTCTGATAAAACTGAAACTGATCCAACGTTAATAGCTGAGAAAATATCTTGTTCTATAAACAAAAGTAAGTGCTTGGGAACAAATGAAAAAATAAGCAAGGTACATTCTGAAATTAAAAATGAAAGGAGTGAAGTCTCTTCCATGGATGAAACAGGGAGGTCTGATATGATCAAACGCTCTTCTGAGCAAAGGAGTTTTAGACGAGGAGGAACAGACTATGAATTTGGAACCAGCTTTGGTCATGAAATTATTTCAACCAATGTAAATAAGTATGGGGTCCAGTCTTCTTCAGTGCTTTTAAGTGGACAATTATGTAGGTCTTCCAGTAGCCACAGTCCCGATGTGAAAGAGGAGTCTAGAGCCTTTGCTTTAAGGAGAAGTCTGGACTCAAACCGCAAAGAACAAGACTTTAGCTTAGATACTACAGCTCCTGAAAACAGAGAAAAAACCAAAGTAATAAAAGTAGTGGATCCAGAGGAAAAAGTCAGGAGAACCAGAAGTAGTGTTTCTGACTTGAAGATTTCTGAAAGATGGAGAAGGAGGACCTTGCCTCATGATTCTATCAAGGCAGAAGAGGTTGGCTGGCTCACACCTGAAAATATAAACAGGCTGAGTCGGACAGATCCATTGTACTTGGAAGAAGGTTCAGTTAAAAAGAAAAGTAGCAAAGAACAGACGGAAGGAAATGAGGCAAACCAAACTGTTGTTGGCAGTTCTGATGAGTACTTGAAAAAACAGAGTTCTAGCTCTGAACCAAAGGCAACTTATTTTGCAGTAACTTATCAGATTCCTGGTATCAAGAAAGAGAAAAGCTTTGTGGGTACTCCTAGTGCAAGTGTAACTAGTAAAATTTCTAGCTCGAGTGATGGAGGAGCAATTAATCTGGATCCTGCTTTTTCTGGGAGGTCCAAACCTTTATTACAGCAACCAGATAAAAATGCAACAGGTACAAATTGTAGGGAAGAGTCACGAGAAGTGTATGTCAAAAAGGATTGGGTCAGGGAGGAAGACAAAGGTGATGCTTCTTCCAAAACCAGTGCGTTTGGTAACTTAGATGTATCTGGGAAGGATAACCAGAAGAATTATGAAAGAGGCCTGGATCACTCTAAGGAGAAAATCATAGATGTTGATGCTTTGCTTCTAAAACAGGAACTGGGAAATACAGCTCAAACCGATCTCAAAAGCAGCAGAAGAAAAGTCTCCTCTTACCATGAACTCAGATCCCCTCCGCATTTCTCACAGTTACACAAAGATGGTGAACTAGACACGCAGAAGAGTAGCGAAAGTAAGTATGGTTTATCTGGAAGGAAGGCTGAGGATGGCTACAGATCCCAAATTCTTGATATTGATGCCCTTATGGCAGAATATAAAGAAGAATCAGTAAGTAAGAGGGCTGGTAATGTTCAAGACAAGTTCTCTGAAGAGCACGGTTCATTCAGTGGGAACAAAGCAAAGAACAAAAGAAATGTCTCAGATAAGACAACTTCCTACCACTGGAAGGAGTGGAAGGATCAGTATTCTGTTAGTAACAAGCAAGGTGACTGTGCAGAAGAGTTCCACAGGCCAGAGAAATTAATTCCAAATGAAAAGAACAAAGAAAAACTGGATTCCAGTGGCCCTGAGTTTGATAAACAGAAGTCCAAAGACAGAAAGTTCAGCCCCCCTTACTGGGGAAACACAAGCAGCGTGTTTTCAGATAAGTTTCTGAATTCTCCTGCGGAGTTCACTGCAAAGAAAACATTCATCATCGATGAAGATCAAGATGTGAACTTAACTTCCAGGAACCAAAGTTCCAAATTTGTAATTGACAAGGTGCAGCCTGTAAGTGCAGTTGTAGACCAAAAGCTGGAAGTTAATTTTGCTTCCACGCTGTCCTTAAAGGCCGGCGATGGGCTGTTACAGAAGAGGTTGGTCACAAAAGAACAGCTCTCAGAGGCGTCTCCAGAAGGTGATTGGAGCAAAAATGTAGCAAGAATCTCTATAACGAAGGACAAAGATGATGCAAATAAGGTGATGTGTGACAATGACTCTGCCAAGGTGAAAAGCAAAACAAAAGAATGGAAGAACTATACGTCCGGTTTAGGAAGTGCACCCCCAGATTTGAGACGTTCCTATTCAGAAAAGAGCCACCAAGGAAAAGACAATCTACCATTCAAGGAAGAATTAAGGGGAAGAAAGGATCTGTACCGCTCCAGGCAAAGCTTCCCCTTGGAAAGTGTGGATAATGGGTGGAAGAACAAGCTGTCACCGCAGTCAGAAGCTTTCTTCCATGAGGATAAAAAGGTATTGCCAAATTGTAGCTAAGTGTTTCCTGTAACTAAAAATGTAAGCAAGGAAAAGATTTATTTATGTCTCTATATAGCTTCTGAGTGCTAGGTGTGACTTTGTTGCAAGTGAGCAGATGTGAACTTTTCAATAGATCTAATTTTCTTTTGGGGTCTGTTTTCTTGTGGAATCTGTATTGTACTAGGTTTTGTTTCAAACGCTTCAAATATGTATTGATATTTCTATGGAGAACTTGAAAAAGCTTTAAAATGTGTACATGTTTTATTAATGCTTTGAACACTAGGATGGATGTTAAATTGCAAACTGCAGCTTTGTTCAAAAAGAACTAGTTTGGGTTTATAAATTGTCAGTGTTGATCTTCTTTTTTGGAGTTCTTGTATTCATTTTGCTCTTCTGAAGGAAGCTTTTTTCTTTGAGTTGCCCTCATTTAAAACTTCACTTGCTGGTATTGATGTTGGTGAGATGCAAGTGGTTGCCCCTAACAAGGCTAATTCATCTAATGCATAGCCTGTTGGATATCAGTGGCTATGATATTTTTCCATTTTGCAATTTCTTTGGAACTTTCTCTGTTTTCATTCAAAAGGACATTTGATATATGTAGTATGTGTATGCATGTTTTATTAACAACGTCTATAACTTTATTTTAACAGGCTTCTAGGAAAGAGTGGACCAAGCAGAGTTCAGAAAAAGCAGACAGGACGGAGGTTTCACTGGTTTCTACTCAGAGAAGAAGTCATAGCTTTTTTCATAAAGACAGAAGGACGGAGAACGTAATGGTATGTTGCTTTGGAGGTTCTTGGGGTAGGCGAGAGATAAGGAAGGTGCAGCTTGGCTTACTGCATTCAGAACTATTTTGCTTTTTGCAAATAGCTGAGAAAGAAAGAATCTGCCTTCCTAGCAGGGGGAGCAGATGCGGTTCCTGTTAAGTTTCTCTAGCAGAGAACACTTCCACCACACTGATCTATGCCATACCTTCAAACATAAGCATAAACTGTGCAGCTTGTTGATGGTTCTTTCTAAACAAAGATTCTTCACCCTGACTCCTAAGGTGTGGGACTAGATCACTAACGCTTTTTGTTTTTTTTAAGCTTAGAAAATGAAAATTGGTTATTGAGATCTTTTCTGGAAAACTGCAAATAGAACTGTGTCATAATCTGGAAAAATGATGGGTTTAATTTTCTCTGTAGGCAGTAGACAACTAATTATGTGAAGAATCACGGCTGACTCTTTTTTTCAGTAATTTGATTTGTCTCTAATATGCATCCTTTGGGGTAAATTCATTGTGAAGCAATATTCTCCTAAGTTGCAGCAGGACTTCCTGATGTCAGCCCACGGGTGCATTTTACATTAGGAGACAGTTGACATCCTATGTCCTGATGTTCTGAAATACAGAGCTGAACCTTTCAAAAGGTTGCACTATAAATGAAACATCTTTATTTTCTGTGGAAAATAACAGATTTGAATAGCATATCAGCATCACAGAATTCCATCATTCTGAGAGAGGCATTGCGGCTGCCAAAGAAATCCTTCCTTACTGGAAGGACTTGTTTTAATTCACTGTAAGTGCTGTGCCTTTTTTCACCTCGTGCATAGAAAGGGTTTTGATATGCTAGAATACTGCAGTTGCATCAGTGCACTTCTCTGTGATTCTAAACACACATTTGTAGTTTTTGAAAATCTGGCCATCCTGCATCTTTGTAAAACTCTTCTGCTTTTATGGAGAAGATGACTGAAAGAGGTCACTGCGCTTACCTGTCCCAAGGTCAAATCTAATCCGTCCTCTTAGTCTGCTAGCACACTCGTGTGGTGATGGGATGTATTGCTCTCTTAAGAGAGCCTCTTTTTGTGATTACTCACACTCAAGTGTCCGGCATCCTTTGGAATCCAGCAGGTCCCGAGCAAGTTCCTCCCCTGTACTGCTTTGCAAAGCCCACGCATGGTCTGTTCTTCAGTGCAGTGCTAGCAAAAAGTCCTCTGGGTATGGACTGCGGGCGAGCAGGTGGTAGGGAGGTGATTCTTATTTGTGTTTGTGAGGTGGAAACCTCGCCACACATCTGTGTGTGCCACAGCCCCACGCGGGTATTGCAGGGAGGCTGTAGAGCAGAGCTATTTCTTCTGGCACTGAGGTTAGTAACACCTTTGTGCTCCTCTGGAGAAAATATGATGGTGTTCGCTGTCTGTGCATTGCAATGCTTCCCTCTGGTGGAGGAACAGAGTCAGAGAATCATCCAGGCTGACAAAGACCTTCAACATCATCCAGTCTGATCCCGAGTCCCATCACCGAGCCGTGTCCCTTAGTGCCACATCCACAAATACCCCAGGGACGGGGACTCCACCAAAGCCACACTGAGGTCGGGTGTCAGGGAACATGGGATGTCCGGACATACCCCCTGGAGAATGAGAAGCCAGTGACACATTTCCTCTCGATTGGAATGCAATCTGTGTTTTGCTTAGCCTGCCTTTCAAATAAGATCAGAAGCAAGCAAAACTGACCTTGTTTTGTTTGAATGATTTCTAGCCTGCCTGTTTGGTTGCAGTTACCTGCTTTTTACTGTGTAGTAGTGACAAGCTGCTGGGCTATGGGACATGTTGCATGTTTCTGAAGTCTTCCGTAAATGTATTCCGACATGAGATTTTTCCCCCTTTCTGCCCTTTGATACATGCTAATTCCAGTACATGCTAATTCCAGTAGGTGTAAAACATTCACCTAGTGGGCAATAAAGGAAAAGAACAGAGTTAACATGAATAAATGACTTCCTTTTTGCATCTCTGCAGACAGGAATGTTTAAGAGAACAAAACTTTTCCCTACCTGCTTAAAAATATTCACTGTTACATGAAGTCAAACACTCAGCTTATGCCTTGTGCTTTGGCCCTGCCCGTGTCTCAGTGTAGACACGAAGCTGTTTTCCTCCAGCTCTTTGCTCTTCGCAGCTGGGACTGGAGCTCACAGAATGGGCTGAGCCTGCTGGATGCTGGAGGGTCTGCAGGGCCACCCGCCCCAGCCTGTGGCAGGGGGCCTTTCCTTGAGACCCGGGGTGTGACTGCCCGTCAAATAAAAGTGCTGTTCGTAGGCTGTGGTAGGTGCTCTGTGCTCCCTCCGAGGCCTGTCGCTGCGACGTGTTGTGGTAAGCCACGGGAATTGCAGAAGACGTTTTCAAGTGTTGTGTTTCACAACTTGTTCCGTCTCAGCTGACACAGGTCTCTAATTCTGGTGTTTGGTCACCAACCTCAGTTCCTGATGAGGTCATCAGGACTGATAGGAGTCTCATGAACCAAAAACTGCGGAATGTGCCATGTGGCTCGCCCCCGGATCGAAGGACGTGCTCGCCCTCGGTGGGCCGAGGGGATTGCACACCTTCATCTGGGAACAGAATAGCCAGAAGCTTGGCTTCTTTGGAAGCCTCTGCTTAGGTATCTTGTGTGGTGGTTTTTTTTTTTTTTTTTCATGTTTAACTTTGTTTTTTCTTTGAGACAATCTGGTATCCATAATGGCGTGATATCAAAACACGCTATTTGAGACTGATGTGTGGGTGGGAAAGGATTGGCTTAAGGAAACCATGAGCTAACTTTTAAAATTGTTTTGGAAATGAACTGCAGGGGAGAGAAGATAAATATTTTCTAAACATACACAGATGAATTCATAGCTTGGCTTGTCCCAGTGTGGCCACAGCAGGTCTCTCCTGCCCAGTGAAACGCGAGCGTTCTCATCGTCCAGTCTGATAAAGCCTCTGATATTACATCTTCACTCTTTCCTGGATGGAAACAGATGTACTAAAAAAAAGAAAAATCATGTGCAAGTTGTTTTGCTAGCCTAAAAACCCAATCAGCCTAGGAAAAAAATCAGACGAGCTTTATGTCTGCAGATCTTGTAGGTGTGATTAGAGTGGTGGGAGCGCTCCCCATAACGCCCCGAACCAGTGTTTCCACGTGGGGCTGTGTGAAGCAGCTCGGCCGTGTCACCCTGGGGGTCACCGGGGTCCTCCCAGGCCACCTTCTGTCGCTTGCCCTTCTTTTTCTCCTTAAAAAGGGCAGGGCTCAGAAAGGGAGAGGCAGTGGAAGCTCTGCCGTTCCTGGCTGTGCCCTCGTGAAGCCCCCGCAGCGCCCGGTGGCTCAGCCTCCTGTTGCGGTGCCCGCGGAGGCCGGTGCTGGTTGTCAGCCTCCTTTGGCCAGGATTTTGCCTTTTTTGGTAGCATTCGCTTCTTGGGAGCATTCCAGCCGTATATAAAAAGACACTTGTTGTGTCTATTGCTTCCTCTTCACCAAAGGCAGTTTTATATTAAAAGCAGGAGCTTTTCTTTCATGTCTGTTTTTTTTTCTTGTACATTGCAGAACAAATAAGGTCAGCTCGCAATCTAGACCACGGCGGTGGCGTTAATAGCGTTTCGTAACCCCAGCCTGCAAAAAACAAGAGTGGTTTTAGAAGCTTCTTTTTCCTTCCAGATGAAGGGCTTTTCAGCACGCAGCCCCAAGTGCTATTATTAATTCTAGCCTAGCACGTTACGGATTAACGAGACGGGCAAACTCCGCGCGGCGAGATGCTAAATAACAAGAGGTTAAGTCACATGCTGCCAGAGCTCAGCTCCTGCTCGTAAGTAGCCACAGCATCTGTTAAAGGCGCAGAGCTCGGCGGGGATGTGGATGCTGATAAACATCGCTCGCTGCCCGTGCTGCCTGTAATTGCCCCGGTGAGCTTTTAACTTCTGCGGGAGGAGGCGAGAGGGGGGAGCCGGAGTCTAACAAGGATGGTCTTGTGCTAACTTTGTGCTCTGGAAGAATGGAGTATTACTACTGCCCGCGGCTGTTGAAGTTCTTGCAATATTTGTGGGTAAGTGCGCTTAGGAGTTGGACGTTTTTAACTGGTTTCACAAATCCTGAGATAGTTCATATGTAGAAATGGCGTTGCCGTGCACATTCTTCCTGATCTTTCTGATTTTAACATTTATGTGGTGTGAGAGGCTGTTTTGTCTAATGCTTGTGTAAACGAGGGGAGTGCAGACTGCTTAAATGTGCCTCAGAAAACACTTGATAATTGGAATTTCATTCTTGTTTATGTCTAAGTTGTAGTTCATGGGACTGTCCGTTTGAGACATCCTTCCCCATTTGTTTGGAAGAGATCCTTGGGCTCTGGAGATGGCTGCTTCCAAAGGCTTTCCTTCCCCTGCTGTTTAAGTGAAACGGCTAGAGCTAATGCCTTTAGAAGGGTCTATCTTTACAATTCCTCACTTATTTTTGACTCTTGTAGGTTTCCCTTTCTCTGCATGCACCTCCTCTTCAAACAACTCTTAGGCTCCGTGTCAATGAAAAGCTCCTTTTAGTAGGCTGCTTTCACCGCTAGCCTGCCAGCTGTGCAGGGTTCCTGCTGCTTCTGTTTGTCCAATAGATTCACATTTGTAAGAGATACATCTCTATTCATAAGGACTTAAAAAATTAAAGTAGGTAGGTCCGGTGTAATATGTTTTAATTTCTTCTGTACTAATCAAATATCAATATTCATTTGTTTGTCTGCGTTGATCTAGTAAACTTTTCGGCTGTAAATTGAGCATGTAACACACTGACATTTAAATCTTTTAATGCTAGCTGTTTGCTGGCTCATTGTGAAACTGTAGCAGAGAGTCAGTTCCTCTCTCTTAGCGTTTAGTGCTGCAAACGTTGCCGTGTATGCGCTTTGATCGGTAGCGAGATTGTCTGCGCTGAGTTCTTTGTGGCTGGGAGAGAGATTAGTGCTTGTACCGGGCACTTCATTAATACCTGTTTCCACTGGAGACTGTACTATTGTAAAACATGGAACTCCTTGGACACTTTGATTAATTTTTAAAATTTGATTAACTTAATTTTTAGGATGGAAGCTTGCTTCTATATATGCATCTTAGCCTGATACACCTTGCTTTGTTAGTTCTGTCAGCCAGTGGATGTTCTGCGTGGTTTGCCAGTGTGAGGAGTCTGAAAGGTCTCTGAATGCTTTTGCCATCACATGTCTGGTAATTTTCCATGCGGTCAGGGAATAAAAACCTTTTAGATCGGTCCAGGAGATCACCAGGAAGCATCTTGTTGTTGCGTGGTACTCGTGTGTAAGAGGACAGGTTCGTTATGTTTTCTGTGTGGGGCTATACACGCTCTCTTGGAGGCCTTCAAGTACTCCCCTGGCATTTTAGTTAGCGCACGCTCTTCTGCTATTGTGCAAGAACCTACTGGAGGACAATTATGATATTCATAAAATGTTAAACAAAACACAAACAAAAACCAAAAGACAAAAACCATTTTTTAGGGAAAAGCACTGCAGTCGCTTTTTTGTGCTGGTGTCACAGCTGGAGGCTGCTAAGGAGATATTTATCAGTTCTCTCTGTAGTCAGGAGTAACTGGAGACACTGGGGTTGGTTGTCAAGCTTTGTGTTATTTAATCTATCTTAGGGAGCTAAAATACTTTATTCATTAGCTAGACATGCCTGAAGAAGCTGTAGCTTAATTAAAAATATTATAATGAAAATCCATCTCTGTGGTTAATGTTTCAGGTTATTGATAACTCCATCTCCTCAGCCGTGAATTTGTTTCACTCCTACGCAGTGGTGCAGTTGTTAGACCCACTCAGTACCAGCCGTCAGCTAATTACTTGCTGTTGCCTCTTTGTACCTTTAAATAGGATGTTGTTGTGATGTGTAGGAAAATTTTTGAAAAAACATCTTCGTAGTGTTTTTTGAGCACAAGGGTGTTTGTGGTCAGCCGAGCAAGTAGGAAATGATCAGTGACCACGAAGTCTGTGTGCTGTGCTCAGGGTGTGGAGTGAGAGCTCTGCCTTTCTGAAAAGTAGTCTTTGTGTCCAGGGCAAGAGGCTTTGTGCAGTAGCTCTCTGTACAGTAATTCAATCTTGAGCTTGCTTTTCAATTAGAGTTGTAATAATCAGGAGAAAAGTAAGCTTATCAAACCTGGATCGTTGCGGTGTTAATGAGGCGTGCTGCAGGACGGTGAAACACTGCAGCTGTTGGTTGGTGTCTGCTTGTGATCCGTAACCTTCAGACGGGGGTTGCTGAATAGCAGGTTCCTGGGGAAGAGTGAGCGTTGGGTCTTCGGTTGCAACAGATGGACCTGCAGAATTTTCTGAGAACTGTGGCTGCAACTGTACCAGCTAGCTAAAAATACAGAAATGAAAGGAAAGCGAAGTGTGGAGGGAGCCTTGCAGATGGCTACATAAGGCTTTTATGAATCCTTAGCGTGGTGGTTCAAGAATCCAGAAGTTCCTGGCTGATGATATAAGAGTCTGGTTTTGGTCAAATGAGCTGATGCCTCTTGGAAAGGGGGAAGAGCAGGACTCTTACTCACCAAATGCTGTGGTGGTCTCTAGATCAGCAGCTGAGGTTCAGGGACTGAGTCATAGCTCTCGGTATTCACCACGTCATCATTTCCTTCCCTGCTCTGCCGTGTACGTTCCTCCTAGCTCTGATCTGTTCATCATCTTTAATTGGTTGATTATTGCAATTATGCATTCAAGTGCCAGTCATTCAGTGACCTGTGCTATTATATTTGAGTGTCTTCCAGGGTACATTGGGTATCCACCAGCCCTTTTACAGCTGGCAAGGAGCTTTGCTGCAGCTGATACGAGACATCTTTAGGTCTGAAATCCTTTAAGAGCCGCTCAGTGGCCTGCCCAGCTGCTCGCATCGGTCAGGCCTGCCAGTGCATCAGGTTCGCAGCCACAGCGGTGAGGCTTCCTGTGCCTTCGTAATGCCTTTGGTCCAGGAACCGGCATTTTTGGGTTGCTTGTGGGCCCAGCCACTATTAATTCCCCCGGTGGCTTCTGTCCCTGTCTGTAACCATCTCAGGGTTCTGAGCAATTCTTGCTCTGCCCCAGGGTTTTTTCTGTGGGCTGTTGCAATTTCATGATGTAATCTCATTTTAATGCATCTGAGGCTACTGTAGGAGCACACTGATAAACAATTTATCAGTTACAATTAGCACTGGGTAATATAAGCCAGGTCGGTGCGCAGAGGCCAGACTTCTTGCGGTTGGGACGGATCTGAAAAGAGATAAAGCTCTGGATCCGCTCCAGAATAGATGGCGAAGGAGAAGAATCGGAGCCCAGGCTGACAGCAAACAGACGCTGCTGTGCTTGCAGGGGGAGCAGGGTCACTGTCAGGATGTGAGCCATCTTAGATGTGATTTTAGTGCCCTGGGCAGGAGCCAGCTGTGACTTTGTCTGCTTCTGCTGAGACACCCACGGAACATCCTGGCTGGTCAGACGGTCGGTGAGGGGCCTTCAGGGGGCTCCTGGGCCTGCAGCTGCACGGCCATGGTGCCTGAGGTGATTGGAAACCCAAATCCTGGAGCTCAGTGGTGAGCCACATGGGTGCCGGTCGAGGCAGATGAGATGGGTAACGTCAGCAAGATGAGAGCAGCTACCAGAGGGAGCACTGTGATCTCGGGAGAGCCGGGTGTTGCCTCTTCTGGATGCCCCCAGCCCACGCAGGAGATGGTTACCTCCTAAAATGGGTACTTCATTAGCGTCTGCTGAGGGTGATAGGAAAATCATGTAGGGCAGGCGAGTGGCTGAAGATGATTACAACATGAAAAGACAATAGATGTGGTGTAAGATTGCTCTTGGCTCCACTTTTAACAAAATGAAGTTTGCTTTTGTTCCCAAAAGCCTGCAGGAGACCGGTGTTCGCTCTTCCACTTTTTTTTTTTTTTTGTGGAGCGGGATGGGGCTATCTCAAATAAGTTTATTGTACGCTTATCCACTGTTCTTTTCAGTTAGTTAAGTGGTGTTTGATTTAACTTTTCCAGTTAAACATTAAAAACATCCTAGCCACATGGTCAAAACGTGGGTTAGAAGGGCGCTGGGTTTCTTTCTGCTCAATATCCTTTCTTACCCTGTTTCTAACCCAGAACAATTTCTTAGCTCAGATCGCTGAGGTGAAATCCTGTTGGCACCAGAGAATCTCTGCTAAATCGCGTTGCTCTGCCACACGTGTGCTGCTGCAGTGCTCGGCTGAAGCGGAGGTGGCCGAGGTTGGGCCTTGTGGTACGGGCGGTGGGACTGAGGTCAGGGAACAGACTGGTGCTGTTCTTCAGAAGTTTGCTTCTCAGTCTGGCACCTGTGTATCTGAGTGGTGAACACATCCCAAAAGCATTCAAAGGAAAATGGCATGTTTTAAATAACGTGTTACGCTGCAGCGCTGTGATGGTTGAAAAAGACCTCATTCTTCATTGCCAGCCATTAAACGGTAATTATAAAATTGAGAGGAGATAGGGTTATTGCAGGAAGGAACCAGACTTCGAGTTTGTTTTGACAGGGTATCAGTTGCTGCCTTTTAAAAACTGTTTTGATTCCTCTTCATCAGATGATCGCAAAGGAGGCGTTGGGTCGTTGATAAGCGTGCTGCCACTGCGTGTCACTGCAGCGGCGCGGCGATGGCAGAAGGCTGCGAGCACCGGTCTGAGCGCCACGTGCCGGCTGCCCCGGCCTGCCCTTGGTGGCTTCTGCCTGGGGATTCCCTGGGGATGAAGCTCGCTGCCTTTACTCCTGATGACTGGGCGGTTGCATTTCGGTTATGCCTTTTTGCAGAAGTACAAACCCCTCCCAGCCGGGCGGTGGCCGAGGTGTGCCTGCTGTGCTCATGTCTGCGGCAAATCGGGCATCTTAGAGCGAGCGAAGCACTGCTAGAGGGGAAAACCTGTTTAGATAGCCATTCTCCTAATTTCTGAATGTTGTCGTAGGACAGGAATCCTGACTCCTGAGTCACTGCTGTGAGCACACAGAGCAAGCAGAGCTGGCGAGGGCAGCCCGTTCCCCCCAGGAACGCGAGGGAGAGCTGTTGTGCACGCCGCTGCACGCACAGCATCCCGGCAGCCTGTTGCAATTAGGAATGGGATTAGGTTTAATTTACCATGAAATGCTTTTACGAAATAATGCATTCTAGGTTAACGTGGCGCAATAAGGATTGCAGAGATGCAACCACTTGTAGACCTGGTGATTTTTTGGAAAGGACCCTGCTGCTGTGGGCTCGGAGCAGCCGGGGCTGAGGAGCTGCCTGCAGCTGCCCATCTGCGTGTCGGGCTCTGGGCACCCGAAATAGTCAGTGTGCTTCTGATGCAGGGCCGAAGGAGGCTGTTAAACAGCATTGACACACACAGACCAGAGGTAACCTCGCTGCCTCTCTACTAATATTTTGATATAAAGTTGTTTTGACTCAGTTCCTGCTTTCCCATGCTGTTGTCCGTGCCATTACCGCTGGGCGACAGCCAAGTTCCCACTATTGTTTCTGTTCTTTCAGCAGTTGGGACTTGTTAATACAGCCAGTGCGTGTTTACTGTACTGAAAGGAAACGGCATTTCAGAGAGCAGCTTGAGCACAGAGAAAGTAGTTCTTTCTAGCGGGCTTTCCTCCAGATATGAGGGACTTTGTACTGTAGTGCAAGGCTTCTCTTAAAAATTAACTTAAGGTAAATCTTAAACATGAATAAAGCTTGTAAAAATGTAGTATTTGGTTTAGTGATTCATGGCTGGGGCTGGTAAATACACGCAGTGCTATGGAGGCAGTATAGGTTATTTGCTATCCACATATTTGGCAAGTTTTGATTGCTGGAGTTGGAGATTGCAGATGTCAGATGAGGCTGGGTCTAATTCCAGATTTGTTTCACAAGTCAGCGGTACTGCGCAGGTCAGGGCAGGAAATGCAGCAGATCTGGTTGCAAATGCGGGAGGGATTGCAGTAAATCAGCCACTTAGACTCCACGGAGCCCCAGGCCTAGCGGGGACAGTGCCCTTCGTCTAAAAAATGTGTGTGAAGGCCCTGCCTGTAGCAACGGAGCAATGAGCAGTTTGACACAGCCTTTTACTGGGGGGATGTTTTAATGCCCTGCCTGGGCTGGGGCTGGAGGAGCCCGGAGGTGGCTGGGGGAAGCCTGGGTCGAGAGCAGTCCATCCTACCTTGGCCATGTCCCGGGGACATGGAGGTGGCGCTGAGCACTTCTGGGCCTTGGGGAAGAGGAGAGGCAGGGAGAGCATGGAGCAGGAAATAATGGAAGTGTGCACGCTCAGGGTGCTTGTTACACAGCAGTGGCTTGTAACTGCTATTGCTTTTTTCATTAAAAATGCCACGTTGCAAGGTAAAATGGGTGAAGGACATGTTGTACCAACTTATTCTGTTCTATTCACTGTGATCTAGAAGTGGGTGATGTAAATGAAAGATGCGTGGAGTCATGTTTTGCAGGGCGAAAGAACAGCGAGGTGTGCGGCGCTTCCAGCTGTGCGGAGGGAAGGTGGCTCAGGCGCTTGTTAGGCAGGCGTGGGATTATGCCGAGAACAGCTGCAGTGATTTCAGATGCAGTTTTACTTTCCTGCTTCTTGTTCCTGCTCTTTGACGAAGGTAACGCCTTGCACGAAAGAGTGCTTTTCCCTTAGAGTGTGTTCTGAATGCACAAAGTCACATTTATACCTTCAATAGCTGGAGATTACCTGAGCACATTCTGTAAGGGAGAAAATAATACCAAATTTCTCTAGCCAGGAAGTAATAAAAAGTTCCATATTTTATCTTTTTGAAAGGATGATGGAAATGCATCACTTAAGAAATGATAAGCCTGGCATTAACTGACTTTAAAGAGCAGCATGCTTTGAGACACACATAACTTCTCCGAGAACATACTGTTCTCTTTATAGCGTGTGGTCTGTCTTCCTGAAATTGGCCCTTGTGTTTCGAATTGCCTGTGCTTCCTGACCCCCTGAAGCAAACCTTACTTCAGGTGTGGCGTTGCCACGGAGCACTAGCATGTCTTAGCTAAATGCTAAGTGTGTAGCTAATTTATAATTTTCAGCCCATGTTGGGTGAAAAGTCTATTATTTGTATGGTAATACTTATCAACCATTTTTTTTTTTGTTAATAGTAGATTTTTTTATTGGTGAAAATGGGGAAAAAATCCTATTTATCCTTCTTTTGCTTGACTTGTTCCTTTGACGTAAGTAAATGTAAAGAAAATGTTTTAAGTACTTTCCAGAATAGTTGTGCTGTACAAGTTTCCTGTTTCTCCTTTGTTTTTTCAGATTTTCCTCCTCAGCTGAGATAGAAGGGAAGTGCTGAATGATTATGTACATGAGCTTTCAAACATCATAGTATATTTTTAGCTCATTCCCTAAGCTTTAACATTGATATCTTTGTTTTACACTGAAACAATTCAAGGTACAAAAGCTGTTCAGGATGTTTAGCTGGGCCTTTCTTAAGTTCAAGAGAAACAAAGCTTGGGGGGAAAAAAAGAATTAACATTTTCAGAAGAACTGTTTTAGCATTCTTATTGTTGCATTTTAAACTTAAATTGCTTAAAAGCTTACATTAAAAGTTATTCTAACAATTTGTTTACATACTTTTAATAATTGGAATACTGATGTACTATTGATAAAAGTGCACAGATTTTCTTTTAGAGAGAAATGTGTGCCTGACTTTCTGCTTTGATTACAAATAAAATGCAAACCTGCAGTTTTTCCCTTATCCCGTCAAAGATGACCATGGCAGTAAGACGGCCTTTTCAGAGTAATTAACCATCCTGTTGCAGTCTAAACTTAGCACGGATAGCGATAAGGTGTATTAAGCATGTAATTAGCCTAATGCTCCTGTTTCTCTTTTATTTCATCTAACTGCAATTTATTAGATTCTTTTATGTATAGACATAGTGTGTTTAAGAGAGAATAGATTAATCGGTTCACACCTTTGTTACATGAATGCAAAACGTACAGGAATAAGTGCACTTCACAGCAATAATCTTGTACATTATTTTGTGAGGTAAAAACAAGTGTTTGTATTGTCATGAAAATTATTAATGTTACCAATGTTTTTCTTTTATCACAAGAGTAGTTTGGTAAGGAAAATAAATGCAAATTTATTTTTTTTCTTATCTGGATTTTCTAATACTGATTAAGTCAGAGGAAAGTGCAGCTTTCAAATGCATTTGGAACCTGGTAAGATTTACTTTGTGCCTTTGCCTTCCCCTGTTCTCTCCCCTTCTGTTACCATTTTTGGATTGGGGTTCATAAGAAGTGTAAGTATCGTACTTGAATGTGACTCCTCTTAAACGAAGACATAAGGTTCAGAGTTTTATCTTACTGAGCTGACAGTGCTCTGATTTTTTTTGTTGTTATGATATTCACGAGTGTTGCATGTGCTTTACAGAAACAGTAAGATGAACCTTCCCTCATCAACTTGTAATTGAAACAATGGATTGCAGTCGCATGGGATCATGAAATGCAGTAGGAAGGGCGGTGGTCGCAGAGGGGGTAACGTGGACGAGAGCTTACAAAGGCAGGCAGCGTGTGCTGACAGTTCAGGACCACATGTTCCTATGGGACAGACTTCCAGGCAGATTAAATGTATCCAGTATCTGGCCTTCTTTAGCAAACATTACAAAACATTCCCCAGTGGTATAAAGCTTCATTTCATATGTGCTAACGTGCTTTTTGCGTGAGGGGACAAAGATGTTTCACCAACATTTCTAATCTTTGTCTTTTTGGAAGTGTGTGGTTGTCTAATCTGTGTTCCAAATTCATCGTTCAGATTGAATCATTCTATTTTTAAAAGATTGAAGAATTAAAGATATTAGAAGTAGTAGATTTTTATATACATATTTTAGAAAAAAGGTTCAAATCATAGCATACTAAAGGTTAATCAGCTATATCACTTCAGCTTTTTGTTGTTTCTTTTCATGCTGTTTGACAATTCTCACTAAGCTGCAGAGAATATTTTGTTTTCCAGAACACGTGGGTGAGATGGGAATACATACATATTCAGGCATTAGTTTTAGCTTTAATACCTTATTGCTAGGAAGGTATGAGATGTTTACCCTTTTAGTATTGTTGCCGTCTGGTTGGGGTTGTAGACTGTCAAGGACTGCCCTCATATTCACTTCTGAATCCTCTAATTTTAGTTCCCTTTGGAGTTGGCTGTTTCAGCCTCTGCTTCCGGAGCGTCAGATGTTTTTCCACTTCTTTTCATGCTGCGAACTCCAAGTCATCCTTACCTGTGATGAACATGGGCAGAGAGAGGAGGCTGAAATACCCTCAATCAATACAAATGATACAAAGTGGGTGAGCTTCCAGCACAGATACCTGTGGCAGAAAGGTGTGCAGCGTGGGTCTGCCACCTCGCCGTTCTGCTGTGGGGCAGCAGATGAGATCACGGCCAGTATTTGTCCTCAAGTGGCGTGTTCTCTCCGGGCACTTGTGCTAAGGAATGTGATGTCTTTGACAGAATGCAAATTAGCTTCAGGACAAACTTTGCTAAGGAGCTAATTTGGCTGAGTGATGACTATAGAGGTCTGGTGCCCTGTTACACATCAGATGAGACTCACATTTCCGAGGCCAGTTGCAAAGCTGGTGTTCTGTTACACAGGCCTCTTTGCAGTTGTGATGCGTGAGTATCAAGAAATTCCATTTTTTCCCTTCAGTCTGGACGACCATTGAAGTATTTATCTGTAAAACCACTAGCACTGAATTCCAAACTGTGGTTGTTTACCCGCAGCTGAAATGCATTACTTCTTTGAGAAATTAGTGCCACTCTGAGGTTATTATTGCCTCTGTTTAAAATAAAGATTACGAAAATACCCATGGACTGCATTGATGAGATGTTTTGTGAAGTACTTCAGCACCTTTCTTTAAAAGTCTCTAGTATTAATGGGTGCTTGTGTCAGCTTTCCAAACATTGACCCAGAACCTGTTGCTGCTGCTCTCTGCCCCTGTCCACCAGTTTGTAGGGCCTCCGTGGGCTCCTCAGCTAAACAAATGTAAGAAAGAACAGGCTGGAAATGGATTTTCTGTCTCTTTTTGTTGTCTATGTGTATGAGGGGGTGGCTTTAATGTCAAGTTCTAGTGCAAGCTGTCTTCAATCCTGGATAAGCATTGATTAACACTGTACATGTGAACTTAAATTGCTCAGTTTCAGAAGGAAATGAAAGTAAGAGTAGAAAACAAATATTTAGGGTAAATATTAATGAAATACTTGATGTTTCAGCTTACGCAAGAGATTTCACTGTTTGCAGACACTGTACAAAGTCCTTGTGCTAAACATACGCTTCATTCAACATTTTGGTTTTTTTTGTACTTGACCAGAGACTGCTTGTGGATATCGTGGCACGGTCCTTCTTTGAGCATAACAGTTCAGTTGGCAAAACAGAGAGTACTGAGGCAAAAATAAGGAGCATATCAGAAAAAGTTGTTTTGTAGTGCCTGAGGAACCCGAGGAGTAATTGAGCCTGGAGCCACGCAGCTAGGCTCAGCACAGTGCTGTGTCCTTATCCAGCCCATAATGTAAAACACAGGTGAAAATAAGTTCCCTTACTAATGAACCCAAATCAGTCAGTGTGCAGTGCGAGGCCAGAACAGCTTCTTGGCGGATTCTGAAAAGTGACCCTAAGAGAGATGGACAGATGAACAGACCCTGGATGGAGCTGGAGCTTTCATAAGCTCTGCAAGCTTATGACTTGACCACGTTATTTGTTAATGTTAAATACCTCAGAACAGCACGAATGATCAATAATGCTGCCAAGTGTTCTGACGGGTTGTGAGGGAGGTGAGCATCAGGAGAACAGCTTCCTGACTGAGGTTCCCACGAGAGGAAAGTGGAGACTTCCCCAGTCATGGTCAGCCCCTTCGGTGGGGTCCCCAGCCCCGTGTAGGCTGGTGCTGACAGGAGGGCGGTGGTGGGCGGCACGTTGTGGGGCCGTGCTGCCACGGCCTCTCACGGCGTGCGATGTGTGGGCCTGCTTTTAACTTGTCCTTCCAGTCCCGTAGAGTCGCTAGCATAATTGCATGTGTGTGAGAACAAGGAAAGCTCCAGCAGAGCTGAAAGAAGCTTGTGGAAAATATAATTTAGCGGTAGAATTTTGTTTTCTGCTGAACGAGGGGAAAAACAGGGGTTGTTATGTCTTTGTGCAGGAACGTATTTTTGAGTTGTAGGTGGCATAGATGTTAATAATGAAAGCATCCAGCGATGTTTGAATAACGAGGTCCCATTCACTGCTGCGGCAATTAGTCGCGCGGGGCTGGGAGCAGCGGATGCGCGGGGCCTGCTCCTGGAGCTGCAGGCCCATGGCAGAGCCGGGGCGGCCGCAGCACGAGGCGGTGTCGGGGGAAGAGGTCTGCTGCTGCTGTTCTCACTGCAGAACAAACCTTACTCAGCCAGAAACACTGCTGCCGGCCTGAAGCGGCTGGGCGACAGTTAGGGAACATCTGCATGGCTCTGAGCGATGTTCTGTAGGCTGATGTTTATAGAGAGATGTGTGGATTCGCCAGAGAAGAAGTAAATAGAGCCTGTGTGTTACCCACATGCTGTTATTTAATTAAAGTCTACTCGCGAGCTTTTGCCAGCTGGGAAGTTGGTGAGGAGTGGTGCAGAGTCGTATTCTGGGGAGCCTTAGAGAAGAAAAGAGAGCAAATTAGCATGCCCTGGGCTGGGTGGGCTTGCTTGGTCTGTGGTGTGAGCACCCACGTGCAGGAGGTTTTCCTGTCAGCCTGCTCATCGACATCTGCGCTGTTCTATGCTAATAGTCGGTAATCGACCGTGAAACAGATTCATGTCTTAAAATTATTTTTTAGTAGTGGCATGTACCTCTTGCACAGTTGAAATCTCACTTGAATTAGGAAAGCCCCTGGATGTGATTTGCTGCTCAGTTTCCTACAGCTTTTGAAAACTCCATCCTTCAGACTTCTCAAGTGCTCTTTAGTTTTGGGTGGGTGATGTGACGGAGTCCTCTGAGGTTTTGGTGGGTTATTTTGTGAGATAATCTTTCCAGTTTTAGCAGGGTCCATTGAGAGGTACTTTACAGGATATTTCTTCCATGTAATTATTATGTAGAAGCATTTTAGTAAAGTAACATTCCTGAAAGAAAACCCAAAGAACTTGCACATGGCAGTCCATCTTTTCGTACCTCACTTATTTTTAGATGGGTTGTCTAAGGAAACTAAGTTTAACTTTGCTTGTCAGCCTCCCCGCAGCTTCTGACCTGGGCTGGTTTTGGTGCAGGGCTCAGCAGGACCGCGCCGTCAGTTACTGCAGTTCAGCTGGAGGGTGGGGAGATCTGGAACCATAGGAATCCGATGGTGAAAGCACATCTTGCTATCTCCTGAAGCTCTTTGCCAAGATTCTAATCAAAATGTAAAGCTAAGCAATAATGTAGCTGCTGAGTATACTTGGATATCTGGCAGTATGTTCACGTGGTAGCCTGAAGATATTAAATTTAGTATTGTACACAGACTCAAGTCAGCAGTTTTGCAGGCTTCTAAGGATGTAAATGGTGAAGCAGACATAACACCTCTTTTCAAGGGAGGTCCAAAAAATAAAAGTGAGATATATTCTCTAGCAAAATTCTCAGATCCTTCAAGTCGCATACCCATGCAGGGTGTTCTTGCAGCAGGCTGCCACGTCGATGTTGGGCTGAACCTGGCCGTGCGTCTCTGCAGCTGGGGATGGTGTTGTGCCAGGGGGCTGCTGAAACCCCGTGTCTGGGCCCATCCTCGGGGTGAAGGGGCTGCTGACCAACTTGAGCAGCAGCTACTTCCAGCTCTCCCATAGCTATTTTAGATGGTTTCAGGCTCCGATTCCATTGCCCCCTGAAATAGCAAACTGCCTCGTGAAGAATCCCTGCACTGCAGCACGCTCAGAGCTGTGCTTGCACATGCACGGATGTTTGAAATATAAAGCTTAGATTAAACAGCATAAAAACGTGTAGTAAGTATTGAATTTCATGCAGGGTCTCCATCACTGGTGAAGCATTACTCTTAACTGAGTCAGAATATTTTTTTAAGTGTTGGTTACTTTAAAAAAATAAATAAGGAAAGCCCTGTTCTTGGGATATCTGATCAAAGATGCCTCTTTCCATAAAACAGCTCGGTAGCTCTTTAAAAGGAAGAGCTATGTAAGGAAAAACAGGTTTTTCTCTATTGGTTGGATTCCCTTTCAACACGGAGGGTTTTTATTAGACTGCTAATTTGAGAATGTTCAAAACAAATGTGTTCAGAAATGAAGAGCAGGGTATGGAATGCTGTGTGTTGTCACTGAAGTTTTCCTCGGAGATAGGTTCCGGGTTGATCGAGTTGAACTTGAAGGAAAAAAAACCTTAAAAGGGAAGAAACCCCCCTGCACTTCTGTGCATGTTTCCAGATAGCACCTCAGATAAAGTGAAACCTTACGCGAGCACCATTTCATGAAGTATTGTCTAGAAACTCTTCATTCCATTAATTCTCTTCCTGAAAATCTCCGAGGGGGTGGGAGGAGAATGATGCAATGCCCAGTGACTTGGGATTGCAAGTTAAGCAACAAAGAAAAGCCCTGAACACGCAGGAAAGCAGGCGGCTCTTAACATGCCTTTCGCACCCCAACACCTATTTCTGCCCCAAATTTTGCACCGCACAGCGGTGCTTCTTGCTTTAAGCCTCAGGTTTTTATTTCTGCTTTCCTCCCCCTGGGCTGCTCCCACAAATCTGTGCCTGGGGAGCTGCGGGGTCGTGCCCCTGCGGCACGGGGTGCTCGGGGGGCGCAGGGAGCGGGGCAGGAGCCCCCCGCTGCGTTGGGCGTGGGAGCACACGGGGCTCAGACCTCGCCGCCCCTTGGGGTAATCATTGACTTGCGCCGCTCTCGCTCGCTAACTTCGGTGTCTGGCTCCGGTTTGCGTCACCAGGAGGCTGTACGTGGCCGCTCCCCGCAGCCGCCACCCGGACACGACCCGCTCCGCCGAGACGCAGGTGAGGATCGGGCCCGGCCTCCCGCGAGGCCCCAACACCCCTGGGATGGATCCCGGGGATCCGGGCAGCTCCTGCCCGTGTGGCAGCGGGCAGATGCTGGTCCCTCGGTCTCCATGGCAACGCTGCCTGCGCTAGGGTAGAGCCCAGCCCAGATCCTTCCTCCGGCGCTGCGCCTGTGTCACCTCGCTCATTGTTCCCTCCACGGAGCGGAGGCGAGGAGAGGGAGCCGAGCGAGGAGGCCACCCGCGGCACCGCTCTCCTCCCGTTGCCCCTCGCCCAGCGGGCGCTCGGTGAGGCCGTGCTGGCAGCCCTGGCATCCAGCAGCACCTCAGCGGCGTGCCTCCACATCGCACGGCTTCCATCGGCGTGGGGAAAGCCTCCGTGCCGGCCGCTCGTTGAGCATCGCCACGGGAGCCCCGCCGGCAGAGCCGCTGTCCTCCCAAAGGACCCTCGGCAGCCCGCGGGTCGGGGCTGGACACGGGCTGCCTCCCCTCACCCTGATCTGCACCACGAGGGAGAGCCGGGTGAGATGGCTCCGCGGGCCGGCCGCTGCTGATGCCTTCCCCGGAGCCTTTCGGGGAGAAAAATAACTTGGGTCCGTCGTTGAGGAGAGCCGGCCGTTCTGCTGCTCGATGGATTGTGTAGACGTGTCAGAACTTTGTTCGATGGACTGCTGCCTGCACAGCTGCCGAGCCAGGAGAAGATGATTTTTTTTATCCTGCTGATATTTACAGAAAATCAAAAAACTTGCCTTGGAAAGGGAGTTGCTTCTCCGGCTCTGAAATGAGAAAGTAAGAGACTAATTCTGTGCTTGTAAATGGTCGGATTTCAAGTGACTGCTAGGATTTAAACCTTGATTTCTCTTTAACATGGCTGAATTAAAGATATGTTGATAGAACTCTGGAAATCTGATTTTAAGTAGGAAAAGTGTTTTTTTTTTTCTACTTGACAAAACCCAATCTGCGGCCTCACATATCTTAAACATAGAGATGTGCCGGTAGTGTAGTGCTATTTGCAGTACCTGGAAATATTTTAAGTGGAATCTCTTTTGCAAAATAAAATCAGGGTCGTTAAGGAGAACGTATTTTACAGTAACCGCTACTGAATATCGATTCCTCACTGCTGCTGGAAAAATGGATTACCTTGGAGACAAACTGTCAGTGGCACAAACTCACATGACCCAGTGGATGGGTACGGTGCGGAGATCTCTACAGGAAGCACTAAATTTAGTCACTACTGCGGTTGCTCATGAGCGGACTAGCGGGGAAGGTGGAAGCAGGACTCCCTTCAAGCGAACCTCCTCCTTCAGGCACTTCGCGTCCCGCAGCAGGGAGTCCTTCCGAAGGTTTTCCGTGCGGAGCCAGCAGAGGTTTTCCTCTCTGAGGAAGAGGCAGACGAGTTCAGAGCCGCCTGACCTTGTAAGCTATGCACCTTCTTGAGCCTCTGGAGGTAGACGAGGTGATGCCGAAGCCTTGGCTTCGTGGCAGCATTTTCCTAGTGCCAAACCCCCTGTCCTGTCTGCTTTTCCTCTAGAAATATCCCCCCAAACACTTGCAGGTAGCGATGTCTGACTGCTCCCAGCTGCTTTCTGCCTGTAGCACAGACGGAAAGCTCCCTTGTCGGGGAGCACACTTCACCAAGGTTTGGGGAATGGGGAAACATTTTGTTGATCTTTTTTTCAAGCAGCGCAGGAAGGTAGGACAAATATTTGTCTAAAATGAGAAGAAAGTTCGTCTGAAAGTGCACTCGTGTCAGTCATTTCAAAACGCTGCGGGTCAGCGTGACTTGGAATGTAGCTCAGGATGTGTAATTCCTCAAAAAATGCCTGAAGTTGTGTTTGTGCAGAGAGTTGAGCGCTGTCCCTCTGCAGTCAACAGTAAATGATGGTTTTTCTCATTTTCTATTGAAAAAGAGGCATTTTTCTTAGCATAATTGCTACTGTGCTCTGAAGCAGAAGTTACAAGACCCGGGTGAATGAGGCACCCAGGGCATACATGCACGGGACGTTCTGGTGCGAGCTCATGGAGCTTGCCTTGAACCACGTACTGAACAAGGCTGCATTCCTTGGGCAGGTGTGGCGTTTGTGTACGGGCTCCTTCCAGTATTATTTTTATCAGCTACGGTCTACAGCATTTTTGGCCTGTCTTTCTGTTAATCTCCTCTTTGGCTGTACTGCAAAAGAAAATAGTCAAGTGAGCACAAAAGAACGAGGAGGAAAATATTTGGTAACCATTGTTACGCTGTTAGCATGGGGATTTTTTTTTTTAAAGTTGATACTTCAGATTGCTTAGAATTGTCTGAATTTAAAAAAAAAACAAAACTCTTTAGAAAAGAGAAATCAATGGGACTAAAAAAATGGAAATTGGAAGCTGCAGAGGGCATCAGTACTACTTTCTCTGCACTTTGCACTGCTTACAGAGCAGAAAATCTCGAGCCGTTGGGTGACCTTTTCGGTTAATTCACTGGTGACAGCAGTGGAGCTGCCATTCCTGCTTCAGCAGTAATTTTGCATCGCCTTAGCTGTGTGCCCTTAGTTTAACTTGTGCTCGGCTCCTGTGCTCAAGTTTAAGGTTACTCAGCTCTTGTGCAAGTGCGTAGCTCGTGCCGTTGCAATCCTGCCCAGAACACCTTGTGACCGCAGAGCTTGAACTGCTGTTTTTCCATCTGGCTGGAACAGGGTCCCGGTTGCGCTTAGCCCTTGGAACACCTGACATTTCCTACAAAACCCCACCAACGCTGGGATGAGTATAAAGCCCGCACTTCATGGGGGGGCTGTTTATTGGCTTTAAGGCAGCACCGCTCGGCAGTTGTGTGGTGCTGGTGCTCCAGCGGTGCGATTTTCAAGCACGGCGCCGTGGGGTTACTGCCCATGGCCCGGCCGCTGCCCTGCCGCGGTCACCGCACGCTGCAGACGGGGCTTCCACTGCACCCAGCTCAAACAGCACGACGTAGTCATAGCTGTAAGTGCCTTGCTGGGGAATTGGAGGTAGAGGAGGTGTGAGAGTGTCCGTCTGTGTAAACGTAGCTGTCCCTTTGTCCTTCTTTCTTACAGCTTTGGTGGACTTCCAGATTAAGCACCTACGGAAATAATAGATGGCAGTTTGCGCGGCCCTCCTGTCACTGCTCCAGATATGTTCTGATCGAACTGTGTGCCTTAAAGCAGTCAGCCATTTGTTTGGGTGTCTGTAACTTAAATGCTTAGGCTCAAAACCTCCTTGTCTCGGGCGCCGTTCCACGCCTGGGCTGCCATCCTGCCTTGGCAGCGGCTCTGCTGGCGAGGGGCTGGTGCTGTGCGTGCTGGCTGCTGGAGCCCGTGCTGGGAAAGGAGGAGTGGGTGCTGTAATTCCCTAAACGTGGGGGAATGGGCAGGTCGGTGCCTTGATAGCGATCCATCAGAACGTACCCTCACTGGTAGCTGCTGCAAGCTGGGAAGTTGGGAAAGGGCTCGTGGGTAAATCGCTGCAACGTTGCTGGGCTTTACGAGAGGTTTTGATGCGCTACAGGGGAGTTTCAGGATTGGAGTGGAAGGGATTTGATGTAATTAGTTATTTCCTTGCTGGAGGTCATGAAAGTGAAAACCTGGCTGCAAGAGAGAGGAAATAATTTTATTATCCAACACTTCACTTCAACAGCCCAA
Organism: Nettapus auritus; assembly: GCA_011076525.1. NCBI lineage: Eukaryota > Metazoa > Chordata > Aves > Anseriformes > Anatidae > Nettapus > Nettapus auritus. Next base: position 1,198,073 of record CM021779.1, on the reverse strand, counting down.
GGACTGCGTACTCCCGTTGTTATTCTGCTCATACCTTGTCACATTTTCCTACGGGATGTCTGGCGATGCTCGGTGCTTCTCTGCAGCTCGGCACGCAGGAGGTTCTGCAGCAGAGTGCTCAGGAAGGAAGGCTGGGCGGATAAGCGTTACGTACAGCGTAGCTTTTGGGTGAGAACCAGACCTTGTACACAGGACATCAGGAAGGTAGTGTGTGCCTTAAAAAAAAGGAGGGGCAGATTAGAGGAGCTTCTATAAATTTGAACCCATGTGCCTTAAATCACACCTAGGTAAATAAATGCCTAACACTGCCATCCGTTTCTGAATCTAGAGGAAGCGCAGCCAGGCTTTTAGGAACTGTGTTAAAGCTGGAACAATCAAAGGATGGAGCCTGAGAGCTATTACACCAATTTGTCTTGTGGTTCTCAAACCAACAGCTGAGCAGTCACAATGCAATGTATGCAAATCTATTAACCACCAGCAGAAGTGCAGGGATCATTTCTATTTTAAATAGCTTCCTCGGTGTACTCAATGGCAGGCTGTTTGGGAAGACTTTAAAATTATTTTCCTTGAGGTACTCCTGTCAATTTGTTCACTGAAACTGGGTATTCTATTTGTCCTGGTTTCATTCATAGCAGAAACCCCTGAACACACTTTTTTTTCCTTCCTCTCATCACTTGCTGCTTCCCAGCAGGCTTTTCCTTCCCTTTTGCCTTGTGGTGGCCTGTTCGTGTGGCCGCATCTCCACAGCCAGTAATCTGTTAGCTTTGTTTCCACTGAAACCAAACGGGGCTTAGATCATTTCCTTTAAATAGCTGTTATACGGTGTCCTCATGTTTAATTTGAGGAAAAAAGGTGTCACCACTGCCTGAAGAAGCTCCTTGGCTGCTGCATCCAAGATGGGCTGGGCTCTGTGTCCCGCACGTCGGCCGTGCTCACGGGTGCGTCGTTATTCTGGTGTGCTAACACCCCTTCTGGGGGCTGCACCTGAGCCTGCAGAACTTACCACCCTACAGCGAAACCTTTTAAAACTGATTTTTCTCCTAGGTGCTTTTATTGAGGCTTCTTCCCTTTTTTTCCCTTTTGTGACCAGCTGTGTCTTTGCTGTAACAGGAGCAGGGATGCTGCTGTTGAACAGTGCTTTAATTTAGTTTTAATCACGGTAACGCCGGTCACGCTCCTGATTTAGGTCTGACACCTTGTTTCGTGTCCAACACTGTTAGTTCTAGATCTCTGACGTTGTTGGCATCGTGTAAATGTTGCCGTTGTTTATCTGTCTCGTACAAAAGGTGGTTCCTCAGCTATCCCTGTTGCTGCCATAGTTATGGCAATTTGTTCCTTGGTAAGAGACCAAACTACTCAGATGGCTCACGAGAAAAAAAAGCTCCCGGGTGTTTCACATTCTCAGATGTGTTTGAGACTCTCTGGGAGAAGATTTTGAGCCAGAACAGAAAGTTAATTCTGTGGTGCTTGGGCTGCGAGCGCTCGCTGTGTTGGAGGCGTGTGTCTGTTACCGGAGGCGTTCTGGGGGGTGCTAAAATAGCACCCGGGGGCGTGTGGCTGCTCTTTGCTTTCTGCCGGCCTGGTCGGTTGACAAAACCAGCTCTTTTCATTCAAGCTGGACCAGGCAGCATCCTGGTGACTTTGGTTTTGGTTTCACTGTAGTTCCAAAAGAGATGGAAGTTGTGCGTTGATTGTGTGCCCTTCCAGGAGCATCCATCCACGCTTCCAAAGTCTGGGAGCTCCCGTCTCTGTTTTGGTCTTCCCAGATGTTTCTTTCTAGGCCGGTTTGGCCAACGCAAGTGTGTGCCATCAGCTTGTGGGGCACCTTGCCTTCGTTCAGGTAGGTCCCCGCTGGCGCTGGAAGGCCTTGTGGCTTCGAGGAGCCTTTGTCTGCGTTCGCTGCTGGGTTTTACCAGGCTCTGTCTGCAAAGGTGTGTCCTTCACAGGGAACGTCCTTCAGCAAAAGGCATGAATGCACGCTGGCGTTTTGTTCTAGCTTGCCTGGCTTGCCACAGACCCTACAACACATAGCTGCTGTAATCTTGCTCTAATACCCACTGGGAGCACGAGGAATTGCTCCCCAAAATACTGCATGCATTGTCAATTTATCTCTACGTTTCCAGAGAGCTCTTAGGGCAGTGAGAAGAGGGTTTGTAGAAAGAACACTTTTAAAAGGGAGTTGTTTGTCCTTTGTGGGGTGGGGGAGGAGCAAGCTGTTTGGTTTAATTAATGAAGATACGAGGGCCAGCGCTGAAACAGTTCATGCTGCTTCATTTTAATAACTTCTCTTTGGTTCAACAGGCCATGAGCAGAGCTGGCAGTGCAAATCTGGGCCATAAAGCCGTGGTGATGGGGGTGCAGCAGCCTGCCTTTGTTCCCTAGTTATTTTGACAGGAACAATCACTTCAGTGGCTTTGCTCTATGAATTTCCTTAGGCTTGCTGCAAGGAGTTGATTTTTACCATGTTCTTAGAGTAGAAAAAGACAAATAAGTTTGGAGCTGGTCATTTTGTGCGCATTCACCTTGTTTTTTTCATTTTTTTGAAGCTCTCCGTGATAGGCAGTTAGCTTTCAGAGGGAAATAAATTCCTTACCAAAACATCACCGAATGCAGCTCTCAGCTCTGACAAGGCATTTTTATTGATTTTTTGTGGCTTTGCTATAATTTCATGAAATATTTGTCTTTGTTTCATGGACCAGGGGTGTGTGTATGTGTTGACTGCACCCTTCCAAAACTTCTTCAAAGTTGGTTGGAATTGTCGCTTAAACAAGCAATGCGCAATTTCCAGAATCTGCTTGTTTGGTGTTCATTTGGCGTCAAGAAATCCTATAGTTTTCTGTGCATCTTGGAATCTAGACTTTAAACTGAAGAGCCCTTTTCCCCAGGAATGTTTGTTTGAGGTTCAACCTGTGTCTTGCGTGGAAGAATGTTAACTGTGCGGAAGAGCTGTGAAATAAAATATTTCAAGTAGGAGGTGTTGATTTCAAGCATGCAGCTTTTCAAAAAAAGCAAATATATTCACTTCCTACCATAACAGTACAAAATTGTCTTGTTCTGGCTTGTGTCTCCTGCAGTGTTGAAGACGCGGGAGCCTATTCGGCTCTCGCTGCCAACTTTTATTAATCTGATGAGAGCTGCATATGGCCTCTGGGCGTGAGGAAGTTCCTGCACCCCCGAGCAGCGCAGCGCTGCCCTGCTCAGTGTGTGCTGCTCAGCCTGGGCTGTCGGAGGCTCTGGTCCTGCTGGATTTGCTTTGTGTGTAAGGCCGAAAAGAAAACTTCATATGGTCTCATGTGAAATTAAAGGTGTGTTCCCAAGTAGCTCCTCTAGGCTGCTTTGGTGTTATTTTTCCTCTTCTCAGAGGAAGTGCCGCAATGGTTCGCGTACCCCTAGCGAGGTGTATATTTAGAGTTTGGTTCTTGGCTGCTTCTTGCACATCAAGTCAACCTCTGCTCTATCTTCAGCCTCGTGCTGAAACCACACGGGCGTGTGGTGAATGCTCTCAGCAAGTCCCAGCTGCGCTATTTTGGGGGTACAAAACACGACAGGCTCTGAAACGTCTTTGAAATCCTCGATGGAGCCAGCAGGTTGGCTTAGCTGGGAGTCACTACAAGAGCCGCGGGTATCTGTGGAGCGTCTGATGGTGCTGGGGAGGCCGTCCTCGCCTGGGTGGAGCCTGCGCTGGAGGTCCTTTAACTTCCCTGCTCGGTGAGGTCAGAAGGAGAGCGCACGGTTCCTGGAACCGCTATCTGTGGCCGCAGGACACGGGGTGGGTGGGGTGGGAGGCAGCAGCACGCCGGGTGCTGCCCCGCAGCAGCTCCGGTCAGGAGCTGAGCTCAGCCCCGAGCTGGCAAATCCTCCGCCTGCCTGCCGGGAAGCACCGGAGCGTTGGTCCTGAGCCATGACTTACTCCTTGTGGGCAGCGCTAATTCGCCGGATAGTAAGTACCCATGGAAACGACGGGGTGCTGCTTCCACCGAGGCTGCTTTTACTACTCTGCTGTTGGTGTTCAGATGCTTAGAAAGAAAAAACACACGTTGCAAAATATTGTGTGCTTTCTAAGGCCCACCTGGTGCTTTTTAAAAAATATATGGTATTATATTCTTGATGCTTCTGTTAATTTCATTAGTGATCCAAAATATATAGTTTACCTTTCAGTGTTAAGCCTTAGAATCATTAAAGTAGCTAACAGTGCAGGTTGGAAAGGACCTCTGGAGGTCATCTAGCCCACCATCCTGTTCAAAGCAGGGTCAACTGTGAAATAATAGATTAAAATCTTCATAGAATAAGGTATAATTGGCACCTTCCTTGCACGTTACTGGGGAACAATTGGGGTAGTTCCCTGGATTTGTTGGGACTTGTAAACTATCCTTGAGTGCAGTGACACACCTAGAGGGTGGGGGTGTTCTGAGTATGGGCAGCTTGACCAAACTCCTTTTAACAAAATAAAAAATAAAAAATGATAACTATATATACAACTATATATTGTATATGTAGATATATACATTAGCTTTTCAAAAAAATGGCAAAAAATCTCTTTGAATTTAGTGTTAATAAGGCAGATGGTCAGAACTTCATCCCTTTGTGCAATTACCTATTCCTGTTCCTTCTGCGCCAGTAGATTTTAACTTCTCGTTTTTGCACTTCAAGCTGTGGGGTGTCATTTTGGCTGTCTGATGTCTCAGTCTGTTTTGCAAACAAAGATTATATTTGAAACTGTCTGTGCAGATTCTGACTCGTGAGCTCTCGTTCAACTGGCGTGCCTCATGTGCCAGGTCTTTATTTCACGTCGGTGTGAAAAGAGCGTTTCACATAAATATGTGTTCATTCTTAGTTACGGACAATTTTTGGTAGGAGCGATATTGTGTGTGCATCATTTTCAGGAATGGGAAGTTACAGGAATAATCAATCCTGGACTATTGCCAGAAGCAGCTTAATTCCAAGGGAGTAAGTGCTGAAGGAGCCATAACCATAATGCCTCGTTTTAGAAGCAGTAGAGCTAGATGTGAATGGGTTGCACTGCTCTGCTGTTTTATTTCATGTGAAAATTAAGTTGATTTTATCGTGGCTACAGTTGTAAGGATTATGAAGTTAAAGATCAAATCTTGGAGAATTGCTGCATTACTGGATGCGGAGTAGCGTTTATTTGACTGGGGACACATTTTCTCGCATGCCTTCTGTGACTATAAATAAGATGGTTCTTAATTTGGGTTTATCTTGCGTGCCAGGAAGAGAGCAGACCCCATCTTTTATTTTGAAATGTCGTTTCCTTTTGGAACGTCTGTTTTTACTGTATCACACACATTCTGTTTATCAGGGAAGTGGCTGTGTCTGGCCTAGCTCCATGTGTCGGACACCTTGTCTTCCAAACTTGGTCTCTTCTTCCAAGGGATAGATGAGGAAAGAGAACGGGCCCCAGATATTTGCTGAAGTTTGAGTTAATAATGGATAATTCTCTCTAAAGAAAAAAATAATAAAATCCATGTTCAGAGCAGATCTGTGAAGAGCGACAAAAGCCAAATGTGTCAGTTCTCCATCTCAGGATCCCCATTTTTGTGGAGCTTATGCATTAAACAAAACATATTTTCATCTGTCCAAAGAAGTGATCTTTAAAATCAAGATTCAGGCTAGGGAGCAAAGAATGAAGCAGAAATCGCTCGTGTTTGGCAGCAGGACGTGCTGGAAGGATTTCCTCCTTTCCCCCTTGTGCTTGGGGCAGAGCCAGCCCTTGGGCACGAGGCGCCTACAGCACCGCGGTGTGGGGTGGAGAGGCCTTGTGGCAGACCTGGAGAACGTCACCAGTGCCTTCAGCCAGCGTTGCGCTGTTTTCCCCGGACTGTCATGTTTTAAAGCCTTCAATTTGTAATTGCAGTTTGTTCTTCATTCATGCTCTTTGTCAGCAACACCAAGCTGTTCCAGCCGAAATGTTAATGCCAGCAAACGTGTCTGCATAATCTAATTGTGAGATGCTGGTGTCTAAAAGCATTTCAGCTACAAAACAGTGCTTATGTACAGTTCTCAGAGATGTGTGCAATTTTGACTGGCATTTAAAAAAAAGATAGCAGCTATTAAGTATGCAGAGAGCATGGATGCTGAAACAGGATAGAAGTAGTGAAAGTCAGCCTTTTTTTATTTAAAAAAAAAAAAAAGCAACCACCAACAAAAGCCCTCTACTGTTTTTATTAAAACTAAACCTGTAGTTACTGAGTTGAGGCCTGAGGAGGGATCTGTAGACTTGCTGGAATGTTTGTTTTTTCCAGTTCCTTGTTTGGCCTGATAGATAATCAGCTCCACAAACCCTGCCCCAGTTGTCCTCCAGAGGCCGTAACGATGCTTTTACCTGAAGGAAGTCAACTTCTTGGAATCACTGCTTGCTAAGGTAGTATTGTGTCAGGCGGTGATGCTTCCAGACCTCATCAGGGGCTGCGTGGGACAATGAGTCATAAAACAGCACCGTAAACCATTCAGTCACACTTTAACCCCTGCCCTGGAATGGGGCTGCAGGGAGAGATGGGCGACCCTGTTCTGAAAGAGGAGCCTTCCTCCAGGAGCCCAGAAGTTGGAGCATCTAACTCCTTACATTTGGATTCTCAGTTTGTTTTATCGAATTCAGACTCTCAATTCTACAGAAGTAGTAAAATACGTTTAATGGCAGGTAAAATGCTGCCCCAAACTGAGGAACATGTGCCAGGTTTGTTTGCGGTGTAAAATGTATTAAGAGTTATTGAAACCTCAGAAGAGCGATACATTTGTGTCTGCATTTCTTTCCCGTTGCTGCTGCAATGGTATTATTATCTGGGTCGTGCATATTTTCTACTTCCAACCATCATTTTCTTGATAACACTTCATTTTTATAAACAATGTGCCCCAAGCTCGGTACATGCAGCTGTTTCTCTGCTGCTCCCATTCCTGTTTCTGAGCTTTTTAGATCATTTTTTAGTTGGAAACAAAGTGAGCAATGGCAAGAATGCAGTGTGTGCTGTGCATAGAGACAATGCACTTTAGCCATGGTATGTGGGAAATATTCTCTCCCTGTCCTAGAGGCTGACGTGCTTGCCTTTGTTGGCTCCTCTGCGGTTCGTGGCCCTAAGTGTTGCTCGGGGGTGTCTTGCAGGGCCCCGTGCAGTTGCTGGTGCTGCCGCCGAGGCTGTCCGATGCTGCAGGCACAGCTCTTACTGTACATGCAGCTGCAGTGCAGCAAGTGGCAGAAACTGATCAATTGTCTGCACATGTTAATTACAAGAATCAGGTACCACGTAAGGTGAGATTGGGATTAAAAAGATTTCACAACGAGCACCCAAATGAAAAATGCTGAGTTGGCGTGGAAGTAGGAAGGAGAGAGAATAACAACTGGCACTCGCTGAAGCCTTCCTAGAAGTGAATTTGCCAAACGGTGACGTGGCCACGAAGTGACAGCAGAGAGCTGAGCCCAGGGGTGCTGGTTGAGCCCCTGGTGCAAAGCGTGAAGCTACAGAGGGCGTGTGGGAAGCAGAACACGTGCCCCAGCCAAGCACGAGGAAATGCCCGCGGCTTCCCAGAAGTACAGGGCCATTTCCCAGACCCCTGAGCTGGCTGCTAGGGGAAGCAGACGCCTTGCTCAGGGTTGAGGGCTTGTACCCAGAATGGACTGAAAAATCTCAGAAAAATCTCGGGATATTCATGATACTTTGTGCATGTATATGTGAAGGGTAACGACTACTTCCAGTGAATTACGAGGCTGTGGGAACACCTGAAAGGCAAAAAGCAGGAAACCCGTTCCATGTAACTCTCAAAATGAGCATTTACTTGGGTCCTACAAACAGAACACCTGACTGTGTGTAGTAACAGCACGTTGGAATAAATAGCAGAGCCTTTTATTGTTTTATTTCACTTGGCATTAAAGCAGACAACTTTGTCAATAGCAAAGGGTATGATACAGCCAGGGAATGGCAACGGCTGATGGTACGGCTGGAGAAATTGTTTGTTAGAATTTGAGTAGCCCGTGTGGGTGTTGGTAGTTACCCTGAATCATCAGTATTTTATAATGTTAAAGTGGCTTTCTTCAGGTTAACAAAACTAAGGACACGAGGAAAGATTCAGTCTCTTTCCCAGAACCTTTTAGTATTAAGGAATTCTGCATCATTGAGTGCTCTCATTGCTTCACGTGCGTTGCCTGAGGCTTTCTTTCTCGGTGCTGGCTGGCTATACAGCTATAACCTTCCTCCTGGTGCCCTGTTCTAGCATCAGGCCACCGATTCATGGGCAGGTACCAATTCCTGGGCAGGTACCGAGAGCAGGACACGCGGCGGCTCGGGGCCTGGCCGTGCTCGCTCCGTGCCCGCTGCCTGCGTCAGCCCCGGCGTGGGCGCCGTGCTGCTGCGGGGGGCTCCGCTCGGAGCCTGTGCTGCCCCTTCTGCGGTGTCTGGTGATGATGGAGACTCCAAATATAAAGGCGCCGAGCTCTGCCAGTCTGCTCGACATAAATGTGCACGACGCCCAGAAATAGCAGGGCTGGATTATAAAAGAGAGCAAAGGGAGTTGCTGAATTTTAGTCTCGGCACCTGTAGGAGAAGCGATAACCCACAGCGCTGCAGAAATGTCCTTGGATGTGCTAAGAGACGCCGCCGCTCTTCTTTTTGAATGGCCACGCGGCTCTTGTTCGGAGAAGCAGATGTGGATGCCATCAGCTGAAGTAGATGTGTTGGTAGTTTCCACAGCATGCTCTGCTAGGTGCTGGTTTTGTTTTGTTTTGTCCTCTAAGCAGAGAAGAAGCCTGTTACAGGTAGAAAACAAAGTAATCTTTGCTCACAAAGACCTCATCTGACAGCAGTTGATATGGCACTAAAAGCCGTGTCTGTGTTCAGCGATGCAAAAGGAACCAATGTGTTTAATTATCTACACAGTGCATTATTTCAGTAACTAACTCAATGCAACTGCAAGAGAAAAGAGTAGCAGTGTTACGTTCTGGAGCAAAGGAACATTGCTCTGCTGCAAATGTAGGGTGCCAGCAGCAGCCGACCCATTTCTCTCCCCTGGAAGGGAAGGGCCCTTAGATGCACTGGTTCCCTTTTTGTTTCATAGATCTGCTGCCTTCACAAAATAATTACTTGAGACGTGAAAGGTCAGAGTAGAACACAAGAAAAAAGCGCTGCAGCCTGTCCTACTTTGTGTGTTGTATTTAAACTTTACATTAACACGCTTCAATTTGTCAAAGGCTTTCTAGGAGCTGGCCTTGTGCTTATTTATTTATTTACGATTTTTATTTTGAAGGTCTTCCAAAGAGCTTAAAAAAAAAGGACTTTCGTTAAACCCAGGAAGCGAGTTGACGCTTCTCCTATATGTTTGAGGCAGATTATATGTAGTCCCAGCAGAATTCTGTTTGTATAGGTGCTTCTAAAGCCTTTGTGCAACCCGAGATAAGAACGATCTTAAAGCAATGTGGAATTTTAAAGCTAGCTAGGTGGTTCCTGCCTGGTCGTTTGCCCAGGAAAACTGCTCACTTGTATACAGTCATTGTTCTGGGTTCACAGCTATTTTCCGTGTTTAAATTTATTCACTTTTCTCTTGTCCAAGTTTTTAACTGGTGGATTCAAAAATGCCGTTGTAATTAACATTAGTAAGTCGTTTAGCCAAGGGATAAGGGAATGAAGAATTGTTCCATGGCTTTGTTGCAGGATCAGCTGAAGCAGTGCTTCTCCAGACAGCCCCCTGAAGCCAAGGACACAGACACGCTTGTGCAGGAGCCCGACAGCCAGTATGGAACCTGGAACGAGCAGCGGCACAGCGGGGACAGGTAAGGAGAAGCAAGGTCCCTTCGTCATACACACAGAGTTTTCCTTAGCTAGTTAATAGGAAGAATTTGTTCTGGTTTTCACTCACAACACTCAAACGTGCATGGATTTTTGCAGTCACTGAAACAGGAGAGCACATCTTTAAAGTTTCTTTAGTCTGCAGGTGAAGAAAAATGTATTTAATATCTGCAAACAGCAATAAGGCTGGAAACTTAGACTCCATCCCCCAGGGGGAATGCAGTATCACCAAACTGCAGGCAATGCCGAAAACAGCTTGGACTGGAATAGATTTAACAAGTCTGCTGGTGCGTGAAACACCAGCTAAATGTTATTTTTCAGTGCTAAAATGGTAGAAGACATGGGGAAAAATAATTTTTCTTGATTTTAAATACATGAAATGGCTTTGACTAAATTAATATAGGTATTGTAGCTTTTTTATGCTTTGTACTTGTGTTTGTTTTAGTAATCGTAACCAGAAATGTACATTGTCACATTTAGAAAGTGGTTACCTGCTGGTGTGATAGATGAGTCTATACAGGTAGAACCAAGGTTTTGCTAAAATCTTTTCCCTCTCAGGTAGATAAGGAGTGGTCTGATTTGTTAGGCAGGGTGCCCTGACAGTTGGGGAATTTGTTTTACTTATTACTTTTTTTTTTTAATTATAAATTTGATCTTTCCCATGCCAGTTAGCATTGCCTTAAACCCGTGCTACTGGGCAGGCTGAGGGCCAGAACCAGTTTGAAACTGGTGCCCTGAATGCCGGACACGGGGTCAGGCCCCAGGGTGATGTTGCCGTCCCCTGCTAAGCGTTAGGATGCGATGCCCACATCCCAGCCGCCTGCAAGCACATTAGAGTGAAGTGGAGGGTGAAATGGGGTACCAGCTGAATGAGAGGTCTCATCAGTGATGCTTTTCTCTTGTTAAAACTGCTCAGTGGAATAAACCTAGAGCACTCGTGATTTTTTCTTCTCCTGCACCTGTAGTGCATTCTGCTTGATGTGTTCTGCTTGAGCCAATATCTTATCTGCTCAATGTAGTTTGAAAATAGCATTTTCCTTGCTCTTCTTAATGCTATACTTGTTGAAATCTTATAGCAGATATTAATGTCAGTTATGCTTGGTGTGTTTTACACTTGAGAGCTGCGGGTTATAAATATTTTATTGCATGTGAAGGCAGGGTAGCTTTCAGCTCGAAGTTCAGCAAGCTGACAGTGACATGCCAACATCTAACTCTCCTGTAAAATTAACTGTGATTTTAGTAATTTATGGACACTTTCTGACATCAGTTTCCTAACCAAGGTGCCTGTCTCAGCTCCAAAGCAGACAGCTATTTCAAACCTGGGAGAATTTTATTGAGAAGAAAAACACCACATAAAAATTCAGTGTTATTAAAGCATCGAACTCTTAATCCCCATGTCCTAGAATTTGGTTTCCTTGGTAGTAAATGTTTAGTTTCCAATTATTCTACAGCATAACGATGCCTGCAGAGATGCCCCAGCGCTTTGCCGTGCCCTTGCTCTGCTGTAGCCGCGCGTTAGGCTGGGAGAGCAGCGCCGCAGGGGCAGTGCTGCCCTCGAGCTGCTGGGGACAGGAGGGGCACAACGGTGTCACCGGTCCCCTGCAGTTGTTGAGCAGTGTTGGTAGCTTCATAGGTACAATATAGAGAGATACGCTCGTCAAGTTTGAAGCCTTAAGCAATAGAGAGAAGATGGATAATACATCTCAGCAATGAGGGCCGAAAGCATGTTTTAAATGTCAATAGTTGACTGTTATTCTGAAAGGATTTTTCCCCCTAATTTGCTATTCAGATGGGAGAATCCACCGTGCAGAGCAGATTGTTTGTGCTCGAGTTGTCCTTGCCGTGTCTGGTGATTAGCTGTGCCACGGTGGTTAGTATGCGGCGGTGCCGTAATTGTGCGAGGGCTCTGACGGAGAAGCTTTTAGAAAGATTTCTGAATTAGAAACCACCAGCCAGAGGAAGTTCAGTGAGAAATTTTTTTCTCCCAAATACTTCCAGTTTTTGAAAAAACTGCACCGAAGGTGAAGTGCCAGGCTGTAGAAGGGAAGAGGCTTTCTGGAGATGCACAAATCCAAGCGGATGCTGTAACACAGCCATATACATTTTAATTTCCCCGAAAGGTGCTAAATCTCCAGACTGCCACTTTTTTTTTCTCTCCACATTCTTCCATATTTCAGTGGATCTAGAGCCTAAAGCTGCAGAAACCAACTACCATTCGAGGTAAAGAACACGAGACAAAAACTTCCCCTGCAGCTCGTTAGTCCCACTTCTTAATTATCTTGGGGCCCACTGCTGGAGGAGGGAAGAGGCATTCACCCGATTTGTACTGGAACCCTCTGTGCAGTGTCCTCTGTGCCAGGCTGGAAATTATATCATGTCCTGCTGCTCGGCAGAGAGCTGTTATTCGGCAGTAGGCTCCTGGGTGCTTTCCTCCCAGGGCTGCCGTCGCTGCGGGCTGCATCAAGCACCAAGGTCTGCTGTTCAAAACGTGCGTCTATTCATACGGGGGCATTCAGTTGTTGTGTTTTAGAACTGTTCTCCTAAATACTTGCCTCAAGAAAAGGTGCTTAGTAACAAAAGACTCTGAGCAGAGAAAAAAGCGGAACTCCCCAAACACTTTAGATTTTGGATTTCAGCTGGAGCCTCCTAAAATCAGACGCACGGCAGCGCTCTCCTTGCTGACAGCAGAGTCTTGCCGTGTTTCCTACAACCTGCTGCTGAAGAAATGTTACTGAACATGGCCACAGTCTTGGTACGGACTCCCTCCTGTGTTGGCCTTGCCAAGGGAAGGTCTTCTAGAAGCACCGTGACACCCTTGTGGGGGTCGTGGGGCTTTGTGGCTGCTCCTGGGGAGCTCCCGCTCGTTTGCCGCCTGCTGCTCACCACTCAGCTCGTCCCCAGCTGTGTCAGGGACAGGAACAGCTCAGAGGCACCCCAGGAAAAGGGAAGGTCCCAGCCTCCCTCGAGCCCCCCCAGCTCCCCATCTCGAGGGAAGAGCGTCTGCCTTCAGCGTGCTGTGGGGCCTGTCCCTCTGACTGCACGCTGTGTCTGACCCTGCGTGATCTGACCCTGTTTTGGAGCAGTTCATAAATGCTTCAGCACGTTGGGTTACCTTGTGATTGTTGGCACGCGATCCAAGATATCCTTGCATGTATTTATTCACCCCGAAGTCTCATGGATTTTATTTTCTTAATTTGCAGCTTTGTGCCTGAATCTCCATCATCAGAAAACGATGTCATTTCAACAAGAAAGCAGCCACCAAATAGCCAGCCATCGTCACTGTCCTCCCAGACAGAACCTGCCTCCCTGGCTGATCACCATGACTTCTCAAAAGACCAAAGGAGCACAAGTTTGGACCGCTCGAGCACTGACATGGACTCTACTGATGGGACCGATTTACCTCCTCCAGGAGACACCTACCCTGATGAGAAGACCACTGACTTCTCCTTCATTGATGTGAGTCACCAGAATGGGAAAGGAGACATTCTCCTCCTGTTAACTGGGCTGTTTCCAGCACTAGCCGTTGCAAAGTATTATTTTCCACAAACTGCACTCCGTCTTCCTCTGCCTTTTCTTTATCACATTGAATTTTCCCAGCTGACTTCCTGCTTGAAAAGTTTGAGTGAAGCTGTGGAGTACTTTGAGTTTCTCTAAGGCTTAGGTTTTGAGAGATTCCAGTGAGTTATTGGCCTTGGTAATGTCTGCCCATGGCTTAATAACATTGCTGCTTCTCTTTCTGCTCCTCAGTGAGCTGTAACGGAAGAGTTAAATGGCTCCACGAACACCAGAAGCGTAATTAAATAACCCAGATAGCTGGTGATTGCTGTGCTGTGGGACATGCAGGCTTAAGACTATAAAGATGTTTATTACTATTTTTCTTACTTACAACTGGGCTCTTTCTGTAGAAGCTTAGAATTGCATTTTAAAGGCTTTTTCATAATTAAGAATTTTTATAATTAAGAATCTTGCAGCTAGTATAGAAACAGTTTCTGCAATGCAGTCAGATGAAGTTTAGCATTCTCTGATGTGCTCACTAATGCACCTGTTAATTTGTCATACTCAGTATAGCATCTAGGAAGTTACGGTTTTTTTCCTGAATGAGAGTTTGTGCGCTTGTTTTTTTTTATTATATAATATCTGATGACAGATATTGGTAAGGGCAAGGCTCCCAGCTTAAATGGATCATGCTGGTGCTAGGAAGGTCTCAGAAACGCTGCCTTGCCTGCCGAAGCGTCATAACGCCTTCTGAATTGATGAGTAGACTGCTCTGTAAAACGTATGAGGGATGCAGGCAGGCTTGTGCTGGAGGCAGTTTGGTCTGGTGCAGCAGAACTGGCTGTTAAAATCACAGCTGCTTCCTGCGTGGGCTGTCAGAAAGTGCCTCCAGCCAGCTCTCTCCTCCTCTGGTGTTGCCATCCACGGGGACCCGCGGCAGCCCGTGTTCTGCCAGAGCAGGTGCTGCTCTCATCTTCCAGCCCACTCGGGCTGTGAAACGGAGCCAGGCTCAGGAGCAGGCTGCGTTTGGTGGCCCACTGCTGTGAGCTCCCTCACTGTGAACGCCTCGGCCTTGGTGGCAGTGACCCTTGGGCGGGAGATCCCGAGTGCCCCCTGCTCTGGCAAGGAAGCGGAGCAGCGCGAATGGCTGGCGTTTTGTCTGACTGTCAGCGCTTCTGCAGGTCGTAGAGATGGCCCCATGTCGTGCAGTAATCTGGGCAGCTTAAGGTGACTTGTTAAAAGCATTAATAGCTTTATGTATGGATGGCAACACTGTTCTAGTGAGTAACTTATTCCTGACCTGAAATCCCTTGAAAACAAACAGAACGTACCTTCAGAAGAGAAAGAGGCCGAGTGACGTTTGCTGACTGCAGGCACGTCTCTAACAACTTGCCTTTAAGAAATAAAAAAATACAGCTCCTCCTTTTGCTTTGTAAATGTAATTGCATTTTTGTGCACAGAGCTTTTTGAAATGACAGACAACAAACATTTTCTGAATGCCGTGACACTACCTTGCGGTCTGCCTGTTCCCGGTGAGCCGGCTTGAAATTTCTGTGGCAGGCAACCCGCTCGAACAATTAAATTTTAACCCTCAACTGCAGCAGAACTGAGTGCAGTCGCTCTTCTTCGATCCCAGTCTTCTGATCAGCCTTCAGCTGCTGGTAGCTAGCAAGGCCTGCATTCGTAAAACACTTCAGGAAGCCAAATCCTATTTATTGCAGTTACTGTTTTATGAATTCATTTAGTGAAACTAATTAATGCGGATTAGACATCCAGTCAAGAGAAATCAAAGAACCAGCATTGCACCCAGTTAGCCACAATGTAGCATATCCACATCATAAATTCTCTTTAATATAGTTTTAAGTAACTACAATAATAGTAATCAAGCAAATATATATGTGTTTTTTAATTAAACTGAATGGGTTAATGCTTTAAAGTAGGGTAGGAAGTCATTATGGAGGAGGTGACTTTTATTTCCAGTCTGGTTGAAAGTAAGGGTTTTTGTTTCCTTTTCTAGCAAACCACTATTCTGGACTCCAGCGCTCTGAAAACCCGTGTGCAGCTCAGCAAGAAGAGGCGCCATCGGGCTCCTATTTCCCACTCTCTTAGAAGAAGCAGAGGGCTGGAGTTTGAAAACAGATTTTCTTTGACAGAAGAATCAGATAGTACCTGGATGTTTAAAGATTCTACAGGTATGCCTCAACTATCTGAAATAATTAGTTGTAATTGATTTGGTTGTAAGGGCCGGATTTTTTGAGTGATGTAATGTACCTCAAGGTCTAACAACAGCTGCTGCTTCCCATCTCTGGGTCATCTCTGAATCCAGCCTTGGGGTCTGTGGAGTGAAGGAAGCCCTGCTAGCCAGAGCTACAAAAGACCAGGGTGAAGGAGGGCTTCAGTGTAATCTTTAGCTTCTCACAGCTTATATAAGTTTGTTCATGGAGAAAATTCTGAGTTTAGAAGCTGTTATGGTTGGATGCATTCTCTAACCCGTTCTTTATATCTAAACCTGCATGGTTTTGGTAAGAGCAATTGTAATTGGTCATGTTCTATGGATGTCGCAGGAAATGTTCTTTCTTTCTGGCATCCGTAAGTACTACACGACTAAAGAAGCCTAGTTAAGGAAAAATCACCTCCTGCGAATCCATTCTATTAAAAACGCCTCCCTCATGGCCTGTCCTATTACTTAGGATGCAATGCGGAAGTGCATCAGGCATTGAAAACCCTTGCTTATGGAAGTGATTGAAAGGTTCAATGCACACACTCAGATCCATGACTTAATACCTGTGGCACTTTGGTGCTGTGGTGATACATGCTGCAGATATTCTTTGGTATTTCCATGAGCAAAGAAATAATTTGTGTTTTGTGGCCTGTTCTTCTGAGAGGCTGGTGATGTTTTTGTAACTGTGGGGACCTATTAAAAAGGTCAGTTCTGCTGACTTCCTGCCACTTCTGCTTTGCCTTAAAGCCGATGGAAGAATGTGTGATCAAACTGATCTCTGCTGTAACCTCCTAATCAATGGAAATGCTGATAGGCGTGTGCAGGTTGCTTTGGTGCAGATCTAACAGACCTAAAATATTTTGAAGACTTAACCCTGATAAGATATGCTGCACAGGAAGCTGGAATATAATTATCAACTAATGGGCCTGGTACATGTAAAAGCAACCGTACCACGGCATGTTTGTCTGCTGCATGCAGACTGAGCTCAGACCAAAGCCCTGCTTAGGGCAGGAGGTAGGACGGATAACTTTCAGCTGTCTCTTCCAGTCTAAGTTAATCTCACATTCTGTGATCAACTGAGATGTTCAGAAGCAGCAACATTCATTAACTTAGGAGTACCTTCTTCTGCTCCCTCCTGTCTGCCAGCAAGAAACCTTTCTCTTGCTGAGTATTTAGTGTGTTTGTTGCACTGATCTCTATTGGAGTGTTGAACCTATTTCTGTGGTGCATTAATATTACTCTTTATATGCTTCTGAATAGAGGCAGAGGTCTAGAACAAGACAGAGATGAAAAGCTTGCTGACTAATTTTTCCCTCTGATTTTTTTTTTTTTTTAAATGATTAGAAGAGAAGAAAACTATGCAACAGGAAGATTCTGATGAGGAAGAAAAGACACAGCATAGTGGGAGATTGTCATCTGTACCCGCTCAGAGACTTCCCATATTTCCTGGAATGGACCATTCTGTTCTCAAGGTGAGCAAAGGCAGAACGCGTCAGATCAGACTTACTGCTTCAGTAGCTGCAGATGCTCTCTAAGAACAGCACTAGGAATGCTGCTGAAGATGACTGTGCAGCTTGGGGTGTGTGTGTGATACCTTTCTCACTTTTGCACTTCCTTGCTCTTTAATTGTTGGATATAAATTTTAAGTGATTTGGAAAAATAACCAGCTTTGCAATAGTAAACGTGCACCCAAAACTGCGTAGATTTATAAGGAATCCCTTCACTGATTTCAGGCATGGATTTTTTTTGTTCTTATGAATCTGAGTGGTTTGTTTTGCATTGCAAAGAAAGTCTGAATGCCGCCTTAAAAAAAGGACCCTTATTCTTTATTCTTATTTTTTAGGCCCAACTGCGGAAGAGACACGAGTCAGAGAGTCCTGGTGAAATAGGTTCTGCTCAGCCGTTCAAATCCCCTAAATCACAGCTTGGAACTCCTGGTAGCAGAATACTGCCCTCCAGTGTAGAGAAGGAGGACAGGTGAGAGACTTCCACAAGCCAGAAAGATGTTAACGCTTTGGTGGAAGAGAAATAACGCAAGCAGGCTTCCTGAGGCCTTAGAGAAAATCATGTATTTCTTTTGTTTGTTTGTTTCTGTGATGAGTTTTCATAATGAAAGAGTAAGGAGAGTGTTTTTGTATATTTTAGGTCAGAAGAAAAATCTCCTCAGTGGCTGAAGGAGCTGAAATCAAAGAAGAGACAGAGCCATTATGAGAATCAGGTTTGAAAAAGGTACCTTCTGACACGGAAAGAGGGGCTTTGGTAAATGAAAGCATGTAATGATTAAAAGAAAAATGGAAAACGTTTCCTTAATGTGTCACTGTGATAACTCTGTAAGCATAAATATTAAAGCAGACTCTTACTATGAAATGTGCATCCAGGAATGTAAAGTAAATCTGTGCTGAGGCAGAGCAGGTTTCCTAGAAGGTTAATGCACAGGTGATTCATTTTCACTGATTCTCTGCAGGCAATTTTATTTTAACAACCCTCAGTCCATTTGTGCTGCCATTTCACAGTGCCTCCATCAAACAAGAACGAGCCTGTCATTGAATAAGTGAGGCCTGTACATGTTTTCAAATCTTTGGAATATGCTTTTTCAGCAGCATTCTGGACAGTTCTTGGACATCTAGTATGTCAGATGGGACAAGAGCAAGGTGCAATACACATTTGTTGGGGCTTTCCTGTTGTATATACTGAGACGTATCTGATTGCTTTCCTTACCATCTCATACAGTTACTTCAGTAGTTTGTGTCTTTCTTTGCAGATAGTGATTCTAACTAGAAGAAGATAAAGAAGTTTAACAGAAGCCTTAACTCATCTGAACTTAAAATTCACGTCATGTTGCTGCTGTTTGCTTCCTGCCTCAACTGCTATGTGCATGGTGCCTTCCTGTTTTGTGGAGAAAGCTGCTTAATATTCATAGTCAAATACAAAGCTGTGTCTTTTCAGGTATGGAAGGATAGTCACTTTAGACCTACCTGGAAGAAGAACCTGTGGTTCATAGTTAGCACTTCAGAAAGCCTTGGAAGATTGTAATGTGTGATCTAGGAGTGCTGTGCACTGGAGAAGTCCCCCTCATTGTTGAACAGAGACTCCATTTCTACCTGTATGTTCAGCAACTCAAAAGTATGACTTTTGGTAGATGTGTTAGGTGTAAGGCTGGGCTTTGTGTTTGTTTATGAAAATAACAATTTTAATCAAATTTATCTTTTTTGTGAAAATATAGTAAGCTCCTATTTAGAATGAAATTTGTGGAAGGTGAGAGTGAAAGAACAAATTATGTTTACTGCCATACTGAAAAAGGAGACTTGATTATTTTTTTGTAAAATGTATTTTTGATTGGCTTATATTTACATGTGGTCTGCTGATCTAGCAGATCGATATAATTTTTAGATGAACAAATTGTTAATTTTTGTCACTCTTGAAGTGGTATATTCTGTGTTTTGTCAGCATGTGGAGTAATTGCTTCATCGGAATGTCATTCCTAAAAGGATCAAGCAATAATGTCAACCAGTTCTCTTTAAAAATATATATATATATATAAATTGTAAATACTGTTTTTTATAACAAAAAGGAAGGGAAGAGGGAGGATGTTCTACTCATATCAGGGTTCCAGTTAATTGTTGAATGTCACTTTAATAGCAGTTTGGATAGTCCCACTTCATATTTTTATTCGTTAACCTGTAAATACCAGTTTTAAGTTTTTATTTTTATGCTGATTTTGTGGGATAACCTAAATGTGATCTTCAGTTTCTCAGATTTCCTTTTCTTTTGATAAGACTGAAGTCCTAATAGCCGTATAGATAGTCTCACGCATAACACGAGTGTTACGAATATCACTAATATCTCAGATATGTTAACATCTTTGGATACAGATTCTGGAATATCAGCCGAGATGTCCCTTTAAGACACACTTTATTCTTTCCCCAAATAAGTGCTCTTTTCAGTAAACCTGTAAAAATGTAGCCCCGGAAGGGAGGTTATTCTGTCGTGTCAGTGTTCCTCACGACGCGGGGGAGCGGCCAGCCAAGAAGCGAGCTCTGCTCTGCTCCTCTCCGCTCCCCTCCGGGCCCTCCTGCAGCCGCTCCCTGCTTCCTCAGCCCTGCTGGCGGGTCCTCTAACTACTACAGATAAAGCACCAGCACTTGAACTCTTTGTCCTTTTTCTTATGATCAGCTTTTCCGAAAGCTTGATTTGTGTGGGGTTGCCACGACGGTGCATCTGCTAGCCAGAGTGGCATGCCTGGTCTGCTGTCTATCGAGCCTGTCGCTGCCAAAACCATGTGCCAATTCTTCTCACGGAGGAGACGCAGATGAGGTGGTTTTGAGTCCCAGTCTGCTCGCAGGAAATAACAGCAGTGTGTCAAGAGGCGAGTCCCATATGCACATCTCTCTCCCAGATTTGGTTTCAGTCGCAGCTCCCTGTACTTCCTGGAGATGAAATGAGGATGATTCTCTTACGTAAAAAAAATTTTACTTGCTGCTTTGCCCTATTTCAGATCAGAGCTGTTGCCACCATTGCAATTTTACATCCTCTTCTGCTACCAACTAAGAAATTGTCCCCCAAGGTTTCTGCTCAGTGTTTCATTCCATGTAGCTTTTAGCCCTGGACCATGGGAGACAGACTTCCATTTGAATGCAGTCAACCAGACTGCGGAAGAGCTGCTCGTAGCTAAATTTTAAAAAGTTGCACGTATTTTGTTCCCTTTCCTGAAAAGGCAAATCTTTAAGATGAGCTTTGCACACGTGTCTTTTGGGATTTTGTAAGGCAGCACTCAAGGTGTGTCACCAGTTCCATCCTGTGTGGCACAGGCACATCACAGCTCTGAGCAGCAGCCTCTGGTGTGTGAGAGAAGAGAAGAACGATGGCTTTCCTCTTGTTATGCAGATGAAGTGGGGCTTACTTTAAAAAGTATCTAGAAATCAGGTAAATTTCCCCTGCTTACAAGAATATTTACACAGGCTTAAGTGTAGAATTCAGCAAGCTGGCAGTGTTGCATTACCAGTAGTTGGAGGATTTACTGTTTCTTGGTCTGGTAAATGAAGGCCGGGAATTCTTTAACTGCAGTATTTGCTCTGTGTACGAGGAAACTGAGGGGATTAATGCGAGGTGTCCACACAGCCCTTTGAATGTGTATGCATTTCCACATCTGCTTGGACAATGCACTGAAACTTACTGTATTTAGTAGTTTAACGTACTACTGAGAAATGTTTAATGCTTAAATGTCTAATTAAAAAGCATCTTTAGAATGTTGAATGGGAAAGTGTTTTTTCTGCTTTATCGTTTCTTTATGTTGTATAAAAATCAAATTCCTGCTTTATTCTCTTCGGGTTCTCACTGTGTAATAAAAGGTCTATGAACATGTTACTACTTCATAAATGGTAGAACATACTATAAAACACTTTATATATACACTTTATTTTAATTCTAAATAATGCCTGTTGAATTTCTTGCACTTGTACTTTCTGCCACGTCCTGTGTTTGCTGTTCATATGAAGTGGGACGAGCTCTTAGCTGCAGCACGTTGTTCAGGTGTGCTTTACTTTAGTTAGAGGAGCCTGCCTTGGTCTGAGTGACAACAAAACACGATGGAGAGCCCGGCACTCCCGGTGGAAGGCAGTGCCCTGGTCCCTTCCTTTGCAGCTGGTAGGTTTTTTCTGCTTCCTTAAAGAGCTGCATCAGTAGCGTATGCATCACTAAAGAAATGGAAGCACGTGGTTTGTGGGATTCAGTTCTTTCCTGATTGCAGTTCGTTCTTCTAATGCCTCCTGTCCCAGGTGTTAACTGAGGCCGTGGTTTGGTTTCAAGGTGTTACGTGGAGACCTGATACACCAAAATACCTTAGTGGGATCAGGGCTGTTCTAAGGCAAATAGTTACAAACACAATGCTCTTAAAATCTGCACCCCAGTAAAAGGAACTTCTCTCTCTACTCCTTACTCTGGAAAGCATCTGTGGCTGCTCCTGCGCTATTGTCCTTTCTACTGCATGTAGAAAGCAAGGGTGTCTTTGGCAAACTTTTATCTGATCCTCTGGACTGCGTGCCCAGGAGTGCTGCGATCCCAGCCCAAATTGGTTCTGCTTCTGTGGTACCCGAAATGCAGTTAGAGCGAATCCGTGGGAGGAGAGCGAATCCGTGGTATTTTGGGGAAGGTAGTGATGCACGTGGTATGGTGAAGAGTTTGCTGGTGATTTACTGCAGATATCAAACTCGGGCAGTAAAATGCCCCTTTCTGGGGGGGCAGCTCGTTTCGCTGGAAGATGGGGTGTGTGGAAGATGGGGTGTGTGAGACGCGTCCACACCAACGTCCTGCTCTGCGCCCTGCCTCTGCTCAAGTACGTGCTGGGAAGGAAAAGCGAATGTGAATCCTCACGTGGGTGATGGGAAAAGAGGGAGGTGGCCTTTTAGGGAGGATGGGGCTTTTGTGGCAGAAACAAGGCTCCGTGGAGCTTCAGCATGGATTTGGGGATCTGGAACTCAGAGGCTTTTACCCTGGGACCACCAAGTCCGGGAGCCTCTGGCCCAGCCTGGGTCTGCCTGACTCGACTGGTGGGATTTGGAAGAGGAGGAGAGGTGAGGTCAAATGGTTTGTGGATTTTCTTTTTCCATATTAAGCGTGAAGACAGCATCAAGCCTGTTTTTAAAGGAGCTATTGTACAGATAAAAATTTTTCTATGTTCCACATAGCCTTATAAAATGTGTAAATAAGGGTCACACAATAAATAGATTGTGCTATAAAAATATTTTGTACAACATAATTTCCTAAGTAATAAAAGTTACTCTGTCTCTTGTATATTGCACGGTACAATTAGTATTTTCTAACAATGCACTGTAAGGCTTTCTCAAAGGGACTTAAGGGACTGACAGCAAAGGGAAACAGTTCTGTTAGGAAGAAAAATCGGTGAGATCTCATGTCCCTTCTGTCCCTTTTGCAACTGCCGTACCCCTGTGCAGGCCCCGGGAGTCTGGGTAAGGGAGAGTCGTGGGCACTGCGGTGTGCAGCGGGATGCTGGTAAGGAGGGGACAGGTAAGGAGAGCTGCGTGCTTGTCATCTGCTGGGAACATCTGCTGAGCGATCTGACCAAGGAGGGCTGTAGCTTTTTGGCAATTTCTTGAAATGCTTCGGGTCTAGCTCTTCATTTCAGAAGGCCCACTAAAAGGTCAGATGATGATAACCCCAACGCTGGATCCACCTGGATCTCGGTGGTCTCCGGTGCTTCAGCGCTGCTGGGGGTGGATCAAAGCCTGGAGAACGGGGAGTCAGGCCTGCTTCCTGCAACGCAGGCTCCTCGGCATGTTGCAGACGGGCTGCTCATTTTCCTCCCTCTGTGCTTTGCCTGTGCAGATGAATCCATCCACGTACGAGGCCCCAGAGCCCCGTTCACTCCTCGAGCTCAGGGGCAGGAGGCTCAGCGGGGCACAGAGAGGGAGAGGGGACGTGGTGGAGGTGCTGCTGCTGGGTCAGAGCCTGCGTCGGGCACCAGCACAGCCCTGTTGTGCTCGGCCCAAACAAGCTGCAAAATGTTTTGCAATTTTTTTTTTTGGCTTTGTGCTCTGCCTGTTTCTAGGCTAAACCCTCCCCTTTACTGCTGATGGGAGAGTTTTCCAGAGAACCTGGCAAGAAGCAGCGTGAACGTGCTGATGCGAATTTCGACGTTAATCTGCCGCAGAGCGAGCGGCACATTTTTAAGGGGCAGCCGGGAGAAATCTGAACAACGCTTCCATGGGGCGCCGCGAGCCCACGCTATTGAGATGAAATCTCACGGACGGAATCGGGTGGACGCGGCTGCTGCATCAGCGTCCCAGCAAAGTGCTGCCCTGGTCAGCATATTTATGGGCAGCCCATAAATAGCGCGGCTGCCGCCTGCCACCAGCGCGGGAGCTCTCCGGGAGAGGTAGCGACCTGACCTGCTCTTGGGACCCCACGGGGCTTCGGCGAGGCACCGGCGCCTCCGAGTGTGTTGTAGCGGGTGTTTTGCTGGCGCTGGGCAAGAAGTGGTGCTGCAGGGGCGCCGTTAACAATAAGGACACGCGTTGAGCTCTGGGTCTTTTGTTCCTATGAATGTCTCGATGACCCCTTGCCTTAGCGTGGCAGGAGGAGGAGTGCTCGGCTGGGGTTTCCATTCAGACAGGACCCAGGTGCTGCTGGCAGACGTTGCCGGAGCTCAGAGGTGGTCCCGCTGCTGTCCCACCGGCTGGTGCAGCCCCACGTGGGCTGGGGGCATCTCCTACCCCAGGGGCTGCTCAGCCTGCTGGGGTCTGGGGGAGGCTGTCAGCCCTGGGAGCTGAGAGCAGGAAAATCCCTGCTGGAAACAGGCCAGGCTTTTAGACAACAGCTCAATGAGCACCTGGGGCGGCTTCCCAGGGTGGGAGCAGGATCCCCGCTCACTTGGAGTGTGGCCGGGGCCAGCCCAGGCTGCTCTGGCCCCGTGCAGCAGCACCGGGTAAGGGTGCAGGGGGCGAGAGGATGGCAAATGCACGGCTTCTGCCCTGGGCATCCCCATGAAGTGCCAGAGCCTGCAGCTGCCCCGCTCAGCACAAACCGCGTTATTTTCTGTTACCAGCTCTTCATCCTCTTTTTTAATCACTTTCTGATTTAACGACTCACATCTCGCATAAAGCCCATGCCGCGCTGACCTCCTCCGGTTTTCCAGGCACGATGACCGAGCAGCAAAGTTCCCCCGAGCAGATGGCGACTGGGGAGGGCGCCGGCGAGTACGGTGGCAACTACAAGGTACGGGGTGGCAACCGACCGCGGGCTGGCTCTGCTGGCTGCTGCCGCTCAGCGTGCTGCGAGGTCTCACCCGTGCCAAAGCGCTGCGGTGCGGGCTGGCCAGAGCAGCAGGGTGGCAATGTCACTGCTGGGACAAACGTGTCCACACGCGTGTCGGGGCTGCCGGCAGCTCTGTCCCGATGATTTACGGCTGCCTGCAGGAGGAGACGCCTCCTCGAGTGTTTGTGGCTTCCCAGTGATTCTGCCCGGCGGTCTGCAGCGCGTGTGGCTGCACAGTGCTTCGCTCCAGGAGATGGAGCACTGTCACGGCGGTGCGAGCAGCAGCGGTTCCTTCCCCGGGTGTTTTTTCTGGTTGCAATTCTCACGCCCGTGGGTTAGCGGAAGGCTGGGCTGGGTCTGTGAGAAGCTGCGGCCCAGCACCGCAGCGGTGCGGCAGGTTGGCAGGGCCGGGCTGCGCCACCGAGCCCTGCGGCTCGAAGGGCGGCCTGAGAAACCGCTCGGGAAGCTGTCATCTGCTCCTCTGTACGGGCAGAGGTGCGGTGCGACAGCCAGCAGAATTAATTGCTTGGTGATTGGGAAAGAGGTAAATGAGTTGGGAGCTCTGCAGGGCTGCAGTCTTTCCCCAGCAGGGGACGAGTGCTCACCGCTCCTGGCCACGGGAGGCTGGGAGGGGAGCAAATCCTGCACACGGGGCTCTCAGGTACCAGGTGGCAGAGAGGTACCAGGAGCTTGTGCTGCTTCCTGCTTTGGGCTGGAAGAAGTTCCTGAGGCCCACAGGTGTCATCTCCATCCTCTGCCACCCCCACAATGCCCATCCTAGGCCCAGGGGTTTCCAGCCATGGCCCCATTGGGGCTTGAAATGAAAATACCAAAAAATGAGCTGGTTCCCAGGGCCGGAGCAGGCCACAGCAGGCGATAGGATCGGAGGGAGCCCGAGGAGGAAGCGACGTGCTGTGAACCCGGCCCTGGGGCAGGAAACCGCAGCTGAGCGGCTCCGGAGCTCTGCGGGCACAACCCCCCTGCGTCTGCAGGGCTGCCTTCAAGCCGGGGAGCTGGGCTCCAGCCCGGCACGGCTGAAACACCGGCCTGTGCTTACACAGCAAGCACCTTCAGCTGCAACTTGGCTGCCAAGCATTGCCCACAAGCACGAGAGGAGCAATGTCCCTGCACAGCATCCCCCAGCAAGGGGACGTGGTGCTGAGACCCCCAGTGCCTCTGTGCAAGGGTTGCCTTTGCTGTGTACTCATTTGCCATACTGCCTGTAGGAGTGCAGGATGTGTCCATCCCTGGCTCCTGCCATCTCTGCCCCCCCAGGTCACCATCTACGAGCTGGAGAACTTCCAGGGCAGGAGGTGCGAGCTGACGGAGGAGCTCCCCAACGTGGCTGACAAGGAGCTGGAGAAGGTTGGCTCCATCCAAGTGGAGTCCGGCCCGTAAGTCGGGGAGGCAGAGGCCAGACCAGCCCCAAGGCCGGGGGTCCCCGCCTTGCGCTGGGACGCTGTCCCCGTGCTGGGGTGGCCATGACCCCCTCGTTCCACAGGTGGCTGGGCTTCGAGCGACAAGCCTTCGCCGGGGAGCAGTTTGTGCTCGAGAAGGGGGACTACCCGCGCTGGGACTCGTGGTCCAACAGCCACAACAGTGACAGCCTGATGTCCATCCGCCCCCTCCAGATCGTGAGTAGGGGCGGTGATGGGGTCTGCAGGGCTCGGGGGGTCCCTGGGGCAGCCCCTCACCCCTGTGTCCCCCAGGACAGCCCTGACCACAAGATCCACCTCTTTGAGAACGTGGGCTACACCGGGCGGAAGATGGAGATCGTGGACGACGACGTCCCCAGCCTCTGGGCCCACGGCTTCCAGGACCGCGTGGCCAGCGTCAGGGCCCTGAACGGAACGTAAGGACCACGGCACAGGGGGGTCCCATGGGCGGCTGTGGGGGTACTCAGCACAGCTGCTACAGTGGGACGGGGAAGCTTCCTCCACCCCCCCATCATCCCCAGGTCTGGGGACTGGGGCAGCATCCCTGGGGCTCAGTGATGGCTCCTGGCCCTAGCTTGGGGCTCTGCAGGAGCAGCAGAGCTGGGGCACGGGGGCTTCTTCCCCGCCCCACGGTGCCACTGAGTGCTGCCCCGTGTCCCGCAGGTGGGTGGGCTACGAGTACCCGGGGTACCGGGGCCGCCAGCACGTCTTCGAGAAGGGCGAGTACCGGCACTGGAACGAGTGGGACGCCAACCAGCCCCTGATCCAGTCCGTGCGCCGCGTGCGGGACCAGCAGTGGCACCAGCGGGGCTGCTTCGAGAACAGCTGAGGGGTGACCCCGGCCCCGTGTCCCCAGCACCGGCCGGCATGCCGGGGGCAGGCTGACGTGTGCTGCAGCTGGCGCTGTGACCTTGGTGTTTATTTTGTGCAAAAACCTCAATAAAGCTCTGAGCTGGAGGCTGCTGTGAGCCTGCCTGGTGGGGGCTGGATGCGGGGGGGTGCAGTGTGTCGAGCCCTCTGCTCCAGCAGGGCAAGGACGGGGCTGTGGCAGTGCCCAGCCTCTGTGCACGAAGTGGGAGCGTGCAAAGTGCGAGGACTCGGCATTGCGTAAAGGCTGCTGCTTTCCAAAACCAACAGCCCCTGGTGCTGCTCGGGGTGCAGGGTGTGCAGGGCAGCGCGGAGCTGGCTCTGCGTCAGGGGCAGCCGCAACACCCTGAGCCCGTCCTCTGGGGCTTGCCAAGGGCTGTTGCTGGGATTTTTTTTTTCCCCTTCTCAAAACATCTGCCTGGGCCGTGGGAGCACTGCTTGTGTGCATTGGGCATGGGGCGAAGGCTCCTTCCCTGGAGGCCTCAAGCAGCCTCAGCTGTGGGTCACACATGGCACCGGGGCCAGCCGGGAACAGGCAGAGCCCTGCTAGGGAGCACCAGGGGCACCCCCAGCTTCCTCCCGTGCTGGTCCCAGTTGGCTGGGATGGGGCTGCCATGGGCTGGGCCAGGGAATGGGGCAGAGCCATGGGGCAGTCCCTGCCACGAGCCCTGGCATTCGGGGACGGTGTGGGAGCTGCACCCCGACCTTTGTCCCTGGGCCTGTGTCCCCCCTGGATGGGGCTGGGAGCTGGGCACCTTCTGGGGCTGTTGGCAGAGACAGGAGATGGGCTTGAGGCTGCCCAAACTCCCTCCAGGCTTGGAAGGGACACAAAGGGGCAGCCGTGGGGCTGTGAGTGCCCTGTACTGGGCTCTGGGGCAGCCCCTCCTGATCCAGCCATGGAGCTGGGGGCAGACACAAGGCTGTGCAGCCCCCGGGCATGGGGATGGAGCAGGGTCCTGCAGCAGGGCTGGCAAATGTGGTGGGCACTGGGTCACAAACCAGACCTGCCCAAACCGGGCTGTGGTGTGAAGCGACTTCTTGCAGTGTCTGCAGCTCCGCGTGGCCCTGCAGTGCGTGGCTGCGGGGACTGACCCCGTGTGATGCTGCCCTAAGGCTGTGTGTGCATCAGGGCAGGCTCTGATGGGAATCACCTGCTGGAGGAGCCCTGCGGTCACCCCGGGATCCTGGGGCAGGAGGAGAGGCCGGAGATACCACTGGGGGCTGCAGCACTTTGCTGGGGCTGGCGGCACAACCGCTGCAGGTCCCCCAGGACAAGCTGTGTGCGGAAGGGAGCAGGTCTGGGCCCCACTTACACTGTGTGACACTTGTTGGGGTGACAAGGGAAGGTCCCCCTCCTCCAGGGGTGGCTGTGGGCACTGCACAGCAGCAGGGACCCCCAGCAGAGGCACACACTGCTGTGGCCGGGCCATGTCCCAGGCTGCCAGCCCCTGCTGCCGGCCTTGGCTTTGTCCCCACGTGCTGGTGGCACTGCAGGGCTTGGCCACCTCGTAGGGGACCCAAAAAGGGCAGGGGGTTAATGGAAGGGGCCCCCGATACCTGGCACTATCTGGCACTGGTGCTGTGCCCCCAGGGTCCCGGTGCTGCCCTGTTCCCTCCCATCGTGTCCCCGCACCCAGGGACCCTGCAGGGCCCCCACCGCTGTGCCGGGGGCTTTCCCTGGCTGGGGAGGCGCAGAGCCAGGTGTTGAGGGACTGTTTGAGAGCTCCGGGCGGTTTTATTGTGCAAGGAAAGAGCCAACCTCAGCAGATTTCGGTGCTTCCAGTGCCGGGGCAGCGTGTCGGCTGGTTGGAGGGATCAAGTCCCTGGCTCCAAAACTCCTGAAGCGGGGCTGGCGGGGGCTTTGTTTGCAAGGGCCGGGCTGGGTCTTGGCATGCATTCGGCTGATGCAGGCAAACTCCAAATCTCCTTGCCAACAAACCCAACAAAGCGGGCGACTCGAATGTGAAAGCTAATGAAATAACTCCGCGACTTGGGGTTTGGGGAGACAAAGGCCGCGGCGCGTCAGCTGACCCCGGTTTTCATTGGGTTTAATCCTGCATTCCCGCTTTGAATCATGCTCTAACTATTCTGTAAATAGCTCGGGCACCGTTCTCCTGCGGCGCGGTATAAATTGCCCCGCTCGGTCCCAGCCCTTCACTGGCTCAAGCGGGTACTGGTACAACTGGTAAGAACTCTCTGTTTTTGTCCTCGCCTTTTTGTTTTCGTTTCTACCCGGCCCGCAGCAGAGCTGCTCCCACCTGCGCGCAGCTCGGAGCCGCGGGGCTGCCCTGGCCCCGTCACCGAGAGCCGGGTCTGTGCCAGGCCAGGCTTTGGTTTGTGGGGAAGGCAAACCCGAGCCCACGCATGTGCACATGCGTATACACACATGGCTGGGGCTGCCAGTGGTGCCCTGCTGCCTTTTTCCTGACCCCACGAGGGACAGGGATGCCTCGGCTGTAGCTCACTGAGTAGGAACCGAGGGAAAAGCCTCGCAAGTAGCAGTCAGGATGCTCTGAGAGTGTCCCGGGACTGCCCCAGGCTCACTCGTGCCCTCGCTCCAGGCTGAGCCCCTCCTCAGCCCCATCACAGCTGAAACCAGGCTGGGCTTGGGGCTGCTGCAGCACCTGGGGAGATGTGCAGGAACCTGGGGCTGCGCTGCTCCGTCCACTGTGCCCCCCAATGTGGTGGGTATAGGGGGCACGGACCTGGGGCCATGAGCACAGTGCCAGCTGTACCCTCAGACTGAGCTTTCCTCCTGCAGAAGCAGACCTCCCGGCTGAGGATGGCTTCCGAACACCAGATGCCAGCCTCCAAGCAGCAGCCAGCCAGCTCCAAGGTCAGTGCGCGGCCACTCCGCGGCGGGGCTGCCTCAGCCTCACCGGGTGCCCAAATCTCCCCCTGCCCGCAGGAACACCTCTGGTTGCGCCCCTGGGCCCCCTCTGCTGCTGCGGGCACCCGGGGGCCCGGCTGGAAGGGATCGGCTCCCAGCCCAGCCACGGTGCAGACACAACACATTTGCCTCCCTCCGCCCCACTGAGCCGTGAAATCCGCGCTGAGCTGGCGGCGCTCAGCTCATGAGATACACAGAGGCACCCGCCGTGGCTGTGGGCCCTGCTGGGGTCTGCGTCCCGGCTGTGCCCGGGGCTGCTCGGTGTGGTGTCAGTGCAGGGATCCCTCTGCGAGAGGCACCAGCGTGCTGCGAGGCACCGGCAGGGACTTGCAGCCCTTGGGAGAGGGAGATGCTGGGACGGTGCTCGCGGTCTGCAGAAGTGGTGGAAGTTTCGGGGGGCAGCGCAGGGTGCAGGCTGTGCCCTGCTCTCACGGCCCCGCTCTCCTGCAGATCGCCATCTTCGAGCAGGAGAACTTCCAGGGCCGCTGCCATGAGCTCAGCGGCGCCTGCCCCAACCTGAAGGATGCCGGCGTGGACAAAGTGGGCTCCATCCTCGTGCACTCCGGACCGTACGTCCTGGCGGGGGGAGGGTCCTGGGGGACCCTGTGAGTCCTGTGCCAGCCCCTGCTCGGTGGGAAGGGAGCTGGGGGGGTTTGGGCACTGGTCACAGCATCGCCCACCCTTTGGCTGCCTTCCTCTCCAGAGCAGGGACAGGCACGGAGGGTGCCCACTGCTTGGTGCTGCCGCCTCTCCCCTCATACGTGCTCTTGGAGAGGGGATGGGCGGCCACAGTGTCGGAGCACCCCTGCTCTGGGAACAGGGGGATGCCTGCCTGAAGCTCGTCCTCTGCTCTCTCGCAGCTGGGTGGGCTACGAGCAGGCCAGCTGCAAGGGAGAGCAGTTTGTGTTTGAGAAGGGGGAGTACCCCCGCTGGGACTCCTGGACCAACAGCCGGAGAAGCGACAGCATCACCTCCCTGAGACCCATCAAAGTGGTGAGAGCACCCAGACAGCCACTACCCACCCGCCAGACCAAGGTCTGCAGCCACAACTCCTCCCGTGCCTTCCCCCGGGCCCCCAGCCCCATGGGCGAGGAGCACCCCTCCCGTGCACCCTGCCCCAGCTTGCCGGGGACCCAGGGGAGCCCCCGGGGGGGTCGGTGGGAGCACGGGGATGGGGATCGATGGCCCAGGAGCACAGGACGTCTGCTGGTAAGTCCTGGAGTGCCCACGGAGGGTGCCGGGTCTCTGAGCTGGGGGGACACAGAGCGGCCCTGGTGTCAGGGGGAGGCACGGCGCGCGGTGCTGCTCCCTTGCCTCGGTTTCCCCGCAGCCCCCGGGGCTTTGCCCCCTGCCCAGCCCCAGGACCAGCGGGTGCTGACCCCACGTCTCTGCTCGATCCCGCTGCAGGACAGCCAGGAGCACAAGATCGTGCTGTACGAGAACCCCAGCTTCACCGGCAAGAAGATCGAAATCATCGACGACGATGTGCCCAGCTTCCACGCGCACGGCTACCAGGAGAAGGTCTCGTCCGTGCGGGTGCAGAGCGGCACGTGAGTAGGGGGCCGTGGGAGCAGGCACTGAGCCCACCTCGCCCCATGGCCAGCCGTGACCCTCCCACTCTTGCCTTGCAGGTGGGTGGGCTACCAGTACCCCGGCTACAGGGGCTACCAGTACCTGTTTGAGAAGGGGGACTACAAAGACAGCTCAGACTTCGGCGCCCAGCACCCCCAGATCCAGTCGGTCAGGCGCATCCGGGACATGCAGTGGCACCAGCGCGGCGCCTACCACCCCTCCAACTAGAGCCCCCGGCCCCGCCGGGAGCAGGGAGCCCAGCGAGCTCCCCTCGCCCGCCGCTGCCCCCACGGCCTCGCCTCCCGCCTCCCTCCGTGTGAGCCACGCCGCTGCCAACGCAACCGAATAAAGCTTGGAGTTTCAAAGTCCCCGGGGTCTGGCCCCTTCCTTCCCGGCGGGGCGCAGCCCATCCCGACCTCCGGCACCCAAGGGGGAGGGGGGTCATTGCTGTCCCGCATCCAAGTGCCCCTCACCAGCGGCATCGTGCTGCTCACGGCCAGCACTGATAGACCCCAAAACTGCTTCGCTGCAAGGGAGGTGCATGGTTCGGCATCAGGGATGGAGATGCCCGTGCCCCCGCAGCCTGTGCACCAGGGGTCTGGACACTGCGCCTGCGGGGGGCACGGAGGGGGTGCGCGGCTCCTCTGCAGCCACACGTCCCGCTGCGGGCAGCAAAGGTGTCCCCAGAGGGCCTGGTGTGGGGACAGACACCTCAGAGCTTAATAAAGCAATTATTAAGCACTGTCAGTGCTTAGCAGCATTGCTTAATAACTGCTTCAACCAGCAACAATGCTTTAATTTACCATTAATAATGCTAAATAATGCTTTAATTATTTGCACTCTAAGTTGAGCAAATGAAGCTGTCAAGTGAGGGCTCCAGCAGAGGAAAGCCCCTTCTGCTCCTGGCTGTGCCGTGTGTGAGGCCGGGGGCTGCAGCACGGCTCCGGGGGGCTTTGTGGGGCTGATGCTGAGCTGCTGCCGCCCCGGTCCCTCCCTGCAGGGTGCGAATCCTCTGTGTGGCAGAGCCTCTCGCTCCGAGTGACTGTGCCCCGCATCAATCACCGGTTTTGGCAAAGCCCAGCTCAGCGGGGCGATATTCTGAATTAATCATTCGCCAAATGTTGCTCTGAAATGTCAGCCCTTCTGCGAGTCGTGCCTTGGCAGCGCTCTGCCGCGTCGGCTCAATGGAGCCGGCTTCCTGTGAAAATCTGCGCCTCTTCCTCCGAGGGAAAAATCCCAAACGATCCCAGACCCGAACATTTCTGTCCAAGAAAAGCTGTGAAAAAATGGGGTTTTAATGAGAGTAGTGACACCCGCCTGTCTGCTGCTGCTGGGGGAAGGCTGCCTCGTCTTGGCATTTGGGTTTGAGCTGTCAGTGGCAAACCGCAGCTCCTGGGGGGAAGTGGCACCGCGAGAGGCGGGGGGCGCAGGGGGGACCCGTGGTTGTTGCCCCCAGGTTCGCAGCAGCCGCCTGGCAGGGGCCTTGAGACGGGCACGAGGAGGGGCAGGGGGTCTCGGGGGAGAAGCGACAAAAGCAGAAGGGGAAAATGTGAATGAGCTCAGAGGAGGTTCACCCTTGACTTGTCGGGGGAATTTCCCTCACTGGCAGCTGGCTGCGCTCAGGTGGGCGCCCTGGGGTGACTCAGGCACAATTTGGCTCCGCTGAGGTCGGGTTTTCCACCGGCCCCTGCTCTCATGCCCCCCGCGGTACAAACGACAGCTTCACACAGCCCACCCCGGGCTGTGCCCCGCACCACTCATCGTGGTGAGCACCGCACTGCCCTGGCCCAGCCGCGTGGGGAGATGGCTCCGAGCACCCCGGGGTGTCAGGAGCCACCGGGCTGCCCCAGGTGCCAATGGCATGGGGACTTGTCCCCTCTGGCGGCCGGCCCTGAGGTTTTGTGGCCTGAGCCAGAGGCGGGAGGACACGGAGCAGCCAGGGTGCGAGCAGGACCAGGCCCCCCGGGCACTCTGCTCCTTGGGGGTGGGCTGCACCCCGCTTGCTGCAGAGCTGCAGCAGCACACCGGAGCTGGCGGTTCCCGCGGGGGCTCACGTGGGAGGAGATGTGTTTTCCTGGCTGAGTGTAACGCGCTGAGCAAGTGGTTCTGTTATTTTGCAGTTGCTCCTGTTCTGACTCACCGTTGCTCGTCGGTAACCCCGGCCCCATCACCTGTGCTTGCCGAAAAACGTCGCATCCCATCGCGTCCTGGCCTGGTGGGAGAGGGGCAGTGCAGGGAATGGATCACCATGTCCCCTGCTCCCCTGGGGCCAGCAGCCGGGCTGCTTCATGGGGCCAGTCATGGTGGTGCGTTGCTGGCAGGTCGCTGGTCCTCCCTGTCCAAGGCTTGCTTTTCAGCTGCTTGCAGCTTTCCCAGAAATTTGGATCCAGCGCGGGGAACACTGGGTGGGAGGAGGCCGTGTGGGCTGTGCCGTCCGGCCACGGCTTCCCCCAGGATGCTTCCTCCCCCTGCTCCTTCCTCTGTTCCTGCTGGTGTAACCGTAGAAATGCCAGGCCCGGGGGGAGCAGAGCCGGGGAGCTGGAGGCTGCGTGGTTCAGCAGGACACCAAGCAGCAGGAGCTGCCGATTGGCGCTTGAAGCTTGGCTGAGGTGGGGAGCGTGTGCTGCCTTTGAAGGCTGGGGTCAATTTGTCTTTGCAACAGGCTCCCTTGGCTTCTGATAGGCTTGCCACCATGGAAAACCCCGCCGCCGAGCTCAGCATCTCTCCACAATATCTGCTCCAGAGCAGCACGAGTCTCAGTGAGGGACACGGGGCCTGGGCGTGCGGATGGCAGTCCCTGCCCACCCCGTGCCGCTGCCAGCGCTGGACGCGCCGGGCAGGACTGCGGCATCACACTTTTATTTTAACTGAACTTTATCGAAAAGCCCCCTTTTACGAGGTCGCCCCCGTCCCATCCTGGCGCGGGGGTGCCTCCATCCCCTGCCGCGGGCGGTGTCCCCTGCGCCCGCTCCCCGCCCGCTGCCCACCCGCGCGGCGGCCGCCGGAGAACAACAGGCGCTTGTCAGCGGCGCTGGCTGGTGATATTTCAGCGGTCCCACGGCTCTCCCTGCTAGTGGGTGGTTTTGCTGCCATGCCAATAGACTGGAGCTAAAGCTGTTCTCCAGGCTGTCAAACTAATTTTTTTTTTTCTTTTTTTTTTTTCTTTTTCACCAGGCGAGTAGCATGGGGGACTGCAAACCCACGGCCACCCCCAGGAGCTGGCTCCCTCTCCATCAGACGGACATCTCCTCCGGCTCCTGTGGTTGCTGAGGCGCATTTGGTGTGTTGGGGAGCTCACTGCAGCAGTGCCGTGGGGAGGCAGTGGCCCCAGCACCCAAACCCCACAAAGACGGAGCCGAGCCTCGTGCACCAAAGCGACCCAGGCTGCGCCTGCACGGGGGGCACCGGTCCCCTCGCCTGTTCCTGGTTTTCTTTTCCTTTTCCACTCGAGATCAGCCATTGTCTGTCCCTGAGATGTGCATTCGTGCGGGACCTCGAGGAGGCAGGATGGGCTGCCTGTTGGCGAGGAAGCAAGTGCCATGAGGAGCAGTGTGGAACCGCCAGCGTGCTGGCACTGCCTTTCGTTTGCCTTCCTATTGTCTTCCGCGGCGGCGGCTGCGCGCGGCTCCCCCCGTGCCCATTGTGCTGAGGTGCTGGGAGACGTGCCAAGGGCAGGGAAATAACTGGCTACAAACCAAGACTCTCGGAAATATGAAATGTTTGTTCTCCATCACAGCGGGGTGAATTTTATCTTGTCTGCAGCCTGGGTGCTTCGGGCATTCAGCGCGCCTTGCCAACTTTTAGGGGTGTACTGCGGGCTTCACAGATTTTTGTCCTTTTAACATTCTAATGACTATTTTGTTTAATTCTCCAGCTTCTGGAACCACATGATTACATGAGATCTTAGCTTTGATTTTTTTTTTCCCCCTTTAAATTACATTGAGCCTCTAGCCTCATGTTCGCGTGCACACACACAAACCCCAGCCACAAATAACAAAGGCTGAAGGAAGAAAGGAAAAATATGAAGGAACCCAGCATGTATTATTGAAACACTGTGGTTTTCAGGGCAGATTAGTGATTTTTCAGTGCTCAGCTTTGGCGTGTGGGATGAGAAGGTGCTGCCTCTTGCCTTGGCTGGTGCAGGAAGGAAATCACCTGCAGTTATTCTCCGGCCTCCCTCCCCGCTGGTGAGGCTCTGGGTGCATGGAGGTGATGCCAGCTCCCGCCGCCCTCCTGGGGACACGGGTTTGCAACAGGGCAATGAGCTGGTGGTCCCCCGGGTTCTTCCCATGCTCTGGTGAGGGAAATGGCAGCTCCTTGCCCTGGCTGCAGCCGGCCGGCACACGCGCCCCGGCCAGCCCCCGGTGCCAGAGCCGGTCAGTGCTCTTGGGCAGAGCCCTGGGCGCTCGTTTGCTTGTGTTCTGCTCCTCTTTATTCCTAGCGCTAGTGCAAAGAGGGAGATAAAAGGGAGAAATGAAAGCTTTACAGCTTCCTAGGCTTCCTCCAGCAAATAAAAGTCCCGTCCAGCTGAAATGCTAATTAAGAAACATCGCTTCTTCAAAGGCCAGAATTGGAAACAGCCACATGGAGACATAATGGGATTAAAACGTATCAGGGGATTAGAACAGCGGTGAGGATTTAGCGGCGCTGCTCCTGCCCCATGCTCCGGAGCCGGTCTCAGTACGGTGATCCCAGGGCTTGATTATGAAACACCCGGGGCAAGACCAAGGCACCGATGATCTGAAAAGCCAAAGGTGCACGCTGGGGAACAGCACGCAGGCTGTGCCCCGAGGTGGGGAGCATCCTGTGCACGACCCAGCCCTGGCCAAATGAGAGGCAGCTGTGCTGGGGTGGCGGGATATTTTGGGGAGGGGAAAACGGGGCTGTGACTGCAGGAGCAGGCACCTGCCTGCAGCTGTGTGTGGGGAGCCTGGCTTTGCCTGAAATTGCTTCCTTTTGGTGTTGAGGGGCAGGGGGGCTGAGTGTTGAGAGCTCATGACCCCATGGAGTGCCTGCAGCCTGGTCCCAGGCTGGCCAGCAGCTATTGTTCACCCCCCCAGCCCACATTTAGGTGGCCACGGGCGGGCTGGGGCCGTGCTGGGGCTCCTGTATCAGAGCAGCGCTGCTTTTTGCTTGCCCTGAGTCCAGGAGCCCTGCTGGAAACCCTCCAGACACCTCCGTGCTGCCTTCTGCTGCTAGCTGGGGCTTCGCCTCCAACAGCTCTACCCGAAGGCATCTGCGAGAAGACATCGTCGCCGCTCCCCGTGGGCAGGCGGCCAGGGCAGCCCGGATTGCTTCCTCGGCCGCCGCAGCCGGCAATTAAACCCCGGCCATCGGCAGCAAACCCTGCCTGACCCAGCCGAAGCGCCCTGACCTGATGTGATCGCGGCCGCCTTTGTGCGGCACACAGCAGCTCGAGGTGGGTAATTGGGGCGCCAGCAGCCAGCGCCGTTGTGTGATCTTAGGCTGTGAAAAGCGGTGTCGGGGGTCTCGCTTTCAATGTCAACACAAAAGGCAAAGAAACTGTTCTCGGTGATGTAAACTCCTGGGCAGCAGAAGTGCCAATTAGGAAACATCTGTTCCTCGTGGGCCAGGCGGCCTGCGAGCAGCCGCATGGCAACGTAATGGGATTAAAATATAGCACCGGATTGTGTTAGTGCCGCAGAGATCAGCTGCTGGGGAAGTTCTTATGAAATCAGGGGGAAAATGAAAAACAAATTTCTTTGTTTCTCTCCTCAGGACAGTCCCTTCTTGTTTTATTTCTTAATTTGTACCTTACATAAGGTGCAGGAGCTGCTGCCATACCTGGGCTGCACAGCTCAGTGCATCTGAAGGAACCGCCTGAGCTGGGCTGAGTTTGAGGGCTTCTCCCCCGGGGTTTGCCTAATATTTGGCCTGTAGCACAACACCAAGCAAGGCACTGGGAAAGCAGCAATGAAAGGCAGGAGAGAAATGACCAGAGTGAAGGGAAACCCACATCTCTTGGTGTTTGCACCCCCCGAGCCCAAACGTCCTGTGCCCCTGTGGGTCTGCGCAGGCAGCACACGCGGCGAGCCCGGCAGACACGGGGACGTTCTTCAGGAAACAAACAGAGCTGAAACGCGTGCTATTTTGGGATGCTCATATGCTCCCAGGCAAATGTCGTATGTATGTAACATCCATTTAGGGAGCCGAGTAATGAAGTTGTGCATCACAAGGAGGGAGCCGCTCGCTTAGCAACCTTCCCGTCGCATGACGTCTTCCCTCTGCAGGACGGGATTGCTCCTTCGGCAGGCAGGAGGACAGAGCACTGCTCTCTGTGCCTGAGGAGCTGTTCTCAGTGGAAAGATGCCGACCAGCTCCTGCTAAAATCAAATCTTTGACTCCACATTATGCCCAGGGTTAGCCCCTGGGTAAACTTTGTGCTGCCTGCTGTGGCTTGAGGGCTCTGCGGCTGCTTGGTGGGGCTGCGAGGGCAGTGCCACCGGGGTGTGGGGTCCTTGGGGGAGCCTCGCGATATGCTGCCAAAAGTGCTCCCACCTGGGGGCTGGGAGGGGGAGCTGTGCTTTCAGATCCTGCCGAGATCCGCTAAGGCATCTGACAGCATTAAAATGGCTGATGGCAAACCCAGCGGTACTGCTGATGGGAAGCGCGGCTGTAAAAACTCTCCTGGCATTTTGTTTGTGAAGCACGTCTGCAGAGAAGCTGATGGAATGGCAGCCCCTGCTCGCTGCCAGCTTGTGCTGCTGTGGCGTTGGGCTCTACGGGCCCTGGGGTTGTGCTGGGTGCACTGGGGGTGCACCAGCAACAGGACCATGGCAAGGAGGGAGAGAGCATCCCATCACATGAGGGGGAGTGTCTGCCCTGGCTCGCTCTGAGGTTTCCGGATGATAAGTAATTAAGAGAGAGAGATTTACAGCAGATTAAGTCCGAAGGCAAAGTCCATTATCTGCCCAGAGGAGCTCCAGCGATGAGGCCCGTGGTTGAGGGCAGGGCGTTTTGGCTGGTGGAGCCCATCCTGCTCCTGCCTGGGCTGCAGGGAGGTGCAAGGGGCCAGGAGCTGGGACCAGGCTGGGAATGGCCCCACCAAGGGCTTGGGTCCCCCCCATTGGCATCTTGGGGGGTGTGCTGGGGCCAGACCCCATTCCTGATCTGCTCCGGTGCTTCCAGGAGCATCTCGCGTCTCTCTCGGGCCTCTGGAAGTGCCTGGGATCTGTCCCAGCCCCTGCAGCGGGGGCGCAGGGCGCCTGCAGGAGTGCCCCAAGAGTGGCACTGGGGGAACGGAGCGGGAGGGGGGCATGGCAGTCACTTCAGTCAAGTTTCTGGCTCTTTGGAGGAGGTGACATGATCGTGCAGCCAGTAAATGTCACACAGCCACATGTGATGGGAAATAAACAGCAGCTTCTCACTGCCTTCTGAACCTCCACCAGCTTCCTCCACAGAGCTCCTCGGTCACCCTCCGTGCTGGACCATGCCCCACCTCAGACTACACGGCAGTGGCATTGCGGTACCCGAGCTAAGGCCGATTCTCTTATCATGGCACGAGGGATATGGACACGTGTGGCTGGGATGCTTTACTTTGGCCGGGCTCCTGTAGTGTGCAACGTGCCCACCACACCCAACGCGAGCGAGACGCGAGGTGTTCTGTGCCGAGCGTGCTGCCTGCGCCTACACAGCGCGGTAATTAATACCCTGTGTGCAGTTCGGAGGCATTCAGTCCCTTCCCGCCCTACCTGAGCAGAAAGGAGCAAGTTGCTTTTAGCGTTTAATTGAAACAAATACCATTTATACATCCCAGCTGGGGCTGATTTGCTCTTAGTACAGTGCACGGCAATGCCAGCTTCTTTAGGAGGGCGAACTAAGCTGTCCTGTAGGGGAGATGCTTTCAGCAGCACCGCAGGTGAAGCTGAGCCAAAGATGCTAAATCCACGTGGACTGCTCACTCTGGTTTCAGCGTGGGAAGGTGCCAGATGCATTTTAGAAGAACGATGCTTTTGAGGCCCGTGTATTTGCTGTCTTTGACCCACGGACCTCTCTGCAGTGTTCCTGACCGGCAGGCCCCCGGGCACGGCGGCTGCTCCGGAGCTGCGCTTCCTCAGCTGTGAAATGAAGATAATTTACTGGATGGCTTTCCAAGGGCACTGAGAGGGTAGGCGAGTCGTTTGGCATATGGGGCCGGCAGGTCCGACGGGCAGTGTTCCTGCAAAGCCTCGTGCTCAGCTGCAGTGCACGCTGCGGCAGTGCCCTGCTTTGCCCCACGGCTCCGGGCCCCTCCTGCAGCATCGCTGCCGGCCGGGTGCAGCCCATCGGGGTACAGTGGAGGGGACCCCTCAATCCAGCTGGGACCTCATCCTCAGGTTTGTGTAAAGCTGCTTCTGCCTCTCTTTGCCCCATTGCCAGTCATCCCCTTGCTGGGGTTCTCCTTCCCACTCCACGCCAGTCCTGGTGATGTTTTGCTGCAGATCAGGACTGGGGAGAGGCAGCACCGCCTGCCCGTGTGCCGACGGCTCTCCTGGCACCGAGCACCTCTGGGACCCGGGTGCCACCAACACAGAACAGTCATCACTGTCGTCTCCTACCCCACTGGAGAAGGCAGTAATTAAGGCTGCCGAGCACACACATTTCTCCCAAAATTACCTCATTTACTGAGAGGATCAGATGCCGCCGTCTTTCATGGCTTCTTGCAAGGCTTGGATCTTGTGGGATGCGAGGCTATTAATAGGAACCAATCTTTCCCCTTCTCCTCTAGGCTAAAGACAGACGGATTCAGACAAGGGCCCCTTTGATGTGATGGAAGTGCAAATAAACGCGGTGCCGTTTTTGTTCCCGAGCTGGCAGCGGGTTCCTGCCGCTGTGCCTGTGCGAGTGCTCGGAGCTGCTGGTGTGCTCTGGGACGGGGTGGCTGAGGCGAAGGGCAGCCCACGATCCCCAGCCACGGCTCCCTGGGGACACAGGCAGCGCCAGGCTCCATTTAGCAGACATTTCTTTATCTGAAACAGGGCATGATGCAGCCACGTAGAGAAGGGAACGGTGTGACGGCTCGCTCTGGCAGCAGGCACGGCTTTCCTTCGCATGCTGAGAGCAGCCTCAGCGGGAGGGCTTCTCCCACGTAAGCCTCCAACACGAAGCCCAGCTAGGAGAGGCGGCTGCGACAGGGGCAGCGAGGGGCATGGCAGCCTGGCTCCCTGTGCTGGGCTTCCTCCACCCTCAGCTCTTGGCACTGAGCCTCCTTTCACGCCCCTAATTTTTGGGTGCGATGGAGGGTGCTACGGGGGGAGGCGTTTGTGTCTCCAGGCGGTGGGATGGGGGACGCAGCTGCTGGCACCCAGGAGGGAGGTGGTGACGGTCCCACGGGGCGTGCGCTGCCCAGCCCCGGCTGCTGTTTGCCTGCGGCTGACGTCGGGCACCCGTGGGTGCTGCCGGGCAGCGGGGGCCAGATGCACGATATTGGATTCGGGTGAATGATCAGCCAGGGCGGTGAACGCCAATTCCTGTGCAAATAGACTTTGAGCATGAAGAGCCAGGGAAGAGAAATAACTAGAAAGCGTTTCACGCGTAGCCAGAATCGTTTCCAAGGAGCATATTGTGAAGGTTTTCCAGCAGGCGGGCTGGGTGCCTGCAGGCTTGTTGGCACGGCAGGGCGGCTCGGAG
This sequence comes from Nettapus auritus, assembly GCA_011076525.1. Classification (NCBI taxonomy): domain Eukaryota; kingdom Metazoa; phylum Chordata; class Aves; order Anseriformes; family Anatidae; genus Nettapus; species Nettapus auritus. The sequence continues at coordinate 1,157,405 of CM021779.1, read as the reverse complement.
CCCCGTGCCCAGCTGGATCCTGCCTGCAGCACCCCGAGAAAGTCCCATCCCATCCCTGCAATGAACACAGCTTTGGGTGCAAAGCCACCCTGCAGACCTCTTATTTTTGGCATTGCATGGCTTACTTTCCATACGATGTTGTGCCAGAATCTAAATTAACTCGTGCCACTTCACTACCATCTGAGTGATCGTTGGTTTTCTCCTTCTATGCCTCAAAATTTATAGCTGAATTAGTCAGTTATTGATTTTGGTTTTCTTTATCAAGTTACATTCAAACCAGACCGTGGAGCAGCGAGTGCTCTCCGGTTCCCTCTTGACATCTGTTCGCCTGATCGGTCTGCGCAGAGGAAAAGCTCCTTTAATGCCGGCTGAGATGAGCTCTCATGCGGTGCTCCAGAGGGATTCTTCTTACAGTTGTAAGGTATTTGCTGTTACAGTCCTCACCTGCTACCAATTGTTGGTGATAACTGCTGTTTGTAAACCCCTCCGCCCCTGAGGATGCCCAGGGAGGGCACAGGCAGAGGGACCCCTGGGGCTGTGCTGCCTGGGGGGCTCTGGGGGTCCCTCCTGGCACATCTCACTGCAGGATGATCCATGGGGCAGGGCTGCAATGACCTTCTGGTGCTCAGTCTGGGCAGGATGCTGTGCCCACAGCGTGGTGGGGCTGCAGGGAGGATCACAGGGGGATCTTGTAACATCAGCTCAGGCTTCTTGCTCTGCTCCGTGGCAGTGGGCTCGTGCTGGCCTCAGGCACGCTGCTCTCTGCAGACACGTGCAGTGGGAAGAAAGCTGTTTCAGCACCGTGCTTGGTTCTAGCATTGTTGCTGTGTGTATGGCCAGGAGGCCACGTCCAGCCCGGGTTATGCAAGGGATGGAGCCAGACCCAGCCCGTGGGGAGAGACTGCTGGTGCTGCTTTGGGGAAGAGTTTTGGGTTTTGGCCATGCCAGCTGCGGTGGCTGTATGGGTGCTGAGGTTCTTGTTACACCCAAGCTCTGCGGCATCCTCAGGTGAGAGCATCTTTCATTGCACAAATGTCCTCGCTGTCTCCCCATTTGTGAATAGGTAAGTTCTTTAATTACCTTTCTGCCCGCTAAAGATGTGGGCCACCTCCACCCCAGCTCCTGTCCCACCTGGGGACGGAAGACCCACGGCCTTCTGGCTGCCTTCCCCATCCCTCGGTCCCCGTTTTTCCCATTCAGCCTCTCACAGAAACACGCAGGAGGGACCCGCGAGGCGATCCTGGCTGCTCAGCCGTGCCTGGTGTTTTGGTTTCCTCTGGGCCTCGCTGTGGCTGGCGCACTCGATTTGCTGGGCAGAGGAAGGGCTGATCTCATTAGGCAGTAATTGAGATACTTGTGTGAGCTGCGGGAAATTGCAGCCCAGTGCTGGTCAGAATTACAGCGCGGAGGAAGCTGAACCGAGGCGGGAGGGAAGCAGAAGCCCTGCTCCCCCCTTAATCATTTGCCACCGAATTGCACCCGAGCCTGAGAAATCCTCCCGGTTACCTGGTGCTCTGCACGGAGGTGCAGCGCTGGTCAGCGGGCACCTGCCAGCAACTTTCTTCTGGATTTAAAACTCTCTATTTTCTTCTCAATGTTCGGGGTTTCATTCATGTCTGTTTCCATCCTTTCACTGAAAGGAAGTGGAGGGAAATAAATAGTAGAGACTGTCTTAAAAATCTAGAGTCATTCTAAAGGAGGGAACAGAATGGTTGTTTAAAGAGAGAGAGTGCCCTTTTTTTCTTAAAAAAAGAAAAAAAAAAAGTCTCTGTAATTTTGAACTGCTTAAATTTGACCACTTCATATTCAGCCGTGTTTCAAAATATCTTAATAATGCAGGAATTCCTGCATCATGTGATGATTTATTTAGGCTTTGTGGAAAGTTCATTTTTAAATTACTGCATGGGGAGGAAGGCAGCCGAAAAATTTACTCGCTGTCTCCTGCCTCTCCCTGAGCTGACCTACCCTCCAGCTGACGCTGGGAGTGCTTTTATCGCTCGGAATTAAGAAATTACTTCTGCGCTTAATTGGACCTGCAGACTAACATGGTGAAATGAATCGTTCAAGGTTTCATCACTGAATACTTGAGCTCTGGGGAGCCAGCCCGGTGCAAGCAGCACGGCTCGAGGTGTGGGTGCGGGTTTGTGCCCAGCGCAGCCGCACAAACGGCATCTGCTCAGGCTGCGGGCCCCGGTTCTTGGGAGACGATCTGTACTGGAGAACGTCCTGTGTGGTTGGCAATCTGATTAGCGAGGGGCCAGAAGAATGCATTCTGATGCTGCCATCAGCTGAATTAGATTCATTACTTCTTTACAATTTATTCTGATAAAAAAAAATACTGCTTAAATCATTCCAGTTGGTTTCAAAGGAAGAAATATTTCCTCCTGGAGTATTAAGCAGAGCCAGGAGTCCAGCCAGGCATCGCCGCTAAACAAAGCAGAAAGGACTGGATTTCCTGCTGTCCTCAACACAGCCTCCCCGAGCTGCTGCCCCGGCCCCGGGCTCTTCCAAGCCTCCCCGTGGGACCAGGAGAAGTCGAAGTCCCACGGGGGAGGCTGCGTGGAAAGAGGTCACAGCCTCACCTCCGTGCCTCTCGTGGGTGGTGGACGTGGGTGAGGAGCCCCCAGCCCAGGTGGGACCGACAGCAAAGAGAGGCTGGAAGCAGGATGTTTGTGTGGGGTGTCAGTTCAAGACAATCTGGATTGGACAACCTCTAACGGGTGTTCCTGCTGGTTAGAGAAGTGCTGTGATGGACGTGAACGCCACAGCACCCACCTCTCTTGCCTGTGCCTCCTCATGCAAGACTGAAGACGCGGTGTGACTTTCCATTCCCTTATCTCTGTCCCCAGAGGACGTCGTTAGTTCTGCTCAGACTATTCAAACACAAACGTTTGGTGAATAATATTTTTGATAGTTTAATTACCTTTTGTTTCCTAATTAAAACTTGGCCTCGTCATAATGTCAGCCAGTTTCAGAAAGGAACGTGATGATGGTGAATTCCATTGGTGCTTTCCTTGTCAGAAGCGGTCGCAGCACCTTTGTTAAGTGCTCAGGAGAGAGCCGGAGGAGCCCTTGTGCGTCCCCAGCAGGGCAGGGTGCCCTGTCCCGCGGCTCAGGTGCCCGATGCAGAGGCTTCTCCTCTGGAATTGCTCCTTCTGGTGCAGTTGGTGAACACAGGCGGCAGCAGGGATGGCCATTCATCATCCTAGTTGTTTTCCATATCGCCTCCTGCTGATTACGAGCACAGCTTGAAGAAGTGCGCTAAGGAGCTGGGATGCATCCCAGCCTCAGTGCGGATGCTGTGCACAGGGCACCCCGCCTGGCTGCGCTCCCTGCTTGGAGCGGTGCCAGTGTGGGGGGCAGAGGGGCAAAGCTGCCCCCCTAGAGCTCATCCTGCTCCCGGAGAGCTGTGGCAAGCTTTTGCAAACCCAATACACCCAGAGGAGAGAACTAGCAGAGATATGAGACTGGTTCCCTAAATACCTTCCAGAACACTTCACCTGCTGTGCAACCCTGAGCTCGCTGTTTGCTAAGCGGGGGTCTTTTCAGTGAAAGAAAAGCAAATGGGAGCTGACAAGACATCTCATCTTACCCGTGCTGGTGTCCCCAAAGTGCTGACCCCGGGCTAAGAGCGGTGGTGGCCCAGAGGGAGCCCGACAGCCCGTGGGCTGCACGAGGCTGCTGCCTTGGGGCTGAGAACATCCCCTGCCAGCACATCGTGTGGGGTGAGGTGAGTGCTGGGAGAACGCCTGCCTTGTCAGCTCCAGTTTTCTTAATTTTTAGTAAGAACTGTTTGCATTTATTTATCCCTTGTGGTCCTTCGGGCACTTTATGGTTGCTCACTAATGAATGCCCACACAGCCTCGTTAGGGCGCTGCTCCTGTTCCCCATTTACCTCCAGGTAGCCCCGCTGCAGGAGCCCATCCGAAGACATTTGGGAGTGCAGGGGGCAGCGAGTGCAGGTGAGATGCAGATTTCCTCTCCCCCTTGCAGCCACACGAGCAGTCGCGCTCCAGATAACGCTGCCAGCAGAGCGAGCAGCAGAAGACAAGCTCGCTGCCTGGCTATTACACAAGCGAACCGCCGAGAGTCGGAGCCCAGCTGGATCCATCCCCAGCACACACATCATCCCCTACCACTGCTGCCGAGGAACGAGGCGGTTTGTGGTTGTTCACGTCCCATGGAGGCAAGCAAGGTAATCAGTGCCTAATATTCCTAATTCCCAAACGACGTACATTTCTGGAAATATTTTTTAAAAAGAAATATTAAAAAAACGAGTTTAATAATCATCTGTGAGCGTTCCCCTCAAGGGGCATATAGCTAGTGCTGGCCATGCATACCAGCAGAGATCCTGCAATTACCAGGTTTTCCGCAGGCTGAAGGACAGCAGGACGAGCGTGCCTCCGTCCTGCTGTGCCGTTTCGCACCATTATCTCCAAGTGGTGGAGTTAGCGTAGGACGCACCGATAAATCTGCTTTCGACTTGTTACTCTCTGTGATATCATCCATCATCCTGGGCGGCACAGCCGTGCAAAATTAAACATTTAAATCTTACACAGATGGCAGGAGAAACTGGCTGCTCGGGAGGAAGGAGGACCAGACACGCACCGGGCTTTCTGGGCTGCGGCAGGGGATGCTCGCAGGGCCCTGAGCTCCAGCCCGGCGGCCTCGTGGCACAGTTACACTGATTGAACGGGATCAGTCAGCACCCACAGAAATGTCACGAGGTGCTTCAGCGCATTCAGGCCCTGCACGAGTGTATCGTATTCTGACCTCCGCTAACTGTGGCATCGATTAATTCAGGGTTTCCTTTAGCCAGGGGAATACACGCTCAGCGCATTGTTTATAAACACACACAAACACTACGTACGGACACCGAAGCCAGCACACAACACGTAACACTGAGCGCTACCAAACACACACAAACACGGGATTCACACGGACGCCCAGAGGGGCTGCAGCCTCGGACCTGGGGAGCTGGGGGATTGAACATCCCTGCGATGCCCGTTAGCGCCGCGCATTCTGCTGCCTGTTCTTCAGCTTCAGGAAATAATTAGCTTTATTTCCAGTCTGTAACCAAAAAAAAAAAAAACTAAAAAAAATGCCTATTCCAGTGACCTTCAAAACTGCTGAATGTAACGCTGCAAAATGTATGTGTTTTACATGCTGCTAGAGAACGATGAGTAAGAAATACATTTTTTTAAACAGGCATTGAAGAAAGCACCATTTCTTACAAGCCCCACCAACGTTTTGGTTCCAGCTGCTGCCGTCCTGCTGCCTAGCACCAAGCAGCACGAGGAGAGCAGCTTCTAGCTGGGGTTCTGCAGCAGCCCTTCTCCAACGTGACTTCCTGGAAACTGTCACAGGGAATGGCTTTGAAGCGTGCATTAGAATAATACCCAGATAATAACGGCAAAAACATGGTTCAGAAATAAAAAGGAGAGCATTACGAATCCTAAGTGGCGTTTTCTTGGCCATTATTGCAATCACCATCGTTGCAGAGTCATTTAAATATTTTAGGAAACAGAAGGGCCTCCTTCATTGGCAGCATGAGGCCGGCATTCGTGGGTTTCGGTTTGCTCTGCCTCCCCTCCGAGTGACTGCGTGGCGCTGGTGCCGTTTAGCAGCGCTGTCAGGTCAGCCACGGCAACTCGCCGCTTCTCCTGCTGCTTTTGCGTGCTCCCGTTGCAGGAAGCGAGGACCCTGGAGGTCTTTAAATGATGTTTAGATGTAGAGCTTAGGGATATGGTTTAGTGGATGATTTGTTAGTGTTAGGTCAGAGGTTGGACTCAGTGATCTTGTAGGTCTCTTCCAACCTAGACGTTCTGTGATTCTGTGACCGTTCTCCCCTGGGCAGCCTCCCGCAGCCGGCCGGGTGTAGGGGCTGCAGCGGGGCCGCCAGCCTGCGGGAGCCACTCGCACCCATGGGTGCGGACGTGGTGAGGGGCAGCTGTGCTTGCTCCTGCCTGGGGAAACTGGGACGCTCCTCATGGCCGTGGATCCACACCGTTTTGCACCACTGGACAGTGCCAGCCTTTCCCATTACAACTCCAACACTTTAAAGCTATGAAGTGACTCCATGTATGAGCCTGTGTTTTTTGCCCTGGTTTGATGCTTTGCAGCAAGGGGTGTCACGTATTCTCATGCATTTACAACTCGACAATGCTCTGCAAGCATCAATGAGGCCGTGCAGCTCCCGTGCCTGGATGGCTTCACGGCCACGGGGCTGCTCCTGTGCGGAGAGCTTGGCACGAAGCCCCCAGCCGCGTGCAGTGATGAGAAGAGACACTCACCTGCTCATCCCACTTCTGGGCCAGGTGAAAATAGGATGCTGGGCTCGGAGCTTCCAGCCCTGCTCTGTGGGAGCCCAAGGGGTGACAGCTCCTGGGCAGTGCAGGGATGGGGACAGACCTGGGGGACACGGGGGGTACAGGAGGGCCGTGCTGTGCCCCAGCCGCTGCTCGTCGCCCCGTGCCGTGCGCAGCCGAGCAGAAACCTCCCCTGCGGATCGGTCCCAGTGAAAAGTGCCGGCGTAAATTAACGCTTCCAACAAAACGCCGTTCCCAGACGGTTCGTAATGAGGCGCACGGCGAAATCCTCCCGGCTGTATACTTTACCTTGCTTTAATCAGATCATTAACTTTCATAAAGATGTAGGAAGGAGGAGTGGCGGCGCTTGAAAAGAGCTCAAAACAAGCTGAGCTTTAAACTTCAGACTTGTCATTGACTTAGCCTTTCATTGAGCCAATTATTTATGACATATTTGAAGAAAGTCAGAAAAGAGAGGAGTTCGGATCTGCATATCTGCCTGACTGCAGCTGAGATACCGCGCCGGGGGGG
>CM021779.1:1001332-1150166 GCA_011076525.1 Nettapus auritus | reverse complement strand
AAAAAAAAAAAAAAAAAAAAAAAAAAAAAAAAAAAAAAAAAAAAACCGGGGAACAAGGCAGGGGAGCCGGCCGCGGCCCCCCCCCGCGCTCGCACACGCAGCCGCTCGCACACGCGCTCGCACACGGGAGGCGCTCGGCGGAGCCGCCGCCGCCGCCGCCGCCCGCCCGCCGCCACCCCCCGCCCCGGGGGCGGCTGCCCCCGGCGGAGCCTCCATCTGCAGCCCGGCGGCGGGAGCGGGAACATGGCGGACCTGGAGGCGGTGCTGGCCGATGTCAGCTACCTGATGGCGATGGAGAAGAGCAAGAGCACCCCGGCGGCCAGGGCCAGCAAGAAGATCACCCTGCCCGAGCCCAGGTACCGCCCGCACGGCCCCCGACGCGCCGCCGCACGTCGAGGCTGGAGGGGCCCGGCCGCGGCTCCCCCTCCCCGCCGGACCCCTCGGTCCCGGCCCTCCGGAGCCCCCCGGTGCCTCTCGCAGCCCTCCGGAGCCCCCCGGTGCCGGTACCGGGCCGCAGGAGCCCGGCCGTTGGAGCCCGGGGCCGTGGCCGCAGCCCCCCGCCGGGGTCAGGGTCAGGGGCTGGGGCTTGGGGCCAGGGGAAGCGAGTTGTGCGGCGGGTTATTTATTTATTTACCTCTCTGCCCAGCTGCTTGTTTATTTATTTCGGTACGCGGGTGGGAAGATGTGCAGAATCCTGCTTCTCCCCCCCCCCCCCAAAAAAAAAAAAAAAAGCCCAAATCCCGGTGCCTGTTTGGTCCTCACGCCTCGCCCGGCGGGTGAGGAGGTGCCCAGCGGCGGGGCCGAGCGGGACGGGAGCCGACCCCGGCGGTTCTGGCCGCTTTGCTCTGCAGAGCTATTATTTCTGATGCTTCATGAGGTCTGACAGCAGAGCGAAGGACGGGCTCGGCTCTTAGCAAGCAGCTCACGGAGCAGAGGTGGCGGCGGCGGGCGCAGGGCTCGTGGCCGGGCTCCGTCCCCGGGGCTCCGCGGGTGTCCCCGGGGCTGGGGTCTCCGTGGGGTCTGCTGGTGAATGCAGCCTCCCTTCTGCGCGACCGTCCCCGGTTTCCACGCGTTATTAAAATCACCTGAGCCTTGCTTGTTTGTTCCCGAGCCTCCAAGGAGGCTGCCTCTCCGCTTCGTGGCTGTGTGCGAGCACGTACGTGTGTGCATTAAAAATCAACGTTTGGTCAGCAGGCAGGGCGCTGCGACCGAAAAATCCTACAACAAAATGTACTGCAGGATGTGTGGGCAGTTTGCGAGCCCGGTGGTGGCCTAGCTGCCTGCCGCCAGCGAGGGCTTGCTGAAGCCCTCTTCCCGCTTGTTGGCTCCTTGTTCTGCCTCGCTGCTTGGTGAGGGGCCGTGGGGCTGTGGGTGGGGGGCAGCGGGGCAGGGGTAACGCGGCGCTTGCAGAGGCTCCGAAACCTCGGCTGAGGAAGTTGGGCTTGCAAAGCCCAGTTAGAGGCGGCTTCCTGGGCAGGTGAAGGTGCCTGTTTTTCTCCTGGCGTGTGTAAATATTGATGAAAGTGGTCGATATCTGTGTAATACAACCTCTGCCGTTAACCCTAGGTGCGGCGGGCTGTAGGTGGAGCGCTCGCAGCTCGCCGTGTGCCGCTTTGGCTGCTCGCGGTGCTTCGCTGGGTGCTGGCGGGGCTGCCTCTTGCAGCGGGCACCCGGCCGCCCGGGCACAGCCTCGTGGCACCGCACGAGGCCCGGGGAACCTGCGCCCTGCTGCTCTCCTTCCCCGGGGTCTGCGTTTGGGAGAGGCCAGGCGGTTTCCCCGAGCCCCGTGAGATGCCTGGGTGGCGTCGGGCTCCGCGGGGAGGGCAGCGGCAGCCAGGTGCACCGGGAAGTTTTGTGGAGTAGGAGAAAGGTGAGGGGTTACGGGGCTGAAACGGTCGCGTGGCAGCTGCCGGAGCTGCGTGTGGAAGAACCTGTTTGCAAATTATGTGAAGTATTGAAAGAAAAGATGGCTTGAGTTCCCCCTGGCCTGCAAGCCTTGACCCAGGGGGAGGCTCGGAGCCATACGTGGTGCTGGGGCAGGGGCTGAGCCAGGCTCCCCGGCTGCCAAACGGGAGGAAGCGCCGGCAGAAACGAGAACAGAGCCTTACCTAAGCCTGGGACCACAAACGGCTCGAGGTTGCTTGAAATGACTGAACTTCTCAGCCTCTAACTGAAAGCAGGGATTTCCTCATGCAGTAGGAAATTGTGACCGTTATTCTGGTGTCAGATGTCTTCGGGCTGGTTTCTGCTTGTTTTTTTTTTCCTTCTCTCATTAGAAAAGACGCGGTGTGTCGGGTACACTTAAATGTTGTGTGTTACTGGCAAACGGATCCTTTTAAAATTATATAAATCAGCTGCTTAAATGCGGGTTGATATAGTAACAGGAGGGAGGCACCACCACGCGCAGAAGGTCTCCTCTTACCCGGCTTTGAAGTCAGACGCTCGCTCCAAGCAGATTTTCCATTTCTCTGTGCCCCTGGGAGAGCCGCTGGGAGCGCCGGGCTGAGGGCTGGGGCTGTGGTGGGACACGGGGGGGGCCCTGACCTGCAAACAAAGCTCTCGGCCCGAGGGCAGCGCTCGCCTTGCAGGGATGCCAGGGGTCGTTCTGCTGGGGCCTGGTGCACCTGCTGGCACCGCTTTGTGTCGCTGAGGTGCTGAACGAAGGAAGGGAGCTCAGTGTGGTGGAGATCTGGGGGTCGTTCCCTTCCTAAGGAAGCAGCTGCAGTGCAGGCGGGATAAATTCCGAGGCTGCAGGCCGAGGCTTAGCAGCAAATAAACTCCGAGGGTGAAGAGTTTATCGGCCGAGGGGCTGCTTGGTGGTGAGTTCACACGAAGCATCCTCAGGCTGTTTGTGCACCGAAACTGTTAAATGTGGCGGGTTGGGAAGAAGGAGGGCAGACAACGCTAATGAGACAAGCGTGCCTGGGAAGAGGCTTGGTGGTGGTGGTGTTTTTGTTTCTTTCTTTGTTGTTTTGTTTTTAAACGCACAAACAGCCCCTTTTCCATCCTCTGTCATCTGCTTTTCCTTCCTTTCTGTGCTTCCTCCTTTCCTTCAGAGCCCTGCCAGGAGCTGGAGGAGCTGCGGTATCTTTTCATGTCACGTTCCCCTGAGATCCTTTTGCCAGTGGATTTGCATGGATGGACAGAAGGGCTCCCAAAGGCAGAATGACCTGCAGGAACAGGACCTCAAGTGAGAAGGGAGGTGCAGATACTTGAGACACGAGCAAATACCAAGCTTTAATCTTTTTTTCTGCAGAGTTGCTGTCAAACATTTTGGGTTTGGGAGCAAAGGAGTCAACGAGCTGCGCTCTCATTTTTTGGGTTCTTCAGCAGCCTTCTGAGCTCCGTCCCTTTCCCATGTGCATTTCTGACTTCCCTTGTTTTGGTCAAAGGGTGTGGAAGAAGACTATAATAGCTCTTCTTATTTGCAAACAGCTTCTGTGTTCTGAAAAAAGGATTTGCATATTGTGAGGTAGAGAAAAATAGTCCAGGAAATTAGATAGTTAACGTGAAAAGCTTCCTCGCTATAAACGTCACTTGAGCTTCGGGTGCTTTCGGTGTACAAATACCAAGGGCATGGTAACAAAACAGACCGTGCATCTCTCCAGGCTTCTCTCCCACTTCTCTGGCAGTGTTGTAGATGTTTCTCATCTCGCCTCTCCTCTCCTAACCCGCTGCTTCAGTAATTACCGCTCTTTCCCGTGAATTTTTATTTTTCTCACGGATCTCTTATTTGGTCTCCTACCTTCCTCTGAGTCCTGCCCCTCTGGGAAAAGGAGAAAAAAAACCACGTTGCAGATGCTTCCTTCTGTGAAGTCACGCTTCTCACTGTGATATTTTTCCTCAGTTATCGTCCCGTCGTCGGTTTATCTCTAGAGGTATTTTCCACGCCAAAGAATGGGACCCCCGTGCTCTTTGCTTTTATACCTAGTGTTATTCCAACCGCCTTGTTCTGGGGGTTTCTTGAATGCCCAGGGGTTGTTTTTCCGTTTCCAATCCCACCCTGAGCTGTTTGTGATTCGCCTTCTTCCTGTTGCAGTGCATTACCAAAACCCAAGCGATGCCTTCCCACTAGGAGCGAGGAGTCACTGCTCGGCCCTCTACTGCTTCTGCTTTTTCAGTTTTGTTCTCCTGGCGTTGCCATCTTCTTTGGATTTCGGTTGTTTCCTTGATGTGTCCTTCAGCGCATTCTTGGGCCTCCTCAAACTTGTGCGACATCTCCGAGTTAAAGGCCAGAGCTGCTCTCTGCCTCTCCGCTGTCAGTCTCGGCTCTTTCCACGTTATTTTCTCCGGCTTTGTCTGACGCCTTCTTGTTATGCTTATTCATTTAGAGTGCTGTCTCTGGGAAAATTTTCCTGACAATTGTTTGTGTAATTTTCGCGTTTGTTGCTACTACGCTGGTGTCATCCCTTTGCTTGCATCTTTTTAGGTGCTGCTTTGCCTGTGGTGCATCGGTGGGGCTGTGCAGGTGGCTCCCGGAGCACCCGGCGTCTGAAGCTCCCCATCGGGGTGTCCGAGGAGCTGCAGCGGCCGGCTGCTGCCACCTCCCCTCGCTCCTGCTGCGCCCCACGCTGCTCGGTTGTGTCGGGCCTGCCAGACTTCTCCCCTGCATCCCTCACGAAAACACTCGTCTGCTACGAAGCTGCTGAAATCTGTGATTAATCCGCCGGTGCCTGGCGTGTTGGTGTAGCGCCGTCGTGTTTCCCGGTACCGTGTCCCGTGTGTCTTTCTCCATCCATTTGCATTCGCTCAGCCGGGATGGCAGGCCCGGGGCCGGAATGGTTGGGGGCTAACGGCGTGCCCCGGCTGGTGCTGACGCCAGAGAAACCCCGCTTCACATGCGGCTTGTGCAGGGAGCGCAGCGCTTCCAGGAAGCGCAGTGTGTCTCCCTGTGAGCGCAGCCTTCCGAAGTGCTGCTTTCCTGTTTTCACAACGCTGCTAGGCCCGCGCTTTGCAAAGGCTTCATGCGTTTGCTGGTCCGTGCACAGAAATGCTGCCGCTGAACGCAGAGCTGAAGAGCTGATGTTGGGGAGGATTTGGGGCCGGATGGTGAATTCGGATGAATTTGTGCCACGGCAACTTGGGCTGTGCAAGGCGGCGGTGCTCCGCCGAGGCTCGCTCCATCTGCTCGTGGCGGTGATGGCTGTGATTCATTTTACTAGCGCTTCTGAAGCTTGGTTCTCTGAAATTTCAAAACAGCCGAGGCTTTTGCTTGATGTCTGCGTTTTTTATTTATTTTCTTTACTGCCAAGCAAGGCTGTTTCTTGGTATTGTTACACCATTTCCAATACTTCCTAAACATTTAATTGAAAAAATTGAAGCTGAAGTAAGGAATTAAAAGGGCATGCAGGACCCTTAAACTGCTCAAAGTAGCCTCATTGGCATGTAATTTGTGAAACTGTAGAGGAAAGAGGATTTGAACTGAATGGTTTCATATTTCAGCTGTAAACCAATTTAATGTTTCGCAGCTATGCTGTGTCCCGCCGTTTGAACTGAGCATTTGAGCAAGGCATAAAGGAAGTAAAACTGGCTCAGAGCTGAAGGTACCTGAATACGTGTTGTATGCCGGGAGTGAGGATCGGTGCTGGAGGTGATCCCAGCGTGAGCGTGTACCTGGGACGAGCACCGTGGGTTTGTACGTGCCAAGGTCAGAGCGTCCCAGCTCAGCAGAGCATCCCGGAGCTCTCAAGGCGTCTGCTGGAAACGGACGGATGCCTTCCTGAAGCGATGCGTTCCGTGGCATCGTGCTTCCTAACGCCCTGCAGCTGGTGTTTCTGAGGTGGCGAGCGTCTTATCCCAGTAGGACAGCGGAGCATCTGCTCAGATTTTAGGTGCTAAAAATACCTGTTGCTTTTGAGATACTCGTGTGTGCCTTTCGTGCCCCTGCCCCCCAGGTGCCTGCACTGTCCGGCAGGATTTCAGAGAGCAGTGCGTGCACGGCGCTTGCCCCTTAGGGTTGTGTTGAATCCTGGATTATCCCGGTGTTTTTTATCTCCTTATTTTCTTAAAGCATTGAATTACTGTTGCTGGTTACGATGGAGAAAGCCATTTTGCATTTAGCCTAGTGCAATTCACAGTAATGGATGTATTTGAAAGGCTAGTTTACATATTCAGAAATGATGAAATACACGGGCTGGAGCTTCTCTTCTGTCTTGGAATCTGTGTATTGCCTGGGCGAAAAGGCGTGCTTGAATATTCATAGGTGACTGCTTGAGGGGTGGGAAAACTGGGGTTGTGCTGAAGTAGCGTTATGAGAAAGGCTGAACGTTCGTGTTTGTTGTGGAACATGGAGTCCTGCTCAGGGTGAGGGTAGCTAAAAACCATTTTGTTCAGAAATTCAACCTCTGAACGTTGTTGTGAGTAGAAGCTCGGTGGAGAAGGCAGTAAAAGGACGGCTTTCTCGGAGTAGTTTGGTGGCATGGGATGTGAGGGCTGCTGAGAAAGCCCACTCGCTTTTCCTCTTGAGCTGGCCTTGGGCTGCAGGATTTGGGCAGGGGCAGGGCTCCTGGGACGGCGGTGGGGATGGAGCCCACGTAGAAGGGCTGCTGCTGGCCATGCCTTCTGCTTGCTGTCCCATACGGGCACGTCTCACGGAGGTGGTGAGGTGTGGGACCTGCAGGGCCTGGGCCTGGCTGAAGGACGGGGCCTGTGCCGTGCGCGGCGCGGGGAGGTCCTGCCTCTTGCAGCTCCGATAGGCAGCAGCTAATAGCCTAGGAGAAGGGCACCAGCGCTACCTGTAGCACGTAGAGCAGAAGCTAAGCCTGTTAGAAGACGAACGATGGACCTGTGCTCGCTCAGAGCCTGTGTGGCGGGTGCAGGAGCTGAGGCCGGGTTTCATGAGGCTCGGGTACACGGGGAGGCCCCGGCGGGCGCAGCGCAGGGACCTGCCCAGAGGTGTTCAGGCTTCGTCCCCCGTGGGGATGCTGACTTAATCACGGACTCTCCCTCGGGGATTGTTGCTTTAATTAAGAAAAAAAGGTAAACGAGGGCAATGTGGGAAGGGAGCGGTGCTCAGCCTCCTGCTGAAACCCGAGGGACGGGTGGAGGGCTGGCCGTGGGCCCTGCTCCCGGGTAGGTGCTGCGCGGGGCCCTGTCCGTGGGAGCTCTCAGCGAAGCGCTGCGACCTTGGCGTCGGGACGTGAGCGTACGCGGCCCTCGCTTAGCGTCTGTTCTGGTGAAGTCATGTGGAACGCACTGGATTAAGCTTCTTATCAATAATAATGTTTTTTGGGTGATTAATAAAATTAGAAAAAAGCCTATCAGAACCTGTCAGGTGCATTACCCGAATCACGTAATTTAGCTGAATTAAACTGACGTAGCAGCAGCAGTTTCTAGCCTTAGCAAATATAGCTGCTTTCCATGTGAAGAGCTTCACCCCATGCCTCCTCGTTTCTCCAAGGAGATCGTTGCAGTACCAATAAGCACCCGAACACACCTGGCATAAATACATAACGCGTTCTGAAGCTGCTTCCATCCACACCCCGTACGAAGGCACCGAGCGCAGCACGCAGCCTGCGGTTATTGCGTCCCTGCCTCCCGAAGGGGAGGTGTGTGCTGAGGAACAGGTCTGCGGTTTGGGGGAGCTGTGTGAGAAATGTGGGTCTTGGTTTTGTGGGAGCTGTGCTCCTGAGTATTAGGGGCCTGCTGCTGGGCTCGGGGCACGGTCAGGAGCAGCCGCTTTCAGCTGCCCAGAGGTTCGGGGTGGCAGGCGGTCGGTCTGTCCGTGTGCCACTTGTCCCGTCCTGCAGGAGTCCTGCAGGACACCCCGGTCTTGCTCCTTCCTTGGGGCTCGCTTCCATGCAGGCAATCCATGCTGCCTTTCCTGACCAGCCCTTTGGTCACACCTTGGTGCTCCTGCCTTTCCCCGACGTCCCTTTCCATGCCATCGAGCTACTCCACGGCCTCCGAGATCAGCGACCTGATCGCTCCTGTGCCCCCCTGCTCAGCGCTCCGGCTTTGCTGGTTTTGGTTCCCAGCCCTTGGTGGATTATCAGGGTGTCCGAGTTCACGCCGGGGAGGTGACTTTCCTTTCTGAGCCTTCTTATGCTTGCTGCTTTCTTAAATCCCCAGCCTGGCTTCCCCACGCCTTCTCCTTCAGATTCTGTGTGCACACTGAACTGCTTCTGCGTCTCCCTCTGGCTCCGTTTTGTCAGCCCAGCTTTTCCCAGTCTCCTTTCTTAGTTGTTCCAGCGATCAATTTCAACGTGGTTCCTTCGCTTGCATCTCCCTTCCTTTTGGAACCTAAGAATAACTGTGAGCTTGGAACACATGACGAAGTGCAAAAACTCGGTGAAGGCAATTTGACACTTTTTGTTTTGTTCTGCTGTGGTGCTTGGGATGCAGGACTCCGGAGGGATGCTTGCTTGTTTAAAGAGGATTGTTTCCCCTGGGGAGAAGAAATACAGGAAGTTTTCCGTTAGTTTTAACTGGTTTTGAAAAGTTCTCGAAAGATCTGGTTCTCGGGCCAGATATTTCTTGACCTTTTCACCTTTGATGAGTCTCACATTGCTCAGTTTTTCAAATGCACTCGTTAAAGAAAAAAGTTGTCCATTCTGTCACTGCTTCGCGTTGTGCTTGCTGACTCCGGCATGCTTGGACTTCAGAGGTCTTTGGGTCAATTTTGGCCACTTCAGGATGAATTTGGGTAGTGCAGATAAACACCTAAGTCTCTGTAAAATCACATCCAGAGCTGATAAATAAATCAGTCGGTCGGGTGCAGTGTGTTTCAGCCAGCGAGGGCTGTCGTTCAGGTAGGTCAGTCAATCTTTATGATTGAACGCTACTTCTGAAGAAAATTTAAAACATTTTATAGGCATGGATTTTTTTTTTTTTTTTTTAAATTGGCACATGGATAAATTTGTTTTTGTTTTTGAAAAAGCCAAACGTTATGATTGACAAATAGCTTAATTGCCGTTGGAGCGAGGAGATGTGGTTTCGTTCCAAGTTCTCTCTCGGTAGCAGCGTTCTGGTGGAAGGGCAAGTCCTTGACATTACGATTCAGCGTAATTATTCCTGAAAAATGCATGCGCTTAGAAGCTTTTATATTAGTTTCAGATTTCAGCAGCGATAATGCAGATGATCCTCAAGGAACACGAGTGTGTAATTTGAAATCATAGCTACACCGCTCTTGCTTCTGGCTCCCTGGCTGCAAACTTTCTCCATTAATGTCATTTGCATAAGTGAAGCGGCTTCGGCTCTTGGATGAGACGCGCGCCCCAGAGGGGGGTGGCGGCGGCATGTTCCCTGCTTTCATCCCTTCCCCTGCAAACAGGGTTCGTGGGGAGGAAGCGCTGTTAAATCACCCCTGACAACTGGAGGAGCGGCAGTTCTCTGCAGCTGAGTGATTCAGAAGCGTGCTCGGCGTGGACTTCACGGGGTGTGCAGAGATGGGACAGAAGCGGCTGCAGCGGGGCCAGCAAGAGGCAGAGCCCAGCCTGGGGCGCGGGTGTTTGCTGTGTGCCTGGGGACGGGACGGCTTCCTTTCCTCCTGGCTGCTCTGCTCGTCAGCTGAGACGAAGAATGGAACGAGCATGTGCGCTAATTAATTTAGTACCAATGATCGCTTTGATTTCTCTGTTAGAATAATTAAGTCAATTGGATGTTGCGTTGCTGCCAGGGTTGTTGTGGTAGTGGATGCTAGGAAGGAGAGGAATGAGAGGAGCGTATATTTTCTGTGTTAGTTCACTGTTGTCCAAAAAAGTCTTCATGGGCTTCTAATGGTTTGTTTCCTCCTCAAATAGGGGATTTCACAAGTAACAGGGAGATCAGATCAGACGCTGCAGCAGTCCTCGCTGGCGTTACAGGCTGGGAGTTTGCTTTGCCCGGTGAATGGCCTGACCAGAAGTGGCGACGTGTAACGAGCATTTAACAGCAACTGAGAACCAAACCGTGTGGAGCTGCATTAACCTCTAATGAACGGTGGTGCCTGCCCCAGGCTTTCTGGAGGCTGCTCTGCTGCTGGGGGCGTTGGGGTGAGGATGTGATGAGGAAATAGCAGCACCGTTAGCAATCCATCGAGCAGGTTTTATGTCGGGATGCCTTCTGCCTTCTCCCTGTTGCCTTCTCTTGTATGACTTTTTTCCTGCCTGCTCTGCAAAACACTGGTACAGATCTGTTTAAGGAGAATCTGTTATTTAGGGTGTGCTGGTAGCCTTACGCCTGGGGCTTCCAGACTTTCTTCTTGCCTGCAGTGAGGTCTGGGCAAGCCTGGCTCTTGGGTGGGCTCGGGGGCATTTTGGGGAGCTTAAAGGGGAGCAGGAGGGCGCTAAGGGAGCGTGCAACAGGTTGGTGAAGGCAGTGGGATGGGAACTTAGCTGCTGAGTAGCGAGCATTTGTTAGTGTTTGAGCAGTTCTTGGTGTGCCAGGAGCTCGGTGTGCAGGGGCACCTGGCAGGGGGCTGATACCTGCCCTGAAGAATGCGCGCTCTGCACTGGCAAAGAGAGGGACAAAGGAAACACAGCTTCGTCTTACGGACTGGGGAGCTGAGGCAGATGATGTTTAGGACTTGCCCGAGATGATACAGGAAATGCTGGCAGAGCTCAGCACTGAGCTGTGCTCTCCGCAGGACAGTCCCTGAAGAGCTGCCATTTCATCGTGTTTTGGTTTCTTGTTCTCCTTTTTCTGTTTCACCTTACAAGTGAATATATTAGGGAGAATAACGGCATTCTCCATGTCGGTGTGGTTCTTTAATGCTTGCAGTAAGGCTGGATTTTTATTTTTTTCCAAGCTCTGGCGTGGGCATCTCTGCACTGGGTGATATCCCACCGATCTGAACTCTTATTGATTTGCAAGAAAAAATAATGTGCTTTTATGATAAATAATTAAAAGCTCCTGTAAGACACAGTAGCAAGAAGGTCAACAGTAAGTAGCTTCTTGATCTAGTTCCAACAGAAAGAGGATGTGTGTGTATACATACCAGCGCATCCTTCTCACCCTTTCCATTTCCGAGGCGCGAGATGCTTTCAGAAGAACTCCTGCATAATTTAGTACGACAAACCTGCGGGGACAGAATCCGTGCATCTTTGAAATTAATAGCAGAACTTTTAGGAAATATCAAAGTGAATGCTGTTTATTTTACTCTGCTCTGCAGCTTCCAGTTTCTGCCTACGCCCGCGCCTGCGGCGGTTGTGCCCCCGGCTGGCCGACCCTGCCGGCTCCCTCGGTGCTCCGCTCATTGCCCTCGGGGCTGGGCAGATGCCGGTGGCCACGAGCCCAACGAGGGCTGGGGTTTGGTGTCTGTGTGCAGGTGGAGCTGCAGGATGGCACTGGGCTGTTACGGGGGCTGCAGGTGGCTGTAAGCGCTGCTGCGGCACCGCTGGCACTTCTGGCTGCGGGCACGGGCAGGGGGCGGCTCGGGGGCACAACCCTCGCTGCTCTGCTGCGTCCAGCATCGCTCGTTGGAGGGGGAGCACGGTGGGCATGTGGTCCTCCTGCCGTATTCGTGTTTTTTTTCCACGTTAAAAAGCACATCATTCTGTTTTTTTGTTCTTCTGAGTTTTTCAGGCGTGTTTCCCAGTGGGCGTTCTGTGCCGTGCCCTGGCACTGCGCTTTGTGCGCTCCCGTTCAGCTCGCCATCCCGCGAGCCTATAGGTAGCGACAGCTCTTTAATTATAGAAGATATTTGAACGGCAGAGATTGCCTTTTGGTGGATGATCAAGCCGTGACAGACCGGGATGCTGGCCGCTGTGCCAGGGCTCCCAGGAGTCCCCGGGGGCTCCCCGCACCGGGTTCCTCGGCTCACGCCTTGCCGGGGAGGAGGGGGAACGGCGGGGTTAGGCCGACCTGTCCTCACTGAGCTTGCAGCTTGGTCACCCGCAGATGGCCATCGAACCACCTGCCTGCGGGCAGCCACGGCTCCCTGTGCTGCCGTGCAGAGCCCAGCGGGCTGTCCGCGTGCACCCTGTGAGCGCGGCTTTCTGCTGCGGAGCGCCCGTCGGCACACATGGGACCATTCACATTGCCAGCAATCGAGATGCAGAACGGATTTATAATAAAATAATTAAAAAACCCCTCCCCAGACGTCCTCCCCACGCCATGCTCCATCTCACACTCCGCCCCGGTGCGGCTCCTCGGGCTGCACGCCGTGGGGCAGGGCAGGCTGTGCCCAGGCGCGGATCCTGCGGTGCTGGGGCCTGGTGCTGGGGCTGAGGTGTCCACGGTGCCGTTTCTCACTGCACTTCAAGCCCGTCTTTCAATTTCCCCTCATCCTTGTGCTGTTATTCCAGCTTTCTCGTGGCGTGTGGACAGCAAACTGAGCATTCCCAGGTTTTTTTTGTTGTGTGTTGTTTTCTTCCTCTCTGAAATAAAAACCCCAAAATATACGGACCAAAGGATTTTCTCCAGCGCAGTCGGATATGCTTTTGTTTTTCGGAGTCTCCCTGGATTTCGTTTTTAGCCAGCTTTTGTTTCTGCTTATTTTGAGTATTGCTGTTAAGGCAGATCGTGCGGTGAACTGGGGTGAACTGAAGAAAGTCAACTTGCCGCACTAGTGCTCTGCTTGCACTGAGAGCACGTCTGGATCTGGAAAGCCTTTCAGAAATGGCTGCTTTTCTGGGAAATGCGGCTTTTAATCCCAGATTGTTTACCCGTAGGGCAACTAATGGGTCAATACGCATCGCGGAGAAGGAACCTTCACCTTCCTTCCTGCCTGTGGAACGGGCTCGGCTCTATTTTAAAATTTTCCACCCCTCCGAAGGATGTACGGGCTCTGCTTCGTTTCTCTTGAACTCGTTAAGATTTTTACTTTGAATTTCTGCGTGAGAATTAGAAGGTCGTTGTTTTGGATCATCGTAATCGATTCCACGAAATTTATTCATATTTATTCATGCGGAGAAGGAGAGATGCTTCTGAGGGGGTGAGCGTCTGTTGTTTAGAAGCTGAACTGCAGCGCGGGCTCCTGCAGCCTGCGAGCGCTTCACAGATTTGTTCCGACTTCTTAGCAGAGGAAACGTTTTGTTCCTCTGACATGTTACCCATCGGAGCAGAAACACGGGATGTCAGAGGAGGGAAAGGAAGGTGCTGGAGCGGTTCGCTCGTTACGCGGTGTTTTCCTGGACACTTCTCTCACGCTGTCTAGACTCGGCTCCGCTGGTGCGATCGCTCGCCGTGCACTTGCTGCGGCGGAGGAAAGCCTTCGCCACGTCCCTGTGACTGGAAGGGCTCATCCTGCTGGGAGCGGTCTGGCGATCAGCTGGGAACAGGGCGCTGGGGCCAGGCGCCTGGTGCTGGTGCTGGGTGGGATGGCAGCTGTGTGGCTGTGCATAGAAACATCCTCAGCTGGCATGCGTGTGCCAAAAATGTACCCGTGGAACAGGCCAAACTCCATGGTTCTGCCAGTTATAAGTTTTCTTTAACTACATTGCTTTTCCTGAGCACGGAATGGGGTTCACTTGAAGTCAGTATTTTCTACACATTGTGAAAATACTCAGAAATCAGATTTTTTGTTGTTGTTGTTTTTTTCTGAACAAATAAGAAGGCTAGGAAGGTCTTCACTGGATGATTTATAATGTCAGAGCCGATGAATGGGGCTGAACCCTCCCAGCCCTTGGTTATGGTGGTGTGGAGGTTGGTGTCTGGGGGTCGGGGTGTTCTGGGCCTGCGTTTCATGGGGAGCTTCGAGGTATGTGTGAGAACTGTTAGCAGAATAAGCTGGGGCTTAGGGCTGTGGAGTTATGGCCTTTTTCTGGCCCTCGATCAGTTTCGGAATCTGCATTTCACAAGGAGCGGGTGCTCAGTCTTAGTTTTGCAGAAACGCGAGTGGTTTTGCTAACCTTATTTAGGGCATGAGCACGTTGTACAGGCTGTCGGTGGTTAGCTTTATAATACCCAGTATAAATGGAAATACCATTGTAAAAATGGGAAGCAGAAATGTTGGGGACTTCTGGCTGAGTACTGCCACAAAAGGGTTGTTTTATCAAGACGCAGGGCAGCCCTGCTACATGGATTTTAAAATTTATGTACCTGTATCGTTGCCCACATGAAATTTTATGGCCATTATATTAAAATGAATATTGACGTTTCTTGACAAATAAAGAAAATCATCTTTAATGTGGTTTAAATGAGTGATGGTGACATTATAAATTAGGCAAAGTAGATGTTAAGTGCACTGCAGCCAAGCTGGGGCCCTAATGGAGCCTGTTGGCTCATTTTCTACATGATAGATGGCAATGGCAGCGTTAACGGCCTGGTGCGGATTCGATTGACTTGAACATTCGTTCTGCGTGATGCAGGCCAAAACCTGGGGCGAGAACGAAGGAGGAGCGGTGCCCAGCAGGTCCCCGGCCGTGCAGCGAGCCCCTGCCTTCTGCCCGCTGTGTCCCTGGGCTCACCTCGTGCTTTTTGAGGGAAATCAGCCGGCGTTTGGTGCTCGGCCCCGCGCCAGTCCTGTGCTCCCTGCCGTTCGGCCTCGAGTTCCTCACCGGGATAAAAGCAAACCCAGGGGAAGCCTCCTCGGCTGCTGAGCCCACACCGGTGTGGTGGCACACGGCACAGGAACTGCGTGCAGCCTCTGGTGGCTTTTTTCTCCGATTTATGGTCACTGACGGTATTTTCAAACCTTCTTAGCTGATATAGATTGCTGAACGGGAATTCCAGGAACGTCACGCTGCGTGATGTAGGCTGCGTCTCTTCTGCAATCAGTAAGTGCTGGCGTTAACATGTACAGCGGGCACAAAGTGCTTTTCTGGGTGCATTCCTCAAACTTCAAGAACCTTTAAAAAAACGTAATAAAATCCTAGTATTGAGAATCTATTTCTAATTCCAGGCTAGTGAGGTGCTGTTTGGAAAGCTATTTGTAGACAAAGGTTGAATTGTCATGAACTCTTTGGCAGCGTTGAGCTCCGTGAGTCCCGCAGCGACTGGGGCTGCGGCTCGGCGGAGGGCTGGCGGTGCGGCGCTCGGGGCGGTAGCTCGGCAGCAGCACCGCTTTTGGCATGGGTCTGCTACGTGGGCGCTTCTTTGCAGCCATCCCTTTTCCCCAAAAATGTTGACGGTTGTGTTTGAAAGAAGCAGTTTCAAGCAACTTTATTTTTTTTTCCCTTTCAGCATCCGCAGTGTTATGCAGAAGTACCTTGAAGAAAGGGGTGAATTAACCTTCGACAAGATCTTTCATCAGAAAATTGGTAAGTCGTGTTTCTGTAAAACGCTGCTCCTGTAAAATTTTAAGGTTGACTTGGCTGCCACTTCTCTGTAACGGCTGCAGAAAATTTGTGTGGTAGGAGGTCTGAAGAACACAGGAACATGGACAGGACTGGGTGAAGCAGAGGCCTTCGGGAGAATGAAATGTTGCGAAAGGGTAGAAGGTGAAGCAAGGCAATTTGTCAACTTAACTTCATGTTCTGGAAAACTACTGGAAAAATAATTGAATTACTTGGAAACATGTAGGAGAAAATTATATTACTTGGTATGGGCTTGTCAGCAATATAATGTGTCACATCAGTTTGGCTTTTTTTCTACAGGGTAATAAGCCTTGTTGGTCAGGGAGCGGCTGTCCTGCCTGTCTGACATGTGTTCTTGCTGGCAGCAGGGAAAGGGAGCCCGGGAGAAACTGCTGCGTGCGGGGGCAGAGCTGCCGGGGAGGCTGACCCGAGGAGCAGTTGCAGTGGCTCGGGGTGAGCACGGAGGGCTGGACGCAGTGAGTTTGCACAGGAGCGCCGGAGATCAGCTTGTGCACAGCGTTGTAGTTGACACCGGGGTGAGGAACCTCTGTGTTCAGTTTTGCTTGCTGAGCACGGCTGTAACCACGCTGGGGACAAGGGCAGGGCTACAAAAGATCTCCATGAACTTGAGGTACCGCTCTCCACCTGTGCAGGAGTGATGGCACGAACGCGGGGTGGAAAACCACCGAGGGGCAGGCGTCTCTGACAGGCCGGGTTGTTACAGTAAGCTGTGACGTCTCGGCCGGATCACACAACTAAATATAAAACCAGGAGCGCAGCCCATGAGGCATGTAAAGCAATCCTCCCTGGCGGAATGCTGCGTCCAGTCCTGGCACTGGGCTGCACAACGTGCGTGGACCTGCTGGAAAGAGTCCAGGACAGAGCAGTGGCAGCGAGCAGACCTTACTTAGCATCTGCTAGGCGCGACCTACAGGGAAGTACTGAAATAGGGCCTTATGTCGGCTATGAAAGAGAGAAGTGAGGCCCAACAGTCGTAAAAACCAGAAAACTTGTTGCAGAAATGGTGAGGTTAGTCTGTTTTCCAGAGGTTTAGCCTGCGATTAAAAAAATGTATGTTATTTTCTTAATATTTGATATTTTAATAATGGGATGGGCGGAAAAGCAGTGGAAGGGATTTCACGAGGGGCTTGTGAAATCTTTGTCGAGTAGATTTTAGGAGTGGGTTGCCATACTTCTAGGATAGCACACCAGCTCTTGTCTTGCGAACTGGGGACAAAATCATAAAACAGGCTGGAAAGACTTGAGGAAGTGTCATGAAGCTTTCCAAGGCATTATGGTAGCTGACGAGTAGTCTGTATCTTTGTGCCTAAAACCAGACTTTTTGTTCTGGCCACAGGCTGTATGTGGTACGTATGTGGATACCCTGTTTGCTTGCACTGACATCTGTCAGCGTGCACTTCAGCTTAGCGGTCGGTGCTGAATCACCAGTGTCTTGCTGTAGCATAAGCTGTTGCAAAATAAGTGGAATTTGAAGCAACCACATAAAGGTTAACTCGAACTGTTTGTTTCTGCATGGTGGCAATGAAATGAAGAAGTCTTTTTGGAAATAAAAAGTGAAGTTGAATAGAACAGCTTGTATGTGACACATGTATTTATGCAATTGCATAGTTTTCATTAATAGTTGGTTCCAAAGAGCACTGAAGACTTGCAGTTATTCTGATAAGTTCCAGCAATTACAGTGACTCTGGAAGAAATGAAAGATTTTATCTTCTTATTTTCCCTACTTCGGTAGCTATCAAACCTAGACTTGTAGAGCCTAGGGTTTCATTACTGGATTTGTTTTTTCCCAGACCCTGGGGTGCCCAGCTCACAGATGTGCGGAGAGCTTTTCTCCTCCTCGCTATGGTCCCGGCTGTCCTCAGGCTCCATTGCCTGGACACGAGGAGGTCGCTGGGCTGCAGCCCGCCTCACTTCTGAAGCTGGCTTCTTCCGAGGAGGGATTTAGGAGGGAAGAAAAAACATGCAACTGTTTTCAACAGAAGACTGCATTGCACTTGAAAATATTGTATTTCCTTGCTGTGGCTGTTCATTTAAATTTTATTGCGTTTTCTAGCTTGTTCTTTGCCATTAAGTTGGTTCTGTTTCCAGACATTAGCATAATTGCTTGTGGTAAAGTACCTTCAATTTTAGGCAAGCATTATGCAAAATGCTGGGAGAATCAATACGGTGTGGTAATTAAAAGTCTAATCACCTTTTCCTGCTTGCTGCCGTCTCTTCATGGTGGGGGCGTGCGGGGGGCTCGGCTCCTGCCGGACCCACAGGGGCGGTTTGGGGGCTGAGATCACCCCGCGAGCTGGCAGCGTCCTGCTGGCCCCACGGACAGCCTCCCACTGCGGCATTCCCCATATTCTGAACACAAAACTTCATCAAGCTACCTCGTTTTTTCTTTGGCGAGCGATGTGGGTGAGGACTGCTGTGTTTTTTTTCCAGACCACAGTTTGTTCTTACGGCTCCAGTTCCGTGTTTGTTCTGCTTTTTCAGTGGCCTTTCAAATGTAAAAAAAAAAAAAAAATAGAGGGCTTTGATCAGCTGTCTGGTGCGAGTCTGCCTGATAGCGAGCAGGGAGTCGTTCCTGGTGGATGCTTTGCTGGTAATAAGCCTTGTGCTGGGCTTGCCAGCTGCAGGCGTTTATCCTCGGTGAGCCCCTACGTCCTGGTGGGATCCGCGCTTTGCAGGTCCCGCTGTGGATGTGCCCACGTTCCCTGCCACCACCCCCAGGGAATCGCAGGGGTTTTGGCACCGAAACCCGGGCCCTGCCCTCCAGGACCAAAGTCAGGGCAGGGAACTCGGGCAGTCCCCCTGTGGGGACAGAGATGCCTTCAGAGTATTTGCGTAGCCAGCCCTGTCCTCGTTGGCCCCTTTCTCTGCACAGAGGCCAAGGGGTCGCTCCCTTCCCGGGGAGGTGGCGCGGCCGTTGGCAGGAACGATTCTCCAGAATGATCTTGAACTCTCTAAGAATCGCCGAATGAGTCAGAGGCCTCGGAGATAACAGAGCCACCCGGCAGAGCGCTCTGGCAGCGGGTAATGGCCCTGCAGCCGGCTGCTCCCGCAGAAGCTGCTTCCTCCCCAGCAGAAGCTTGGTGGGGAAGTACAGCGCGTCTCGGGGCGGCGCGCGTAACCACCTCGAGCTGCTTTTCTTCTTACCACATCCTGTTTGCTACAACACCAGATTATGTGTTTGCTTCAGAAAAAAAAGACATTTTCTGCCGTCCCAGTGTCTGTAATTTACACGTGGAATCCACTCGGCCTCTCGGCTGTGTTGAAATTGTATGTGAAATTGTTGGTGGGTTACGCCGCGGGGCGGGATGTACAGCGCTGCTGTCGGGGGCAGTTTGGGGACGAGCTGTGGAGGGTGCAGCAGCTGCACGTGTAACTGCCGAGCGTCAAACGTAGGGAATTAGGTCATCCTACCGCTCCGGGATCGTTGTGGTCATTAAAGTGGAATCCCTTGGAGCAAACTTCTGGCCAGTTATAGTTCGGGGACTGATGGTGGACTTTCTGGCAGGTTGCACCGACCCGGCAGGTGATGGGCAGAGAGGCACGGGGCGCCCGGCAGCTTCGGGCCCTCGACTGGGCTCGGCCAGGGCTTCTCTTGGACCCTTTGTAGGCTGGTGGGACGCGGCACTTCGCCTGCACCGTTCTCGGCTTCTCCTCCATTATGCAGAGCTGTGGGGTTTGGGAAGGGATGAGAACAGAACCTATTTTAGCTGTCCCAGCAGCCGTTCATGTTGCAGTATGTGCAGGTATAAGCTTTTCACCTTGTTTAGTAGATAACTTGCTGTTTCCCCCCTGTGAAGCTCCTTCTAATTTCTGTTTAATTGTCTTGAAATAAAATACTTGCAGAAAGAAGCGATTGACAGAAAGCTCTGGCTGACAAAATGAGTTTTATTTTTTTTTTCCTATGTGCCATCCGCTGCCATACAGCGAGAAATGATCCTAACTTTCTCTTCTGTCCCCGTAAATTGGCAGGCTCCAAGCTGGAGGTCTTCCAGCCCCGGGCGAGCGCTCCGTGCCTGTGTCAGCGCTGCTTCCTGCACATCCCGCTCCTGGCAGGGCCCTCTGCATCGTGTCTGCTCCCTTGTGCTGTACGGCCAAGTACAGGCAGCGTGTGTTGGTCGCTTTTTAGCTGAGTTCTCAGAGCAGATGAGCGTTTGGTCTATTTTGGAGTCACTTCTGCACAGACAACCTGCAACTGCGGGGAGGGACTTTTCGGCCTGCCCTCTGCGGTTAGAGGGAAATGTGCTCCTGAGCATTCTGGCTCGTGTTTCCTCCGGCTCTGTCAGTGACAACTTTCTGTTGAAAAAAAAAATAATAAAAATAGGGTGAGAACAGCTAAAGATTTTTTTTAGTGCAGTGAATCATGCTTTCTGCTGCTTGTTTCTCTAGTTAGGGACCCATCATAGTTCATTATTTCAGAATTTTGATGCTAATGATTAGATGGATCTCGAGTTAAAATCTGTTGAGAAAAACATTCTCGCTCTTCCTCTTTCTGTGGCGCAGCGTGGCAGCACGGCGCACTGCGCTCCCCGCCATGCCTAAAAATAACGGGCTGGGAAAAGTACCTCCCTGGAGCATTATTTAAGCTATTGTTTAATTTAAGCATAAGATCTATGTGCTGTTGGCATTTTGAACTAATTAAATAGTCCTCCGAGGAAATAACAACGAAAGCAATAAAACTCGGCGGAGGGGAGAGCGAGTCGCTTGAGCTTTGGGCTGCTGGACGGGCCGGGGACGCCGCCGCTGCCCCCAGACCTCGCTCCAGGCCCTGGGCTGGGGCTGCCGGGCACGAGAACCCGGAGCACGTACAGAGCATCGGGGGGCATGCACGGCCTGCGGGAGAGCCTTGGCTGGCCGAGAGTGTCCTGGCCTCGGACTTGTTCTTAATGGTGCACGCCAGGCTCGTATCGCGGTGATTATTTTACTCCAGTCTGGTTTATTGATATTAAATAACGGGCAGCCATGTAATAGGGAAAACAGTTACGTGCTTGGCAGGGGTTTCTGCAAGAGTGAGAAGGCAGATTGTTTATTCAAGTGGTTTTCTTCTGGGGTTCCGTTTCGGACATGGAGAAAACAGCCCACAGAAGTGGGCTCCAGCAAAATCAGGAAGTAGCTGGCCAACAAAAAAGGGATATTTAAAATACTGTTAAGACCGATCTTCTTCTTTCTGCTGTTACTTCTTATTTTCAATTCAAGTTTAGACTAAAACCTGGATTGTGGACGGTCCGCGGGATTCCCTTATGAGCCTGTTGAGCACGTGCTTTCCTTGGACAGTTCATGTGATCGGTTAAAAGCAACGCAAAATCCAAACCGCAAGTAAATATCGGAAACTGTGCGATGGTAAACCGAAACAGAAACTGTCCATGGAAGGTGTTTCACACTGGAGCTGTTCTTTCGCAGCGATACTCCGCTTGCATCGGCCTGCAGCGTGGATGCCGAGGGAGAGAAAGCGCCCGCCCGCAGCCTTGGCGCAAGCCCCTCTGCTTTGCTGCATGACTTTTCTTCACAGAACTGGTGTTGGACTTAAGATCTAGTTTCTGTCTCATAATTTAAATGTTACTGGAAGCTGCATTTCTCTGGGCATACTTTCTGCTTTATTGTATTGTAAAATAAATCCGACACGTGCATGAATTATGTTGAAGATCATTGAGAGGGCTGTTGATGGCGCTTCCCGCTGCAGACTGTATTTGCATTTTGCCTGCAGGCAGAGGTGTCTGCCTTGTGTGTCAGGGACAAATAGTGTCCAAAGTCACTATGAAAAATGTATGTGTTTGTTTTGCTTTTTCTTCTGATCATAAATAATTGAGCATTTCTTTGTTGGGATGCAGCCTGATACGCTCCCATGTCTTTCTTTTTGGAGGTGTTGAAGATACTCAGCTGTCTGATCCCTGGTGGAACTGCAGATTAAGTTAGAACTTCAAAATGGAAAAAAATATATATATGGTCCTCTGGAACTTCACCTAATAGATGATGTACACACGCTGATACATATTAACATTGATATACAGTACGGTTTGGGAAAATTATAGTCATGGGGCAAACCAGGCTTCACCTCAGGAGAGCGGTGCAACTATACAGTTGTGGGGCTTGGTTATTAGGAATTCTAAGCACTCTAGGAACTTGGAACTCCAGAAGTAGTATTGTAGGAGACAGGTGACAAGTGTAATATGTACATACATGGGTGTAGATATATATAGATGACAAAGTTTAAGTTATCTGAATTAAATTTCACTTGGATGTTTTGACTTCAAAGTTTTCAGCAAAAATATGCATTGGAGAGTAAACCTCAAACCGGTGGGGAGGCGTCTGCAGGGCGCTGGGCTCCGTTGAAGACCCACGTGGAGAGCTTCGAACTTGGATGTTGCAAACCCATCCTTGAGGGTTGCTTCCACATCAAAGATAGTGTTTTCTAAATACCTTTTTTCTGTCCGCTGGCACTCACTTCAGCTTCCAAAGCCCCCTTCTGATGCAATATCCTACTTGTGTGCAATGCGGTGACACTGCACAACCTCGATTTCCCTCCCCCCTGCAATTTCTCAGTCAATCAGCAGCAGTTGCACTCCTGTGGAGTTTTTATCCATGTGTCTTGAAACAATTCACAGACTAATTAAGCCTCAGACACCACTGTGAAATAGGTAAATATTAGTTTTCCACGTCTTTAACGTGGCATAATAACAACTTTAATGAGATTTACCTGCATAGCTCTGTACAAATAACGAAGCAGGTTCTCTGGTCCTGCCAGCAATACTCATTCATCTCAGTGGGATAACTCATTAGTAAGGGGAGAAAAGCTCGGGTACCAAGTGTACAGTAAGGAGAATATAAATTACTGAAGCTGTTAAGTTTTCTAACTTTCAGCAGTGGTTTCAAGAGTTAGAGCAGTCAGAAAGTCGCGGAGCAGACACGCTGGAGAGCTGTGGCTGTCGGTTGCCTTAGGAATTCATTTGTGGATCAGGGAACAGACGCGGGTGTTTGCTATAAGCCTTTCACATGCTTTCATGGTTCCATACGAGTATCTGCCCTATAAAAGAACGGTGTGTAGCACAGCTTGCAGCCCCCAGGGAATTCGTCCAGAGCTGCGAGGTTCTTGCTGCAGGACGTCACTGGTGCAGTGTCAGGGGTGAGTAATGAGCACCGTCGGACCTCCGAATCCTCAGGCTGGAGGGGAGCAGCACAGTAACCTTATAGGGTAGTTGCTTCTCTGTTTCCTGGCCCGTTTCCACTGACAGCGTTATGTCCAGCCAGTGCCGCCGAAATGCCCTGCTCTGCGATGAACGCCTGTCTGGGTGCTGGGGAGCTAGGGTCAGACATGCACAGAGCACTTCTGAACGTTTCTAGGTGCTTCTGTCAATAACTTCTTTGATTAGAAGGGGAAGGTCTGCAGAGAAGGAGAGCCATCTGTTCCTGGCTCTCCAGCTCTCAGCAGCTTTCTTCTCTCCGAGTGCACGGGGCGAAGCCGAGGAAGGCTCAGAAATTCATGCAGGAGAGTCATCTGCGCCCTGTCACTGTTCTTTCGGTGGCTTTGCTCCTCTTTACCTCACTAAGCGCTGTCTGTATTTACTAACTAAATACCACTGGTTTGGTGTTTTGATATCAGCCACAGCGTAAGTCCTCCTGGATGTTGTTGTGGAACGGTTTGGTGCTTTACAGTGGTTAAGGTCCTGGACAGGGCTTGCTAAAGGGAACATTGGCACCAGAGACTGGACAAAGCCTTTTTGCTCCTGTTGTTCCATA
Organism: Nettapus auritus; assembly: GCA_011076525.1. Classification (NCBI taxonomy): domain Eukaryota; kingdom Metazoa; phylum Chordata; class Aves; order Anseriformes; family Anatidae; genus Nettapus; species Nettapus auritus. The sequence continues at coordinate 1,127,259 of CM021779.1, read as the reverse complement.
TTACTTTATGCTACAATTATTCCATGTCTTCATCAAATGATTCCATCACCTCTCCCTCAGAAGAACCTCACAGATCGGCCCGTTCTCAGAAGCAGAAGCCCACCCCCAGCCTGCTTTGTGTGTTAAATAATTCACAGCTGCGATCGGGGCACGGCTTAGAACGCTTGAGAAGGAGCGGTGTGCGTTTCGGTAACAAGGGGCTATTGACTGGCATTGCCTACAGCATGGTTAAAAGTTGTACCACAAAAATATTGATCAAGAACATAGCTGTCACGTCCTTCACGGGGGCTGAGTATTCTTGTGATGTGGGGAACGAACTGATAAATAACAACAACCACGACATTTTAAAGCTGCTAATGCTTGTTAGCCTGCTAGTAGCTTGCTGGTAGCTGCTAATACCACATACTTGCGAAAGTGGTGGGAGTTTCTTATATTTACAAGTGAAAAAAGAACAAAACTCAAGTCCTCTGTTTCTTGGTGAGCTCTAGTGAAGGAATTGAAGCACATTCTTTGTAACAACTGACTGATTGAAATGAAATGCTTCAGTGCTGTATTTCATGGTCCTGTTAAAAATCAGAATATTTTTACATATCTTTGTTTAGGGGTATTAGTTTGAGGTCTTAAAGAGATGTTTGTTGTTATGTGCAGCCACGTTTTGTCCCCCACCTCTGATGTGTTCAATGCCTTTGATACCCCACTTCCAATGTATGTGTTGGTCTCCTTTTGTCAGCTCGGATTCTGCGTGTTGGGGAGACCGGAGTATGAAACACAGGTACTAAATGTGGCTCAGAGGTAGGTTCTGCCCATTCTGTTCTTTTCTTGCTTTTGAAAAGTGATCTATTGTATGCTCAGAAATTCAGAGGTGCATTTCACAAAGCTCTTACCAAGATGATTTTTTTTTTAATTGAGGCAGAGATCAGAGGCAATTGCAGCGAGTGAAGCACAGACATCATTAAAAAAAAAATAAATGATTTACCGCTATGTGTTAAAAATAAAGCATATTCCCCTTTTCCTTAAAATCCCTTTTATCATTTGAATTGGCGTGCCACCACTTGACGTCCTGACAGCTGCTGGTCCTGCCCTTCGGAAGCGCTGAACTCGGGGCTGCTGCCGGGAGGCGAAGGCAGTCTGCGGCGGCCTCATTTGAAATGCAGATTCTGCAATCCACCTCCAGTGCTGAGCTCCGACCTGCTCTGCTGGGGTTGAAGCAGAATAAGAATTGAATGCTCCCAATAAGTTGCTGTATTACCGCTTCAAGAGCCTCTGCCTTGTAAGCCAATATTGACAGAGGTTTGACCGCCTGGGAATACTCCTCAGTGTCTGGAACGGGCGACCTGGAGGGTAGCAAGGTGGTGATGCACTCAAGCAGGATTTAAGGCTGTTGGAAAACATGCCCAGAAGTAAGGATAGTTTTTAGAGACATGTGAAACTTTTTAGCCAGAATTTATTTTCGTGTAATGATTTTTGAAGTTATTAAACAAGCTACCTGGCAACTTGCAGACTAATTTCAGCTCAGTTAGCTTCTGTTCTAGGAGAACTGTTCTTTGCTCGTCACCACTGTATGCAAGTGCTGTCTTGTAAAATATAATTTGTTCTTTTACCCTGCTTTTTATGCGCAGCTATGTTTTAATTTATGATCTATTATTTTTAATGAAAAGTGAATGTACATTAGGCTCTGATAGAAAAAATAGGTTAAAGGCAAATAGCTCATAATTGGAAAGAATAGTAGAGAAATCTGTGGTGCATTCTGGGCTGTGAGATTTTTTTGTGGCTTTGTACCTAGCCAAAGCTGTGATTCCTACGCAGATGAGTTTTCCCGGGTAGTAGCAAGCCTCTTTGTTCCTGAACAAGGAAATCGTTGGTTGTCTCAAATCTGGAGCTTTTAGGTGGTCTTAATTATCCTGTGCTATGGCAACTGAGTGCAGGTACCACACAGAACAAGAGTTTGAACTTGACTGGATCTTCGGTAACAACTGCAGGCTGGTTCGAGTCACTATTTTTGTGTGCTTTGATAATAGACCTCTGTCCCTAACTTCCCGTGTCTGAAACCCAGATCTGGTACTGGAACTTATGGTGGGCTGGGTGCATTATTTGAGACAAACTGAAAAAAAAACACCCGGGGCTAAAGGATGAGCTGGTGACTGCCAGCAGGAAGGCCAGGCTGGGCAGTAGCTGGAGCACGGCTCCTACCTGGTGGGTCTGCATCATGGCCTTGGGGCCTAACAGGGTCTTGCTGCCAGCTGAAGGCTATTTCAGGTGGTTACAAAACAAACAAACACGCAACACTTTTCCTGCATTGGTTGGGTTTTGCTGTTAATGCCTGCTGCCCTGCGGTGCTCTCCCTGGAGGTGAGGCGAGGCGCCTGACCCTCTGGTCACTTTCCTCTGGCTCCTTGGGTCCGCTGTGCAAATTCAGCCAAACTGCAACGATCAGGAGAGGTCTCGGTGGTACACAGGGGAGAGACCGCTGTTAAGGGCCCCAAATCGGGGCTAAACCTGCACGTTCCATGCTGCGAAGAGCAGAGAGGCCTGTGTGCTCCCCCGGAGCCTGGCGAGGCTCGGGTGGGAGCTGCTCCTGTCAGGGGCAGGAGCCGTCGGGCAGCGAGCCCTTGCCGAGCGTGGTGCTCGTGTCACTGCCCGTTTGTCTTTCTTTATGCTGTGTTTATACACGGCGCGTTTAGCTAGGATTTGGGAACAGCTCGGTATTTTTGTTTTCTAATTTGCAAGTTTGCTTACTAGAAAGAGTCTACATCAGCACTTTGGACCACGTTCAGGTCTGCTGCAAATAGATGCAGCTTCCTTGCAGTCAGTGGCATTGTGAACACTTCCATCAGGGCTAAAAGTATCTATTTTTAGCCCCGCTGTCCTACCTAGTCACTTCTGTTTGTTTTAGTAAGATTTTTGTTTACTCCTGTTAAAAGGGTATTTGAATCAGATGCTAATGAAATTCCAGCTAGGATTAGATAAGTACTTTTTTCCAAGGCTGTTTTATTACAGATTTCCTCGTTAATTTTATTATTATTATTCTGTGCTCTCAATTAATTGACATTCTGGTGAAGATCAGGAATGCAGAGGTGACCTTTAGACCGTGGCAAACGGCAGAAGCTGGAACGAGCCCTCGGGCAGAGCAGCCCTTTGCTGGCGCTGCCGCCCTCGCTGCGAGCACCGCAGCCATCCCGGTGCCCTTGGGATGCGCCAGTGCGCCCTGCTTTAATAGCAGGGCAGGAAAACTACAAGCAACTTGTAACACCGGAGGGCTGCTTTAACCCCTACCAGCCGAGAGGGCAGCATTTCTCTATTAAAACTGCAGAGGAGAGGGCCACATTGCAGCTTCACAATGCAAGGTTCGCGAGCCAACGCCGAACTGCAGACCTCAGGTGTCGTCCTTATCCCTCCCTGAAAGACGTCTGTTACCAGATTTACTGCAGATAATGGCATCTGGCACACTTAGCTGTACAGAAGAAAATGTGAAAAAATTACTGTCCGGAGCCGGGGAAGGCAGAGGCCTGGAGCTGGGTGGGAGCCGGGTGCTGCCTTGTTCTCGTGTCTGTATTACTGATTCCATCCATGACCTCGGTGTTACCAGAAAAAGATTTAAAAAAATATATTTACTTTTCCTTTACTACTAGCGATCCGGTTGTTGCAGAAATTATATAGTATAGAAGGAATCTTTAAAGCCAAAAGCTGTCAACATCTTTATTTCATAAATAATTGCTGGTTCCTTTTATCTGTTACCTAACGCTATCATTTTTTTAATTCCTGCTTTCTGCTCTTATTTTTACGCGTGTAGTTAACTGTGCTTATTGTGCTTTTCATCAGTTCAGCTTGAACTTCTTAGAACTACTGTCACTTATTCAGTGCTGCTTCTGTCAATTAGTTTTGCTATTATCTGAGAGCGACGGTTTCTGGCTAATAATTTTTCACTCAATCTCAGAACATCAGTGAAAGAAGAGATCGGAATCCTTTATGCTGCAGTGGAAGTGCAGAATCCACTGATATAATGGGAGGAGAAGCACAAGTGCAGTTAGTGTTGAGCGTGCAGCTGTCATTGGGACTGCATGGGCTCGGGACAGCGGGAGGACATGGAACGGGGCTGTGGGGATGGGCAGGAGGAGCAGATTTGCATTTGAACTCATGCCATGAAAGAGTTTATACTTTAAGGTCAATTGTTCAGAAGTGATAGAAATCAGGGAATAGGGAAGAATGAAGAATGTACCAGTCTGTTGAATTTTGTATAACATTTGGAGGTAGGCTCCTTGGAGCCGTGCTCATGACTGGGTGGTGCAGCTTCTGATTTCTCTTTTTCTGTCAATACAAACCGCTCTCGTTTGCTTCTCGGCTTTCCCCAAGACTTTTCCTTAGTATCCCTGTCCTCCAGGCTCCGCAAGGTTTCCATCAGGATCGGGTCTGTCTTTTTCAGTCTCTGGATCCTTCTTTGTGCCTAACCGTCAGCCTCTGACCCGTTATTCCTGGAAACGAAGTTTTCCTGCTGACCTCCCGTCCCGGTGGCAGAGGTTCGCCTCCTCCAGCTGCCTCCACAGCTACACAGCTGTGCGTGTCACAGGCTTACAGTACCCGGTCCTCCTTCTGGTTTGGTTACAGATCTTCCAAAAAAAAGCAACCTTTCTTTGAAGGGATGTGGTTCTGTGATGCAGCGACGCTCTGCTGCTGTCAGATGGCCCCCAGAGAAAGGCTCTGGGTTTGGGTTCGCCACCCGTACGTGGTGACATCCAGCACTCCTCGCTTTGTGAGAAACGTGTCCTGGGAAATTCTTCTTAGTGACTGTGTAACGTGCATGTGCATCTGTGTGTACAGTATGCCTTAATATATACGTGTGTAACGCAGTCGATGGGTTTTTGAAAGGAAGAAACATCTATTTTTATGTCAACCTCTTATCAAACAGTGCTTTTTTACTAATGAATTTACTTATTTTTCCTCAAAAGGTAATGGTGAGTAGCTGATGCATTAATGATCTACAAAGGTTTCTAACTTCTTGTTTTGGATGTCTCTATTTTTTTTTTTAACACAGCAGTGCAATTAAAAGAAATAAGTGTCTTAGTGAGAAGAGGTCTGTATAATGCGGCCAACCTAAGCCTGTTATTGTTCCTTGTTCTCTGTCCTATTGAACAGGGCCAAAATGTTTGGAATGGCATTGTTGAAAATTTGTGTTGCTATATTTTCACACCCGTCCCACAGTTGTCTTTGTGGGTTTATTTTGTTTGTGGGTTTTTTTGGTAAGGAGCCAGCAGCTGGGAACACGCCAGGGATTTTTCTTTCACTGCATTCATTGCTGTTTGTGCCACTCTTCAGCCTCTTAATTACCCGACTGTAATCTTCTTTGGTTCATTGTCCAAATAAAAGTTCAGTCTATTCAGCACTATTTTGCTCTGTGCCGCTTATGTTTCGATCATGTGTAAAATAAGAGTTAATGAGTTAGGTTTAGGTCCGTAAGCGGCACTGTTGCGTGTTCCAGAAATTTACAATTTCTGTTCTCGGATTCGCACCGGATCGGGTTTATGCCATGTTCCCAGTGCAGAAAGGGGACGCCAGACAATTTGTGCTCTCTGGAGAGAACAACTGTGCATTTTGGGGCAGAATGTTGTTCTCTGGGACAAGCGGGTCAGGCTGTGCTTGGTTTCCAGACCTGCGGTGGGGATGCTCTGGGACTCTGCGGGTTTTCGTGCCCTGCTGCAGCGGGGCGGCTCGCTGCCTGCCGAGCGGTGGGGGACGGCTTCATGGGGAGCTCTGCCAGCTAACAGCAACCGAGACGAGCGCTGAAAGCAAACAAACAAAACAGGCACTGTCATTGCAAATGGCTGTCAAGGAATAGCAAGCTGCTTTGGGTTTGTTTTTTAGAAATACTCGGTTGTTTATAAAATATTTCAAGTGATTCTGTTTTGGTGGGAGTAATTAGAAAGTTTGCAGAATCTTATAAGGGAATCTCTTAATTGGATTTCTTTCCTTATTTAGAGAAGAAAACCTGGTTTGTATGATCTTCAAAATATCACCCTAATCAGCTAAACGAGTATGGGAGTTGTCTGGCCATAATCCCTTATTTGGTATCTAATTGTGACTAAATCAAGGGGTCCCCAGGAAAAGAAGCTCCGCTAATAGGAAATTTAACTTGGGATCCAGATACAGCTAGAGGGGCTACCAAGAAGCCGATAAATCTTTTAATTATGCATTAATTAGACCTTTTGTTTGCCTGATCAGTGTTGCTTTGTCCTCTCTGACTGATGCTTCTGAGCAGTTTGCCATTTGTTTTACTCGGCTCTCTGACAGCATCAGATGGTAGGGAGGGGAAAGAAAGGACGCGGCGTTTGTGGCTGGCCCTTCAGTGCGCTCCTGTGCGCTGCACGGTGCGGAGTGGGCGCTGCGTTTTTTAGGAGATGGTACGCTATGGAAAACACGAGGTTTTGTAGGTGCCTGTAGTAGTTCTTAGCTGACCACACAATGATGTGCTACTTTTGTGCTAGTACAATTTTGCCCTAAGTTTAAATTGCAATGATGTTTAATTAAAAATATACATATATATGTTGTGTATAAGTCTGTAAGTGGAAAAGGGTGTTTTATATCTTGATCTGAAGCTTACCGAAGTGGTTCTGTTTGGTAATGCTCTGGAAACAGCCAGTTTAGACAGAGGGCTTGGAAAATACCTTGGAATAAAATGGCACTTCGCTGAACCTGAAGCTGAGCTAACCGTGTTAAGGCTGCCTTCGGGAGCAGAAGGGCTGCTTGCAGAGAACCTGGTCTTCGTGTCCTTCATGTGCTGGCCGGGAGCCCCGAGGGTTGTGCAGTGTGGGTGGAAAGCCGCGGGTCCTGCAGGGACACAGTGGGCTGCGGGCACCCTCCGAGTCTCGGCGTGGGCAGCAAGATGTGGCCGGCAGCACCCAGCCCGGCCCCGCTGGCGTCCTGCTGCTGCCTGGTGCTCCGGCTGACAGCTTTATGGCCTCACCTCCAAAAACTGGGTGCGCACACAGCAGTGCTAAATAAGGAGAGGTATTGCCTGTGAAATGGGCTGAAAGCGCGAGCAGTCACAGCTCCAGGGGGCTCGCAGATACCCCACGCAGGCAGCGGCGCTTCAGGGGACGGGGCTTAAAATGCTCCTAATGGAAAGTATTCATCAGGCTGAGGTCGTGCGTTGAAGTCCTTGCGAAGGAGCTGTAAAGGTTCTGATGTAACTCACTGCGCTATAAAATCCATTAGCGGTAACGTTAACCAGCAATTGTGAAACGAGAACGTAGAAGTAGCTGGGTTTTATTACTGAAGTAGGTAATTCTAGTTAAAAACAAACAGAAAAGCCACCATGGATCATACCTGGTTTTGCTCCGAAGAAACCTCCAGGATCTGACGGGTGAAGAGGAATGGAATATTTCCGTGCGTTATGTAAACATCTCATAAAGTCCTCAGCAGGTGGAAATTGGAATGTGCTTAATATACCTCTGGGAGACGAGTGAGTTTTACGATCCTGTTCTGATCAGCGTGCTGTAGACTCGCTTGATAATTAATATCCCTGAGCTGTGGCAATTAGGGATATTTACAGAGGTATGCACAGTCCATCGAGTTACCAGAGGTTTTCTGTATCCTTTTTTACAGGTTTTCACGGTAATGTTACATTTTTCTCTGGGAAAAAATATATCTTTTTTTTTTTTTTTTCCAGGATTTCTGCTTTTTAAAGACTATTGCATGAATGAAATCGATGAAGCTGTCCCTCAGCTGAAGTTCTATGAGGAGGTAAGCTGCCCTGGCTGAGCTGCGGGGCTGGGAGGGAGGCAGGGAGGCTGCGGGGGCCGTCCCGCCGCTCGCAGGGCAGGAGGGGCACACGAGGCCGCACGGTGCCCTGCGCTGTTCCTGCTTCACGGTGGGATGGTCGATGTGCAAGAGACAACGTCCTGCATGGTAACACTCGAAAAGGAGCAAAACTATCATTCTGAGCAAGTACAAGGGACTTACAAGTAGTAATGTAACTTTCATCCGGTTGATATTTCCAGCTTATGTTATGAGAGCGGTGCAGGTGCCACCACTTTTTTTGCCTTCTATTGGGCAAATAGTTAAGATTCAGAAAATGGAATATTTGCAGGAAAAAATCGCTCAACTTCTGGCAGTGGTTTCATTTGCATATTCTGCAACTTTGTCTTTTTATTAAACGCAAGTTAGCGAGGTGTTTTAAAAGCTACTTCTTGAGTTTTTAGAGCAGAGTAGTTGTGGTCGGACTGGACCTACCGAAGCCTTCGCCATGCCCAGCCATGGGGCAGCTCTTTCTTCATAGCATCTCTCCGGACGGAGGATGATGCCCTGTTGTCTGGAGCTGAGAGGCTGCTGGGGCTTGTAGAGAAGGCAACGCAACTGGAGTGCACTCTCAAGTGCTTCACGCCTTCCTCTGGCATCCTTCTGGCTATAGGAAAGACAGCAAACTACAGCCGCCCATGGCATTGCTCGAGGGGGCTGGTGCTAGCTCCGGGCGTTTCTTGGGCATCCTCCTGGCAGCACAAACGCCCTGTCGAGTTCTGCAGGTGGGAGAGGGCACCTCCGAGGAGCGACCTGCCGAGTGCCGGAGGCGATGCTGCAGCAGGGTGCAGGGAGGGCTCGCGGCACCCCGAGGGGCACGCAGGGTGCTGGTGAGTCCTTCTGCCCCGCTGACACCCTGCTGGCTGCGTGGCACGCGTGGCACAGAGCTGTCACTAATCCCACCACAGGTGCCGGTCCTGGTTAACACACGCACGCGTGCTGTTGAAATCCAGCCCGTATTGCTCTGTGTTAATTAGAAGTGCTGCCTGAGATAACCTTTTGTCTGGATTACTATCAAGCTGATGAGTTTAAAATACCTCTTGCTAGTGGGCTAACAGCACAAAATAGGGTAAGCTGGTATCAGTTTGGAGATAAATCCTTAGCGATACGCTGTTCCCCCACTCAAATTAGATGCTTGCTTTCAGTAAAGGGGATTTTTTTTCCTTCGTTTCCATCTTTTTATACGCTGAAGATATCACTGTCAGAAGTAATCAAAAAGGCAAGTTGTAACAGATTGTTTAGCAAGATATTTTTAGCTACCTCTTTATCTCTGAAACAATTTGAAATTGTATTTTTAGGTTATTAGCAAAGTGTTGCCTAAAAAGATTTTAAATGCTTTGTCATGCACTTTTAGAAAAATCCCATTAAAGATATTTAAAGAGAGGTTCATTGTGTTTTCTACTGTGACATACTGGATTCAGAGGCTTTTCTTTTTTTTTAAATATATTTGATTTGCTTACTGCATTTATTACATGTAAAATAATTTGAGTACATTGCTACATTAAAAATCGCTTGATGCAGAAGGGCTCCGTACTCCAGGGATTTCACATTACTGCAGCTTAAGTCACGATCAGGCATTTAAGTGGATGAGTGATTCATCCAGATCGGTTTCAGAAAGAAAAAAAAGAGCTTCAAGGTGCTTGAAAACGAACGCGTTCTGATTTCAGAAGATACTTTGTCAGATGCTTCTTGAAGGTGAGCTGAAGTTCGCTGGGGAAGCGCTGAAAGCCGTGATGACATTGTGCGGTCCCTCGGGGCTGCGTGGTGCCGAGGGAGCTGCAGCGAGCAGAGGCAGGCTGTGCTTGTAAAACCTGACGGCGTCAGCGTGGCCGTGGGTGCCGTTGGGTGCTGTTGGGTGCCGTTGGGTGCCGTTAGGTGCCGTCGGCTCAAAGCCGAATTCTGGAGGGCTGCAGGTTGCGTTCACGTGAAATGCATCAGGGTTCCTCCGGTACTTTTAATTATTTTGAGGCATTGCATTAATTAAAAAAACACTTCTTTGGCAAAGATGTTTTGAATCATTTTAATTATAAAATGATCCCAAGGGGGAAGTAGTCACAGATGGCGAATTGTGGTGGAACTGTTGCCTTATCGTTGTCAGCAAACAAGAGGACTACAGCTGGAAAAATACTGGCTTAATTACAGTGTTCCACCTTCAAAGATAGATCGCTGCGAGTTTGTCACATGGAGACCTGTTCAAGAGCTATAACGTACAGCTCATCCTGTAAGTGCAGCAGCTTCTGAATGACAGAACGGCAGGAAAAAAAAAGTTTATTGTGAAATGGAGGCAGAACACGTTCTTTTTAAATCCCTACTGACCCTAGGAAACCCTGGCACCAGGGAGCGGGAAGAAGACCTGCGGCGACGCTGCTGTGCCTGCTCAGCCCAGCTGCACAGGGGCATGCGGGGGAACTCACTGCTTCAGCACGGCCCTTCTCAAGTGGAGAACACAGAGCTTCGTAGGAGTTATAGGCAAACGAGTTTCCTTGCATAAAAAAAAAAGAATTAGAAGGGAAATCTAACGTCACTCGTAACTATGGTATTGCGCGTGGCTTTTCCTTATGAGTCTCACCTAAGGAGACAATAAAGTGAAATAAAACTTCAGCCGAAGCAAAGTCCTGTTTTTACCAAATGAGTGGAAAGCATTAAAAATGTGCTCATCTGACGGCTCCTTCTCTCTCTGGTATTGCAGATAAAAGAATATGAGAAACTGGATTCTGAGGATGAGCGTTTGACCAGAAGTCGGCAGATTTACGACACTTACATCATGAAAGAGCTCCTGTCCTGTTCACATGTGTGTATCCCCAAATTCCTCACTGCTGCTTGCCTGGCTGGAGGAGCTTGACAGCAGTGAAAATACAAAATAACTGCTAGGTCATTCAGAAAACAAAACTGCTGTAGAAGGAATTGTTTCTGCAAGTGCTAGTAACACTGTGGATTTCAGTTTGAAGCCCGTGGATCTGGGCTTGGCTGAATTCAGCGTGGTTTTTTTTTCCAGCAATGAAGTGTAAAGTGGTTGCTTAAACTTGGTGTTACGCAAAGGAACTAGTTGGAGATTTGTATTTCTTTAAATCTCTATTGTAAAGTATGGTAAAATGAGCGCAGACAGTTTGTGGGTGTAGGTGTGTGTGTGCGCACACTTAGCATGCATTAACCTGTCCTTCCCAACCCACAACATCCCTGTGCCCCCCCAAAGCTCAAAGAAACGTGCAGTGGAGGTGTTGATCTCCGATATCCCTGAAGCTCAGAGCAAAGTTTTACATTTTGTCTACAACTGATCACACCAGAGCTCTTTGTCTGAATTTGTTTGATAAGCAGTCTTTCATGCTGAACTCGAGACAATGCACTTTTTAGCTGCAATATGGCAAGTTAAAGACATGGGGCTGTGTTGTGACAGATCCAGCTTTGACAGAGGCAACGAAAGCACACTTTTCCTCCAGCTGAAGCTTTGGCCCACTGAGCTGTATTTAACACTTTGACTTGCTCTGATCTAAAAGACAGATTTGCAGGGTGTTTTATTCTGGTATGGTTTCTTTGGGTGAAGGGCCTAAGCAGTTCTGTTGTCAAGCATGCATTTTTGTCTCGGTAGTAAAGAAAAGTCCACATCACCTCCTTTATATAGAACTGTCCCTGTATATGTCTTTTTCTTTTTTTTTGATGAATTTGTCAAAATAGCATCATCTAGCCTTTTCTCTTCTTCTTTCTTCTCATCTTCCCCACTCCTGTTTTCAGCTTTAGAATAATTGTTATCCTGCATCATTTTGCAAATGATACAATAATATACTTCAGAGGAGCTATATTGCACTCATTCTAAATTATGTATATTTATCTTTTCATATGGCTAAAAGAGCAGTGCTGTAAGCCGTAAATGAAACATTTCCAACTGTGCTGATAATCTTTGTTTTTCTTTTTCCAAAAGCCCTTCTCGAAACAAGCTGTAGATCATGTACAAACACATTTAGCCAAGAAACAAGTGCCAGCCAGCCTTTTTCAGGTGAGGTTAAGACAGTCTGTTGAAGCTTTCTTCACTTATTTGACAGTAAGTGACTCTGTGCATAGTACTTAAGGAGACAATAAAATGGTACTGGTAAATACTCTCTGTAATAGCGATACTAGTACGTTTCTCTATGTTGAATAAAAATTATAAATTACTCTTCTTTGTGTCTAAAACATTTGTAAGCAGTTATGAAAGCTTTCTTTACCTTGGTGTATGAACAGAATAGTTTTCAAATTTCTGTAATTTTAAGCCATTAAATGGTTTAGAGTAAATCACTTTACATCAGGAAGATACACCTCGTTAGCATAAACCAAACTGTATAGTGGAGAATTTGCCTTAATGTTACAGTAATGTAAAATCTTTGAAAACATTTTTCCTCTTTCTTTGATTTAAAGATACATTTATTCATAGTTGATTAAAGTGAGAATTAAACATTCCTACTAACTTGTTTTTGTCTTTCCACAATGCAAAATCCTATCAAACGTTACCTTTCTAAACAGGAGTTTCTGAACCATTAAAATTTTGGTACTTAAAAAAAAATATTTCTAAAATTCTGAATTGTTAAGAGAGTATAAGATTTGCATATCCTCTTTTGTATACAAGAATAAATGCTATCCTGGCTTATTTACAAAATTAATCATGTTTTATGATTTTATTTACTTCAGAAAATAAAGAAATGAGAAGTGATTTTTTTAATTGGTGCAGCTCTAAGACAGATTGATAGAAAACAGGAAATTCAGATTTCTGCTAACTTGTATAGTTGATTGCATTAAACCAGTTTGTTTGTGCAGATAATGAACCTCATCAGTCATGGGATGCATATAAGCTTCAATTTCTTTGACGTAGATCCTAAGTATTCTTATATATTGCAAAAGTGTGCAGATTGCCCCTGCCTGATTTTTCTTACTGCTCAGTGAACTGTTTTTAATGTTGCAATTAGGTGAACTGACAAATTGATGACTACATTGCTCGAGTTATCTCTCACTGCTAATTGGGTTGGGATTTGAGATCACTGCATGCCATCACGCATCAAGAGAAAGTATTTCTCCTTAGAAAAAGTGACTTGTGAACCGGGGGTGCTGGCTTCTTTCTGAGGTGTGAGAGGAGAGAAGCACCAGAGATGAAGCGTGGCAGCAGCTCTGGGAAGCGCAGGCTGCACAGGAGTGTCCAGGTGTTCTGTTCAAATACCTAAAAGAACTGCACTGTGATTGCTTTGGGGAAACTGTCAGTGGATAGGTGCTGTACAAAATTGGAAATGTTTAAGGTTTTCTAGCTCATGAAAATATTTTGTGTTTGACTTCAGAGCACCTGCTCAGACTTGGAAAGCTAAATGAAGCTTAAATGCTTCACTTAGCCTTATTCAAGGCAAACACAGTAAATGTTGCAGTTACATAGGGCTGATGTACAGTGTGGAAGAGTTCTTAATAGCGTATAGAATTAGAGTCACTGCAGATTTCCAAGCTAGACATAGGTTCGTGAACTTCAGAGGTTCTCAAAACTTGGCATGTGAATTGTGTGTATTGGGTAGGGTTGCATAATCAGCTTATTGTCTACTTAACTGTGTTTCTTAATCCTTTTTAGCCATATATAGAAGAAATTTGTGATAGCCTCCGAGGAAAAATATTTCAAAAATTCATGGAAAGGTATGAACGTGCCCTATTATGTGAACTTTCTACCTACTGTAGCAGGCAGTCTGGTCCCTTGAGTATTGCTGTAAAATAAGGCTGAAAATGTTCAGTAACCTTCATGTAATGGTTACTTAGTGCATTATCAGTAGGCTTTGCAAATGACTAGCTTTGTTGTGTATCAAGATTAATGTCAGGATGTATCAGTGGCAAAACTTTATTCATAGATAATTCTGTAGCTCCATTGTAGCAGCAATGATGGATTGCAGTTTGAGCTTAAAGTTGTAAAAGCACAGAACTGTGTTGTTATGGGACCATCTCGGGTAGCCATCTCTTGCGTGTGACCGAAAGACCCAGTATGTCTGTGCGGTGCTGGAGCACCTTGCAATTAGGCAGAAAACGTCTGGTAAGGGAAAGAGGCAGAGACCTTGGTGAGCCAAACAGCTCCTCTAACGCTGGTGGAACTGTGTGTGCAGGGTCTGCAGAGTTCAGCTCTCACCCAGCTGCAGCCAGACACCCCGTGTAAAATGATGTGGTGGTCTTCTGCAGTCAGACGGGAGTAACTGCAAAAATGTCTTCATGGAACTATTATTTCTTATTTTAAAAATAAGGAATTATTTATGTAGAAACAGGGAACAATTTTTTGGTGACGCCTTGCGGGATTTTTTCCCCCCATTTTAAGATAAATATGGGTTAAAAACATCCCTCAAAGTATATGAAGGTTTATTAACATAAATGGAGCTGCCTCTGTTTACTTATAATTATCTTCATCTCTATATAATGTAAATGATTGTTAGGTCCAATTCCTATAATTATCTGTCTCTTTATGTAATTTGATTGTAAGTTCCCAAGTTAGTTTGTTTTTAAAAAATTAAAAACATGCTGAAGGAGAGATGTAAGAACATACTGAGCACTTCCAGTTACAGCAACGATCTTACCTGATAGCTTTCTCTTACAAGGATGTGAAGTATTAAATCTGTACTGCCTTTTTTTGGTGGGGTAAGATTGCAGTCCTTAAAAAGGAAGGCTGTCATTTGGCAAAGATCACAACATATGCAATTGCAAATTTTATTTTCAGTATCAGAGTACTGACTTTTTGTAACTTTTAAACCTTTTTTTTCTACAGTGACAAGTTTACTAGATTCTGTCAATGGAAAAATGTGGAGCTAAATATTCATGTAAGTACTTATACATATATTTATCTTGTCAAAGGCAGATATAAGAAAGAAAACGATCAGTTTTGAATACTGCTTCTTAAAAGGCCTTATCAAGAAGTACAGTGAATGTTACTGATCTGCTGTTCTATTCTTAGATGTGTAGTCCTCACAGTTCCTTTCTGGACAGCCCTTCTGCCTCTCTCGGTTAATAGCTTTATGATTTTTATAATAGCTGGAAGAAGCTGAACTGCTTGAATTGCTTCTTCACAGCACCACGCCACCTGTCTCCCGTTTCCCACAGCTCCAGCATTGTCCCCAGCATGCCGTACCTCAGCCTCTGCTTTTGTCCCTATGCACTGCTCTTGTACAACTGCGTAAGAATAGCCATCCTCTTCTGCAGGCTTCATTATAAGACTGTCAGTCTTAAGAGCAGTCTCGTTCGCCTTACTATTTGTTGTACTCCACACAGTATTGCTTGCAAGTATGTTGAAATAAAGACAATAGAGCTCCTTTTCCCAAAACAATAAATGCAATATAAATATCAATAGTTAAGCCTCTTACTGAAAAACTATTTTTTTTCTTTTTTCCTCCCCTTCTTGCAGCTGACCATGAATGATTTTAGTGTACATAGAATAATTGGAAGAGGGGGATTTGGTGAAGTGTATGGTTGCAGAAAAGCAGACACTGGAAAAATGTGAGTACATACACACTTTATTTTAAAGATAGCTGTAAACTCTGAACTATGTAAGGAAATCCTTCCAGTCATTTCTTACAAAATCACTGCAAAGCAGTGTCGAATTACTGTATATTTCCTCCTAATTAAATTTTATCCCAAGAGGTTCAGATTTCTGGATCATCTTTAAGCATTGTTTGCTATTTGATCCTGTTATGTGCCATGCAGCAGGGCTTCGGTCTGGTGGAGTTCTTAAGCATGTCCTTCATTTAAATGGTCCTGACAAAATTAATGGAGACTGCACGTGTTTAAAATTAAGTATGTGCTTAAATGATTTCCTGGATCAGAGCCTAACAGTGCTGAATGATATTTTTGTGGAAACCGTGGTGACTGTGTGAGGTGTTATCTCTCATCTGCTGAAGGTTGCTGTTCTCACAGCAAATCCTATCACCTCGCTGGTGCTAACATAGTGTTAGAGGATGACATAGGAATACGACCTCAGTGTTGATCAGTCTGTAGGGTCTTGTCTGGGCAGCGACTGAATATGGTACTTTAGATCTGTGTAATTGCATAAGTTTCTGCCCTGATGAGCGCATGTTTCACTGGCAAAAGCAGTGATGCTTGATTACATTTGGAAGAACATAGCTCCAGTGTTGGATTTTGTTTAATAGAGCTCTTGGTGGGAACTCCAAGATCAACTCTGTGTCTTATTTTTTTCTTTTTCTGGTGTTACCATTCACACACTTTTCCTTATCAACAGATTTCAATTTCTAGACGTTATTGTCCTATTAAGTCCTGCTCTGAACATCTGGCCATTGATTTAACAAATTGTTCTTGATGTGTTTTTTTGTTTTGTTTTGTTTTTCTTTCTTTCATCTTGCTCTTCTCCTAACAATTTTAGTCCAGGGACCATCCTTACACGTTTCTATTCTACATAAGCATGGTATGTTTGAAGCACCAAATCTCTGCAGTTACAGCTGGCTTCACTGGCAATTGTGTGTGCTTAGCATCCTTGGTAATAATATAGTTCTGAGCTATTAACCAGTGGAGGACATCTTAATGTTGCTATCACGCTCAGTATTTTTGCAGTGACTTCTCAAGTAGTTATATTAATACTACTACTAACAATACTGTCTTTATTCTTGCTTTGGTAATTTTTTTTTTGGTCCATGTACAATTCATTAATTTGTCTATGTACAAAAATAAACATCTTATTCAGCTTGAGCCACACTGAGTAGGCATCCACCCTGAAGAGGCAGTTCTCAGGTTCCCAGCCATTTTCATGCCAAGTTTTGCTATGGCAGGAGGTGGATAAACCTTGGGACTAGCAGGGGAAGCAAAGGACAGTTTTTCTCAGGTACAAATAGAGTAAAGGAAAGTGAAATGTGGGAGAGCCAACCTTTTTCAAATCAGAAGTGAAACCTTAGATTAGGTTCAGTTTCTGGGTAGAGGTTTGGTTTAGTTCTTTCTTAATCCAAACCTGTTTACCCGTCCCTAATCCAGATCCCGTCCACTCTAGATGGCTGCCTCTGCTGCACTTACTGCCTGCAAGGAGCTTGGGAAGCCACCCCTCCAAGGTAAATGCCATCGGTGTTTCACTAACCCACAAAGATACACCTGAGGCTTCTTTCACATCACCTCCTTCAAGGACATATAGATAGAGCCAGAGATACAATTCAGAAAGAGTCCAAAGGGAGAGGGACAGCAGTGCTTTGTGAGCATGTAACTTGATAGAAGAATGAGATACTTGATTTCAATCAGCCTGAAACGGCCCCAGTCATTCACTTGGAGCAGTGACGTCAAAGCTAAGTAAAGGGTAGCGTGTGAAATGTTATTTATAGTCCTCGTCTACTGACTTCTCAGCAAGAGCACGTGCTGTGAATAAATCCCCTGTTTTAGAAACTCCAGATTCCAGTACGCTCACTCTCACTCTTCCCCACTCACAACACGTGCATGGCAAGTACTGATGTGGCTTTTTTGGGAGCGCTGGTGGCGAAGTGCAGAGCGAAGGTGATAGGAGGCCCTGGTTCTGAGCAGAGCTGTCGCAGCGTTGGCGGTCGGTAGCTCTGATGCAGTGCTGCAACATGGTATTCCCTGAGCTTGTTTTACAATGAATGGCCCTGCCCTAAAAATCCATGGCTGCCCATGTCTAGAACTCTTCCTCGGAGGAGCATACCTGTCCTTCTCTGCTGTTGGCTGACAGTAGGTTCACCTAACGTGTTGAAAAAATACCCGCAGACTGTATTGCATCCTGCTCTTGTTTGACAGTTGTTAAGGTAACACTCGTTTTTGAGCAAAATTGTATTGTTTTTGTAATAGATTATAGAAGACTAAAAAGCTTGCTTTCTTATATCTAACATTTTTGTGAGTAGAAAACAAACTTTAAAAACATAAACATATAAAAAACTCAGTGTGTACTCAAGATACTACTCTCCTGGTAGAGTTTAAACTGTTAGAATTAAATAGAACCGTGATAGGGTCTCTGTTACTTAATTCCTGCTGCAAATCGTTGCTTGTAGGTATTGAAAAATGGGTATTTCATTTGCAATTCCTATATCACTGTGGTTATTTGGACACGGAATTATTTGTCAGAGCGCATTTGTTTGTGAGGAGGCTTCTGTTGAAAATGTTTTAATTCTGTGAGATTTTGGAGCTTTTTTTGTTTAGCCATGTAATGATGCGTTTTTAGTACCATGTTGAAGTGTTTAAAGAGCCTGCTTACAGGATACTTAAAATAAGCATTGCATAATTGCTAGTGAATAATACTGAGTATAGGAGGATTTTTTTTGGTGCTTTTTCTGAATGGTTAATATTTTCAGGTATGCAATGAAATGTTTAGATAAGAAGAGAATCAAGATGAAGCAAGGAGAAACATTAGCCTTAAATGAAAGAATTATGCTGTCTCTTGTCAGTACAGGAGTAAGTACTCACTATTCTTATTTTTTTTTGCGTATGATTTTAAAACTGTTATGTATAAAACATATTTCATCAATTCAGCTTTGTGACATGCAAAAGTTAACCTCCCCCCGGAAACCTTCCCAATGATTCTAGCAATGTGTCTGAAGTAAGGATGAAAGAGCAAGCTTGTGTTCCTGGTTGGGTGCTTGTAGAAATGAGCGTCTCAGGTGAGGAAGGCTTGAGGAGGTTCCCATTTCTCTATCACCTAGTTTTCTGAATGTATTAACGTTCCTTTTGCAAGTATTTATATTTGAAGCTTTTCCAAAACATTATTCTGTCTGTAAGTAAATTTTCCTTTTCTGCTAGAGTTAGATAATACTTCTGTAGAACAAGAGATGCTGTTTCACAAAAAAAACCCTTCAGTTACACGTTCTTCCTCCTTTTCCTGTGTCTCCAATGTTATCTTACCCAGTTTGCCTGTTTTGTTTTTATCTGCTTCAGCCAAGTAGCTATCAAGATGTAAAAAGTAAGTCTGCCCATCTAGCATACAAGTCTATTTAAAATTGGAAGTGTTACGAGCATGCATAAAAAGCAGCCCCACTGGCTGTAGTTTCAGCAGACTGCGCCTCGCTGCCCGCAGAAGAGGAGTTCAGCAGTGTGCTCAGACACGTGCTCAGAAGCTTCGGAGCAGGCTTGGAAGTGCCAGAGCCTTCTGAGTACACCGGCCTCATTAAACAAAACTTGAAATCAGCTCGTATCACCATGGTTACATGTGAAATTGGGAAAAAGGTTAATTTTCCTCATAACTATTGTGGTGTACGAATGCAACGTTCGGTTTGCAGCTTAATGTAAACACATCCCCTTTTTTCCCAGCCCGGTTAAAGCATGAGAAGGAATGATTTTGTTCTAGACTTGCTGGACAACTGGTGTGCAAAAGGCACAGTGTCTGCAGTGCAGGAGGATTACTGCTTGGCTTTACGAGACAGCAGAGAGAAAGCATTCTGCTTTACTCACAGAGACACGATCTGTGCCTTGTGGAGATTATACAAATCCTGACTGGGGTTCTGCATTATCCGAAGGATTACTAAATGCTGATTCCTTTTTTTTTAGAAATCTCACTTGTGATGTACTTAGTTTTATTTTGTCCTTTATGCCCACCTTTAGGTGCATGCTCAGCATCCTTGTGGTCCTGTGAAGCTGAGGGAACCCAGGGGTCTCGCGGGGCCTGCGGGTGCCTTCCCCAGCAGGAGCCTGGGCCTGCCCCCCACTGCTGGTGGCTGCAGAGGGAGCACTGGTGTGGTGGCCCTGGTCTTCTGCAGACCTGCCCTTGAAAAATGGAGACTTGTTTTTCTGGGTTTACTGGGTTTTCTGGGTTTATCAATATGGAATTCTAGTTGTTAAACAGTGCCCTTTTATTGCCAAGTAAAAGCACTGTGCATCTGACACCACTTGGTGCTTCTCAGCCAGGCATTTTTGTCCCTAGAAGGTTAGCTTCTGAACTCTTCCTGCCACCCGTCAGATAATTTTCCTCTACAGTTAGAAACGCTCCGGTACAGCACATCCTAAACAGAAATTAGGGAAGGTACACATCAAGGTGTCATCGTGAGGGTAGCTTTGTCCTCAGTGCAAAGCTCCGAAGGAAGGACGAGGTGATTCTTCATGTGCCACACATTAGAACCTCCTCCCCTGCCTCGGCCTTGCTCTGGAGAAGGGCAGGCACGCGCTGACATTAAAAGGCATTTCCTTCCACACAGAATGGCATTTATATTTTGTTTGAGAATGGAGACAGGAGGACTGGAGAGTATTTCTTTGTTCTTTTATCTCTGAAATTAAGCGTTGGAACAATTTTGTAAGAGCTGTGCTGGGTTTATCAGTCTAACCTTTTAGTCCAGTTAACTTTTGTCGCTGAGGATAAATTGCAGCTCGTACAGAGGTGTTGGCAGCCCTGAGAGCCAGTGGGGTGGAAGGAATTCTGTGGTGGAGACTAGAAAAGAAATCTAGGCAAATTAATCACCTTCAGTTTGTGACTCCAGTTCATTGCTCCAGTACCGAATGTAAATTTCCACGTCTAACGATTCACAAAAAAAAAGGTTTGTGAGGCTGATAATGGTGGAGCTCGTTTGCTGACAGGAGAGCGCCTAGGAAGGCATTTAGCAACAGAAAAGCAAGACAAGCAGCTTGTTGTTCTGGTAAGCATCATCAGCTCGTTAGAGACTTCTTTTACATTCTCAGAAAGAGAGCTTGAAAAGAGATTTTATACAAAATGCCATCAATTCAGATTAGATACACCTGCCCTTGCAAGAAATGCCATAGCATTTTGGATTTGCAGAATTAAACAGTTATGAAAACAGTAGAAGAAGATGATTCATTCCTCTCCCAAGCCGTCGGGTTCGCGTGGCGCCCGCCTTCCCCAGTGGCAGGACTTAGCGCTGCCCAGAGCAGCCGGGGAACTGGGAAGTTCATTTTAGCACAATTAGTCACGTAACTGGGAATCCAGATGTCTTTGCAAAATACATAATAGCAGCTGTGCAGATTACACATACGTCTGTGTAATCATTCTTGTTAACCCACCTAAGATTCTGGCATTCACAACTCCTGGAACAGGGAGCTCCCAAAGCCGAGCACATCGTGGCCGTGCTGTGACTGTAACTGCTCACGGCGATGGTTCAAACCGTGCGGCCAGAATCACGACGGACACCTCTGTGGGGCACAGGAGCTGCCTAGCAGCACAACGCGGGGGTTCTGCCTTGCTTGGATTCTCCATGGGTGTATTCCCTTTGTCATCCACCCGTGGTGTAACGCGGATGGACTGCTCAGGCTTCTTATTCTGCAACACACAGGCCCTGTCTTCCTCTCCCGTACTGACTTTCAGTCTGGAGGCGTGAAAAGCACATTGAAGTTCTTAGAAGACAGAGTAATAAGGAAAATATTTTACTTCCTCTTTCAAGAAAAAACTCGTTTCTGTAATACCCAGTATTTACCTAACGTTCAAAAACAGGAACACCGAAACCACTGAGAGCAACGCTGCTGATGGACCTTAGGAAAACCACCTGCCAGAGGTGCTGTGTGTGGAAGCAGGGGCTTGTTCAGGAAATCCTTGACCGCAGGGCACAAGGTTTTCATGCGGGCAGCCCAGGGCACGGCCAGCGGCCTCACAGCGCTGGGGCTTCACGCTGCTGTGGGGCAGTGAAGCTTTTCCAGATCTTTTGGGGATCACTTGACAAAAAGAAGGCTGGATTCAAGATGATGTTAAAGGGATGGTAAGGATAAGGTGTTCGTGGCAAAAGTGGGCAGGCTGAGTAATGAAGCAGCTGAGACTGAGAGTCTTTTTGTTCCCCCTGTGAGCGGGCTGTGCCGGCCTGCTGCACGAGGCAGAACCAACGGCGTCCTTCTGAAGTACGGGCTGGTACGCTGAGGTCTTTCAAATATGACATACCTACAATCTAAGATACACACTTTTTTGTTTTGTTTTTGTTTTTTTTTGCCTTCCGTGTGATTTATTACCAGAAATTTGTCGTCTGTGGTTTTTGGACTCAGTCCAGAATTGTTTAGATACAAAGAACTATTTTTAATCCCCACAACGTCGTCATGCTGTCACTTATATTTTTTCACAACAGAAGCTCGAGTGCTGCTTTGAAATATTACTTTATTGGGAAATATCGTTTATTGCTTCAGGTTTCATTTTTAAAAAATACAGTTTTTTATTTTTATGCTGGGAAATACTCTTTTGCAGTGGCTTTTCTGTCAGAAAAATATGGCACTACTGCATTTTTTTTCTCTGTTAAACAGTGAGACGGTAATGATTAAATTAGGAAAGCTTACAGAAAAATGAATTATGCTTCGCATTTACGCTTGTACATTTCCTTTTTTGAAAAAAATGGATTCCATAAAAATCTAGGCATATTGTCTTCTGGGACAGGAACATCCTTTTCGTTCTATATTTATTTTTTTGTTTTATGTTGTTTAGATTATAATACTAAATCCTTTTGGATGATTCCATTGCTCTGCGGGTTTAGGAAGCCTGCTTGGGGATGTGTCTGAATTATCCAGCTAATTCAGAAAGCTAACAATAATTCTGCTAAAGCTTTTGCTCCGAAGTTAAGTCATAATGCTGCTAGTCCACAGATACAAGCAATATGATGTTCATAACGAGAAGTAATATCTTTTATTAGATGCCACGTTGTCTTGCCTATAGTCTGCTGATTTCTAGGACCATTTAGCAGCGGGGCATTTTCTGTGCACTTTTCTGCAGGGCTTTTCAAATGCGTGCTCACGCGCAGCAGCGTTGTACCTGGGATGAGGATTTGCACAGTCAACAATAAATCACAGCGAAATAAAGTTTGGTGTGAACGTTACCGTGGGGTCAGCACACAAGATCTGGGAATCTCTGGGGATTAAAGACAAGCGTGTAAAGCTTTCTATTTAAGTATAGTGGATGTTGCCTTACGAAAGGATGAACCGAGGTGAACCGTCCCAGGGCCGGTGAGGATCCTGGTGCATGGCTCCGTTATCAGCGGCCCAAGGCCACTGCGCTGTGCTGCTGCTCAGCTGGAAGGAAGCGAGTTCCTGTTCGAGATTCCCAGAGCTTTCACTATCAATACTGCAATAATTAACACATTGTCTAAGTTATGTTAGGTCAAATTCGTGCTTCCTGCATGGTATTCTGGCTCGTCAGCAGTTAAGCTCGTCTTCCTGTCAGCCTCTCTGGTTTGGGGTCAGACCTTAAAATATCAGTTTTATGGTACAGTTTGCCTGGACAGCATAGCCCTTGAGATTTTTGTTATAGAATACCGGACCAGCCCTGGTTTCTGAGGGCTTCAGAGAAGGGATCAACAAGGTAATAGCCATCACTGTTAATTAGCCTCTTGAATCAAATACAGACCTAACGAAGAGAGGAGGGTCTGCCAGCTTCCTGCAATGGTTTCTTGCAGTGTGCCTTCATTATAGGTGTACAGCTTGCTGAGCAGATGATTTGCAGTAGAGATGTTTATCCAGCTGTATTTTTTAAGGCTGCTTGCGTTAAACATCTGTGTGGATTTGGGCTAAAAATCATCAAGAAGTGGGAATGTAATCCATGCCATCCCTCCCTGTGCCTGGCTGGTCTTCAGGGACGTTCTTAAATCTTCACCCCCACATACTCGCTTTCTTTCTGTGCATAGTGCAAGCCTTGTTGTTCTTGCTTCCCTCCATTGCATACGAAGCAGAGCTGTGATTTCCTTCCTCATGCGTTTACGTTCCTTTTAATCATCTGCTGCAAACTCTGCTGGAGAGCTGAAGGGCAGCAGAGGGTGGCAGGAGGCTGAGCGTCACGTTTGTGCAGCTCTCAGGGAAGTTCAGCGGAGTGGACAGGGTGTTAGCAGCGTCGCTGTGCTTCATGTATAGGCAAGGACAAAGTTCTCTTTCCTTGGGGATTTTGTGCGTGATGCAACTCAGATTCTCCATCAGCATTCCAGTGGTTGAACGTTCTCCATGCAGCCATGGGAAATAGTTCGTATCCTTTACACTGCATGGTCTGAAGCTTGCTGGCTTTAATGTATATTTCATGAGTATCTAGCACAAACTGTGGTAAATGCTTCCAGAATACACCTAGCTTCTGTAGTTGGAAATCTTCAGAAGATGATGATGCTACGTGCAGTTTGTAAGTCTTCGCCTCCTCAGAGCCTTTTTACTTTCATATTGAAATGGGATAGCAAAATCTTAAGATCTCTGAACTGTGAAACATCACAGTACCTAGATCAGTAAACAAATGGCTCTAGAAAATTATTATGAATATTAGCAAATATCATAGCAAAAATATCACATTTACTTTTAGCTTCTCTAAGTAGTAATTTGCTTATCATCTGATAAAAACTCTTTGCTCCTTTTCTTCTAGGACTGTCCTTTTATAGTGTGTATGACCTATGCCTTCCACACCCCTGACAAACTCTGTTTCATTCTGGACCTGATGAATGGTAAGCAAGGCTAATGAAGGTGATGACAGCATTACAGAAATATTGGCAGGAGGGCTAGCTGAGGTCATGAGGAGAATGAGGGGAAAATAAACTGATGTGCACAGCATCAGCTTGTGAGCTGGAGGCATAAATTGACCTAAACCAGGGCACGTATAGAGCAGACTGAAAAATCTGTTACTTTATAGCATTAACAGATTTAAACGAAGATATCAGAGAAACTGGTAGGTTGGAAGCTTGAGGAAATGATGGTGATGTGGAGAAATGTGTGAGGATATCAGGGACACAGCTATCAGAATAAAAATAAAAGGACTATTACAAGGAGCTCTGCAAAGAGCATAAATGGGAGATGCATTCCTCTCGAAGGAAAAAGATATCTAAAAGCTTTAGCATAACTGTTATGAGAAGACCCTGGGAGAGTAATTGGCAGTGTTGAGAAAGGGGAGTTACTGTGGGACTTGCACTCGAACTGTGGTCCTGTGGTGAACACCTAAAGATGGAGCACCTCTGCACCTGCCGTGGTGCGAGGATGGAAATTTAACTAAGAAATAGAGCTCAGGTCCTGCAAGTAATAGACTGGCTTTGGTGTTTTGCAAGCGAAGATTCTCACTAAAGTCAAAAGAGTAGGTCAAATTCCAGTTGATTTAAAGCAGTAGCTGGATCAGAAACAGTTTTCTAGGAATATTCTCTGATGTGTTGATGGTGTGGATTAGCTCACAGAGTGACATTGCATTGTGCCTGTTCTTTGATTAGGAAAGCGTGAAAACATCCCAGCATGAATGCCTGTATATGCTAATTTATTTGGTTCTCCAGAAACCTGTATATGTGACTGCATTTTACTTGCTGTGGAAATCCCTTGCCTTAAGACTCAGTTGCTAGATTAGTCACTGACTGCGAACATGGATGAAGTAAACACACTTGGAAAATGGAGCTTCAGAATAATCCAGTTTGTTTATTAAATTTCTCAAGTATTTTGTCATCTTGTGTAGGTCTGGTCTCTTTGTGTTCCATGGGGTATTAGAACCTCCAAATGCTAAGCTGCTCCCCCCATATCATGCTGTCTGCCAGTGAAACGAGGTTTTACAATTCTTCTAATTGCATCTCAATTCTTCTCATTTTAGGAGGAGATTTGCACTACCACCTCTCCCAGCACGGAGTATTCTCTGAAAAAGAAATGAGGTTTTATGCTACTGAAATCATCCTGGGTTTAGAACACATGCACAATCGCTTTGTTGTATACAGAGACCTAAAGGTAATGGTAATCAATCTGTAAAACCCCAGAAAAAGGAGCGTGTGTGATGGGAGGAGATTAGGGAGACAGTGGCTGGGGAGCGTTTCACTGGCAAATGGGAAACTGAAGGCTTCTGGGACAGGTGCATGTGGGACAGGTGGCAAAGATCGTGGGGAAAAAGTTTGCACAGAAAGAGCAGAATGTAGATTGCCAATAAAGGATGTCAGAGCTGCACACAGACCTTTCTGTCAAGAACCAAAAGCAGTGTGGACTTGATGCCAAAATGGTTTTATTCTTTCACGTGTGCCTCCTGATTCAAGCCTTGTCTGATTTTTTTTTTTTTCTGTTATTCTTCAGTATTTTGTAATATCCCAATGAAGCTGATGGTAGCTCTGTTAGAATGCAGATTTTATCTAGAAAGAGTCAGTTGTGTTCATTTTGTAAGTTCTGTGTTTTTTAGAAGCAATAACCAGCATGTATTGATGTCTGAAAAATACCAAGCAGTAACCTTTCTGTGTTTATGCATTTCTAGCCTGCAAATATCTTGTTGGATGAACATGGGCATGTAAGGATATCAGATCTTGGGTTGGCCTGTGATTTTTCCAAAAAGAAGCCACATGCTAGTGTGTAAGTAGTACGTATGGGGGCTTTGCTGCACATATAATCATTGCTAAATAAATCCTTGATGTGTCTTCATTATTTAACTTTGCCTAAAGGAAAAAAAATAACATTTGTGTGGCGCAGGCTTGCTCTATAAGGCAGCTACGCTGGATACTCTGATAGGGTTTTTCAGACTCCTCTTTCTGTTTTCCTGCACAGTTGTAGCAGCTGATGTGTAGGCATGGCTGGAAGATGACACATTATTTCGAGATGATTCACTGTTCAGAGAAGATAAGAACCTGACTGAGTTAAAGTACCAGATTGTTTTAATTGTCCTAAATGGATAATTAAATATTCTGAAACCGACTAAAAAACAAGATCTGTTTTGCCATTCTCTTTCTGGATTTTTGTTAGATCTCAAGGCAAATTATGTTCCTTTCTGCCTCTTGGCATCAGATTGTAACTGGGAACTGAATTTCTTGTGTTGTGTGTGGATTATCTGGCATGTCTTATTCTTTGGTCCTCATTTGCCCCAGTTTAGTCTCAGGAGTTATGCAAAAAGGAAAGCTTCATCCTGTCATATCTTAAAAGATTTGCATCTCACTGTAGCTTCTTCAGTTTGCCTTATCATTTCTGCTTTCTGTTGTTTTGTTTTAAGATATATCCTCGAGAGATTGATGTAAACAGAAAACATGCATAAGTATGTATGGCCAAAGCAAAATAAAATCATGTTTTACAATATTTTTAAATGAGACTGTCTTACTGAAAAAATGCAGATTTTTTTTTTTTCAATAGTAGATTTATTTGTAATCAAAATTTTCCTTTCTACTTCTCAGAGGTACCCACGGGTACATGGCTCCAGAGGTGCTCCAGAAGGGAACGGCATATGACAGCAGTGCAGACTGGTTCTCGTTAGGCTGCATGCTTTTCAAACTGCTGAGAGGGTGAGTGAAGTTCCATGTCACATCTGTGTTTTTTTGTTTGTTTGTTTGTTTTTTGCGTGGGCCCCATCACTGTCTGTCCCCTGAAATACTAATGTGCAATATAGTATATTTTATCTAAAACAATATTTTACTGTCATCCCTGCACATTAGACCACATCTGCACATGAGGTTAGAGTAGCCTTTTTTTGCTTCCAAAGCCACCAAAACTCAAGCTCTGCTTCTTTTAGTACGTACAGGTCTGGGGCAGTGAGGAAGGCGGATGATCTGATTTGACTTCTGCTGTTAGGAATTTACTCATCTGTTGACAGTAACTAAGCATTTTAGATGAATATGTGATTCATTGCTTAAATGTGCTTAGCAGCCCTGCTGAATTTAGGGACTTCATCACAGGCTTAAGATCTTCTTTTAAGGTGAAAATCCTTGCTGCATTGTTCCCTTGCTAGCATGATACCCAATCTTTCCTGTAGTTTTTGGATAAGTTGCATTGCGTGGATGCTTTCAGTTTCAGAATTTGGCCGTGTTAGTATACAAAAGTTAAGGTAATTACAGCTTTGTTAACTGTTACTTTCTCAGCAACTTTGTATGTCCATGTAGAATTTAAGACTAAGGGATTTATCTGAACACTCAGTGAGCAATGATTGGCAGGTATGTGTTGAAAATAGCATCCTCAGTGTTAATGGCAAAGCAGAAAAAATCTCTAAAGATTTTCCAAGTGCTTCTTTATAAAGACTGTTCATTGGTTAAATTTTACTGTGTCCTTGCCCATAATTAATTATAAGCTCTTGGCCTCTATACATCCCAGACGCTGTATAGAGGAAAATAAGTTTGTGACTTCTGAATGGAAGTAGAAGGCCTGATCAGTTAATGTTAGTTGTTCACAAAATAGGTGGAATGTAAGTGTGCAAATAAATAAAGCAACGGTATCTAAGTTGGAAAATAAAGCATTTATAATTCTAGATGGCGTCATGCAGCTGTGAGCAATATCCATCTCTGTAGTCACTCACTGCAGAATTCTGTAGGCAGCAAGACACAAAACAGTTTGGGTTTGCTGGCAGGAGAAAGGAGAGCGCGTCATGCAGAGGACCACTGTGGACTCCTCAGCTTTTCTTCTCAGCCTTCCTTGTGAAAAGGGGCTAGGCACAGCATCTGGCTGACCCTGGCAGGATTCTTTCTTCACGTAGTTGAAGTTGCTTGATGAGAGAAGTAGCACCTAGAGATAAGTGATCCAGTTTACCATGAACACTTGGGCTTGCAGGATGGGGATAGCTCAGTCTTTGTGGGCTGCGATTCTTCCCGACAGGGATGTGCGGGGTGCTGCCAGTGCTTGGCTGGAAGCCAAAGCATTATTCACTGAGAACTATCCTCCTTAATCTGTTCTGAAGCCAATTAAGCAACTTTCATCCCCAAACGAGGATTGGGCACATGGTGCCATTTCTCGGTGTTTAATAAGTTAAATCTGGCAGAAAATCCTGCCCATAAGTCCGCAGTGAATCATTTGTTTCCCTGATCTGCTCAGAACCTCGTTGTCAAACTATATGAGGCTATCCGGCCTCATATTAAGTCATTTTCTCTTGCTTTGTTACCTGTCATGGTTACAAACAAAACTGAAGGTCTGCTCAGTCCATCAGATCCATTCCTTAGTAATGATTTTGAAGATAAATGGGAAGTGACTCTTGAGTAGCTGGTCCTCATTTGGAACGAGCTAGAACGCACGGCCAGGTGGCAACACAGAAGGATTTATAATAGCTAACAAGTGTATTGATATTGAAACACGAACAAGCGTATTTGAAAAACAGCATTTGCATGAGGTTTTGAAGACAACTGAGAAATAAATCCTAAATCCAATAAAAATATCTCAGGCTGAAAAGTTTCTGCTTTCTTTCTTGCTGCTGTTTATGTACTGCATGGTTAAATCTATAATATTTTAAGGTCTTCTGTAGCTAAAAGGAAACCTTCAAGCTCTCAAAAATGGAATAATAAAACAGGAAAGGGATAAAGCTGGTAATTTACCATACATCATCAAATATCTTCCCAGTCACTAATGTAGTGGTGTTCATGATTATCTTCTGTTTCATCCACTTTAAGGTCTTACTTCATTTTCCCATATAGATCAGTGGTAAGACTGTAGGTTGTACAGATCAATGTGCTTAAATATCTGTATTAAAATAGCTGTTGAGGGTTCTTTGGTTAGATGGAGCTGTTCTGTGTTTTAGGAGACACAGATATAATGGGTAAGGGGTTTGAAACACCATCTTTAAAACTACTTGTTTTATTGTTCTGCAGGACAGGATTGATGAGGTGGAAGAATGGGACTAAAAGGATGCTACACTCTTTCCTGGGGTTGCCACAGCTGAAATAACCTGATATGTTATGGCTTTACATTTATTAGTGCATTTTCTTATTTCTACAGTCACAGTCCTTTCAGACAGCACAAAACCAAAGATAAGCACGAGATCGACCGGATGACGCTCACCGTGGTAAGGATCATGGTGACAGTTGCAGTTACATTGCTCTTGTTTACTAAACTCCCGTTTCCTCTAAAAAGTGGAATTATGTAGCCTGCTTTCTGAGAAAGCTGTATTTACACATGGAAGAGTTGTTTACAAACACTATCAAAGAATGCTGCTCTCCTGTGTGGAGAAGGCAGATCACGGTGCTTCTGTAATGAAATGTCTCTCTTTGTACATCTCTTTTCATAGAATGTGGAGTTACCAGATTCGTTTTCTCCTGAACTAAAATCCCTTTTGGAAGGGCTCCTGCAACGGGATGTTAGCAAGAGACTTGGATGCCAAGGAAGAAGGTAGGTGTTCTCTTCCTGGACCACTGCCTTTAAAGATCACCACTTCTCTGTAGGTGAATGAATTAGTTTTGAGTAAAAATCAGCTTCCTGTAGTGAGGATTTTATTTTATTTTTTTAGGAAAACATTAAAAAGTGCAGTTGCATGGAATTACATTTCAGCTTCCTTTGGTTTGTACAAATTTTTGGACAATTCTTGTGATTAAAGGCACTTTTTTCTCCACCCAAGTTCTCTGCAATCCTGCTCACATCAGATGGTGCTTATATATATTTGATTATGGATGTTCATGTTTTTGTCCCTGTATTGTTTTTTGGTTTTGCCTTATTGGCAAAAGTTGTAATACTTCATTCGGTCATATTAATAGCTAAAATTCATTGCTTGGATTGCAGCTGTGGTGATAGAAGTATATAACATAACAGAAAAAAAAATACAACAAAAGAAGCACAGAAAGCCATGAATATTTCCTTTTCATTTTGGGTTGCCTTTTTCCAGATATAGCTGTATCATTTTACGAGTCTAAGGAAAAAAGTGTGGTTTTTGTTTGTTTTTTACTGACCACAAAATACTATTTGCTTCTGCCGTGCTTAGCTTGCTTATAGCTTTTAACTAAAGTTGTTATTATCACCTATTTAAAAACCCACTGCATTTCTTCTGTGAGATTGGGAAAGAAAACTATGAGAAGAGTAAATACCTGTTGAGAAATCATTAGCGATGTGCGCTACCTGTAATTAGTAGTCTCTACTGAGGCTGGCTGTAATTCCAGTGAGGTGCTCTAATTGTTTTTGTATCACGAAGCCCTCTACGATAATGGCCTGTCTGAAATTGCTTTTCATCCTTGGGCCTATCAAGAGTAGTTGTTTACTTTGCCATAAACAAGGTATAATATCAAACGGAGTAGAGGAAGCTTGTTATTTAGAAGTAATATACAGGATCTGACAATGGGAGAGAACTGTTTGTTGTTAGAAATGATGGAATACCATAGAAATATGAGGATGATTGTTTGCCAGAGTTACAACACTATTCCCAATGTTTCACATTAAAGTCTTCTCTTGTTGTTTACTTAGGAATACTTTTTTTTTTTTTTTGAAAGAGAAAGCATTTTACTGATGTTTTCAAGTGATACAAATGCTTGACCTTTGAAAGCTTTAGATTTCTCAAAGATATTTGATTTGAAGGCCCTTTCGTTTTGTTGACTTCAGTTACTTTCATTTTGCAGTGCACAAGAAGTAAAAGAACATCCTTTCTTCAAAGGGATTGATTGGCAGCAAGTGTATTTACAAAAGGTAAAGGACTAAGAGTGTAACCATAACTTACTTGGTAAAGCAGTAAAAAGAAAGTATGCCTGAACAGGTGATGGATAGAAAACTTGTGTATTCCTGTCCCCAGAACAGATCCTCACTTGCATGAAAGCACGGCGAATGATTGAGAAGAACTGTTAGGCATTAATTGCTAGAAGTCTTCCTGATCAGTAGTAATAAATTATTATGTTATCGGGGTTAAATGACAATGTGATTTCTTCTGCTTGGCTGTCTCAAAAATGCATTATTTTGTGTGTTTTTTTTTTTTTGTTTTTTTGTTTTTCCCACAGAGTTTTTGCAAAAGCTTTTCCTAAATTATTGGAGAATTTCTTTATGCTGAAGCTTAATTTCAGATGACGTTCTGTTGCATGGTCCTGTGTAGTTTGTGCAAAGAATTAAAAGGCCTTGTATATTACAGAATGTATTTAAATAATGCCCATTAATTTGTTTGTAATTGTGCTGCTTTGAATTTCTAGTATCCTCCACCATTGATCCCTCCCCGGGGAGAAGTAAATGCAGCAGACGCTTTTGATATTGGGTCATTTGATGAAGAGGACACTAAAGGCATTAAGGTATACAACTTTAAGCAGTATGTAAAGAATGGCAGTTTGACGATTGTACTCATCCTTTCATGTGTGGCATGCCATTCTTTTGCTTCAGGAGCTTCTGAATGTGCAAGGAACTGTTTTCAGGTTTGTAAGCTTAATCCATGCCCTTATGAAGTGGTAGTTTGGGCTGGTTGGCTGTTTTTTGCTGGTGGTGGTGGTAGGTTTTTTTACTTGTCAAGTCTTTATTTTTCAGTTTTACTGAAGTCTGCTTTCCTATCCAAATGTTTATATGATAAAAACAAATATTTCAAATGGCCAGACAAATTCTGGGAAATCCTCCGTTTTCAGGAATACTTAATAGCTTGCAATTTTCAAAATTGTATCTAGTTCCTGGTATGGGGAGTGAAAAAAAATGCCGTTCTTAAAACATTGTTTGACTTAAATGTACATTCAGTAGAAATCCTAAATAATTTTGTAATTTCTTACATTCTTAGGGTGATGCTTTTGGGAATTACAGTAATATTTTTTTTGTTGGTGAAGTTCTTTGTTGGCTTAGTTACATGTACACCTTGGGTATCAGTAGCAAATGAGAATAGCACATGAAGACAGAATGTATAACACAGCTCTCACGCAGTGACTTAAGGAGAAAAAATTATCCTCTTAGTTTATGTTACTACTTAACATTATCTTCCTGTTGCATATTCCAACTGCAAAACACATTAGGAATGTGAATCCTCTTGATGTTCTGAAGGAGCTTTTTTTTTTTTCTCCTTTTTTAATGCTGGAGAACATGCAGTTGATAATTTGAGAGTTGTCTAGGATTTTTAGGTTATTTTCGGAAATGACTTCTCATTCTGCAAATGCAGTATTTTTGAATAAGCTCTTGTACAGGTTGCAGCTGAAACCTTGTACCCACAGCGCTGTATGTTATCAGGGGAACGTCCAGTCATCTGAAACCCTATTTTGGAGAAAAAATACTAGTGAACGCTTGGATAAATTATGCTAAATCATATTTTAATAGTGCTTCCTTGTGTTCAGACAGTACAGTGGAAAATTACTGAAATAACAAACTGTATATTGATGAACAAACTGTATATTAATGTAGCATCTTTGTAAGTTAGAAAAGTAATGAAAATAACTACCGCGTCCTGATACTATTGAAAAATCTAAGGAAAACCATACAAATGAAAAAAAAAACCCTGGAGTTAAAGCTGCTGGCCCATTCCTGACCCATGTGGTACATCCCCTCTCCTGCAGCTTCCCCGGGGGCTTTGGGACACCAGTTGGATCAGTGCTTCTCTTAGGTCTGTCCCATTTGCTGCTTTTATCATTCATTTCCTCAACAAATCAAACTTTATTCTTGTTATTGCAGAAGTGAGTCAGGAGAGAAACTAATTGCTCTAAGCTTGATAAGCAAAAAAACATGTGAGCTACTCACTGGGCCTAAAAAAGGAGCTTGCCTGTCAGCGTCACCTGCTGTGATTACAGAAGTTGGCATAGAAAGGATTTTACGCGTTTAAAGAGAAATGCAGAGATCCCAAGACGTTCTTTATCCCAGAAAATTTCGTATCTTCAGTGTCAGTGTTGGTCTGACAGGATACCAGCTCCCTGAAGTTCTGGAATGCTGTAATCCCAGAATTTGTAAATTCAGCTCCAGAAGAACACCTTGCAAGAAGCCGGGTGGTCTTTGTATTTCTTTAGGGTGGTCGATCCGATGTTCTCCTCAAGGCTTGTACCTGTCAGCTGTACAGCCAGATCGCTTTGTGTAACCTTTGCTCAGGCTGCCCGTAAGGTAAATCTGTCCTTAGCCACAGCTGCTGGCCCTGCAGGTTCATGGGGACACCGCCACCCCGGGAGGGTCTCGGTAACCCCATCCCTCCGACTCAGCTGCCGCCGGGCATTCTTCAGTGTGACAGTGTCAGTGCTGGGTGCTGGGCTCCCCTCGCTACTGCTGCAGGTTATATTTACCCCGTGGTGCATCCCGTGACATCCCGGGGAACGCGTGCCCTCGGTGGCAGGCTGGGGGGACAGCGGTGGAGGGATGCCGCTGCGGCCTGGGGGCTGGCTCTTCCTTTGGCACAGCGCCGTGAACAAAAGTCCAGTTCTCTGTTGACCCATCCCCACATTAAAATCTTTAATAATTGTGTATTGAAAACATTGATGGCTTTTTGTGCCTTGTGGCTAAACCCAGAGTACCGCGGTACCAAGCAGCGCCCCTTCTGAAGACCCTGAACTTCGGTCCCTTCAGAGCAATTCAGCGCAAGTAGTGTGTGTAGGGAAGGGTGAAGGGAGAAAGAAGCCAAATAACAGGAAAATAATGAGGTCTGCAGCATTCGTTACTGAATTTTGGAGGTTTATTAGTAGGAAAGTACAATTAAGTTCTGAAAGCATGGAAGGCATCATTGTTTAAAAGGTACTGTTTAATTTAGAACCCTAATACTGCATAATCTATTTATACTTAATTTGTCATACTGGAATTTTTGTGCAGACAAACTTTTTAATACTATTAGGCATTTTGTTAACATTGATTATGCAACAAAGTTAAGAATCCACTTCTTGCATTTTAAATAATTACCAAATGTAAAAACTAGAGAACATAATGGGACAAGGTTGAGTAAGGCTTTTAGAGCTTTCAAACCAAACAAGTTTTGAACAGGTGGTTTGTTCTTGCCATATAAATTAATATCTATGCTTAAATTAGTATCTCTGCTTTCTCTTGTTGGCACCTGTTGGTTCTGGTAAGGTTAGAGTTCAGTGCATCTTTTAAAATAATCCTGCTATATGGAAAACTGTTAATTTCTGGGGACAAGAATAGTAGAACTTACTAAAATGCTGTTTTTTATGTTGTTTTTCTCTTGCAAGCTGCTTGATAGTGACCAGGAATTATATAAGAACTTCCCTCTGGTAATATCGGAGCGTTGGCAGCAAGAAGTAGCAGAAACTGTTTATGATGCAGTAAATGCAGACACAGATAAAATTGAGGCCAGAAAAAGGGCTAAAAATAAGCAGCTCGGCCATGAGGAAGGTAATCTTTCAAATACGCTTCTCTTCGTCTTTTACTGCTAGATAGTAGTAATTCATGTGTTTGAAGTTCCACACAACAGACTCTCATATTACTGTCACTCACCAGTAATTGTTAGAATTCATTTAGTCACTATTGTGTTTCTTAAGATGTTTCTTAATGTTTTGAAATGCTGTATGATGGCATAATGTTTTGGAAAGTCTTTTGTAGTGTCTTTTAAAGATTATTATGTACAGCCTTTCATCGGTTTTGTTTGTGGTGTGCGCTCAGAGAAGGGTATGTGGGATTTGCTATCATTACAGAGATGACAGGGAACAAAACACGAGGTCCTTCACGGCAAACCTCACTGGTGTGCATGAGAATGTCGCACCGCAAACTCTGAACTTTGGATAGCAGTACATAATTCTTTTAGTAGTAAGCCAGGTTTTAAGAACCAGATTCAGTTATTAGTTACTCCACTGCAGCCTCTTCAGCTCACACAATTAAGGCAGAAATGGCAGAACTGTGCCTTTGCACACAGAATCCTTATTGCATGTCTGTTGATAGCACACTGAGTCACACGTTCGGGGCTACGTCCTTCATCACATAGCACATCCGCGGCATGTTTTTAGGCAGTGCCTTGTTTTGCACACTGATGTTTCCTGTTGTTACAGATTATGCACTTGGGAAGGACTGTATCATGCATGGGTACATGCTGAAACTGGGGAACCCATTCTTGACTCAGTGGCAACGTCGTTACTTTTACCTCTTCCCAAACAGACTTGAATGGCGAGGAGAAGGGGAGTCACGGGTAAGTGAGGTTACTCCAGGGAGCAGCAGCTTCCAGGGGCGTGAGAGACAGGTGGCTCTTGAGGCAAATCTGAGAATTCTTACTCAGATATACCTTCCACAGAAGGAGAATTTTGTCTGAGTAATCGCCTAGTGGATTTGAGTCACTACTCAAGGAAACTTATCTCAAGTTTTGCTTTAGTTAATGGGTAGCTACGCTGCATTGAGGAAACATAAAGTTGTCTTGAGAAACCTGTTTACTTTGTTTTATTGTGCTTTTGAAGTAATTTGGTAGTTCATGGTGTCGTTTTTCATTTAGGACCGCTGGACTATTTATACAAAAAAACATAAACTGGTAAGGTCATAAATGCTATAGCATTTTATTTCAAAGAAAATGCTATAGTAACCTTAGTGTAGTCCAGCTGTGATCATGTAGTTGGCAGATCACTTGTATGTTTAGTTAAGTAAGGGTTTGGAGTTTTGAAATATTGTCATCTTATGGTCTGTAAGGAAAGCTTTGCTGCAAACTGCTATATATGTTTGCTTCTTCGTCAGTATGTAGTGCTTAAGTATTCCCTTTCAGCTTTTTGGTATAGTCAGTAAGGTGATCTTTTTTTAACAAACAAACAAAACAGCAGTGATGTTTGGAAAATACATAAAATTATATGCATCTCTCTTGAGGGAAGATAGCGAATATTTTGTGTGTAGACACACCGATTGGTAGATTCTTATTTCATAGTGTCATTATTGGCTTTTTTAGCTTTTATTTTGTTGTCTCTGTTTAAGTAACCAAGCCCCTTGCTAAATCTCTCTTACCTTATAATGTATTTTTAGTTCACTACTCAGTCTTCAGAAGTAAAGAATGTTTGATATGACAATGCTGTTAAGTTGGTAAATGACAGTTGATGTTCATAACTTCATTCATGTGTGTAATCCAGAAAAAATTAGCCATTGTTTTTATTTGATGGGCAACAGATTTTTTTCATGTAATTTCTCTGCTTTATTTTTGTAAATACTACAGCAAAACCTGTTGACAATGGAACAAATAGTATCTGTTGAAGAAACACAAATTAAAGATAAGAAATGCATCTTACTGAGAATTAAAGGAGGAAAACAGTTCGTCCTACAGTGTGAGGTAAGACGCTTGTTTTCCCACACCTCTTAGTCAGACGTTTTACATGTGATAGAACAGTTGAGCAGTTTGCAGGACCTCCCATTGTGTGTTGACTAGTGTACTTCATGTAGCAAACCTTAACCCAAGCAAAACGAGGAAGTTCTTATCACGCTCTAGTTCGGAAGGTAGGAAACCTGCAGGTGTGCCACTGTGTGGCATGGATTTCAATGGAATTTGGGCCAAAATGAACTGAGTTTAAAAGTAAGTAAAAACCTCGAAACTTCTCAACATACATGAGCTTCCAAGGCTGTGTTGGCACACGCAACTCACTGCAGCTGGTACATGGTAGTTGTTTTGTGTGCAAGGGAAGAAGTACACAAGTCCTCAAAGGATTTGGACCATCTGCAGTTGTTGCTGCTGCTGTGCCTGGCTTTGGTGGGGCGATGGAGAAGCAAAGGGCTGTATATTTTCAACATCCAGAGTTATTCGTTCCCTCAGGAAATTAAAATAAGTTGCTCTAAGTGCTATCGAAAGGAGAAGACGCTATGGGCAGTTTTACTATGAAGTGCCAAACTACTTCTGTATCTCTTTCAGAGTGACCCAGAATTTGTTCAGTGGAAAAAAGAGCTGACAGAAGCTTTTACTGAGGCACAGAGGTTGCTGCGCCGGGCTCCAAAGTTTCTCAATAAATCTCGCTCAACAGTTGTAGAGCTTTCAAAGCCACCGCTCAGCCACAGGAATAGCAATGGTCTGTAGGAGAACAAAGTTCACTTAGGGAAAGCTACTGCGTGAACATGTTGAGTTTCACAGAATCCTTATGAATTACTTTGTGCAGTCCTGGAAGCGGGATGTGCTTAGGAGAGGAAGAATTAGATGTTTACAGCATGGGATAATGTCAGAACTCTGTCTCTGGAGGTGGTGAAGACTGGAACAATGGCAAGTGAATTCATGCTCCTAGCAGTGGTGGAAACTATCACACGTAGAGGCTGCATATTGCTCCCATGCATTCCTGCACCCTGGCGGTGTCTGGAAACGGTCCGTTACTCTAGAACTACTGATGGAAGGAAGATGCTGTTTTCTCTGCAATACCCTTGTTTGGTGCATACCAAGCCTGGAAACCGAAGTGGTTACTGCTGGCTAGAATTACACTTGTGTGTGATACCGACAAATCCCTCAACTTTGGAAGGAGCTGCAGACTTGCCATGTTGGATAACCTTTAATCTGTCGTGTTGCCATGTTCTTTCCGACCATTACTGCTGACTTTATAATAACCTTTCTCCATACTGCTGATGATCAACAGTGTGACTCTTATGCACTTCAAAGTACTGAATTCTAACTGTCCTGTGGTTTAAATGTTATTGCTACTTCATGGAAACATTGAACTCAAGTTATTCACTTGGTTTGTTGTACTCGGTAATAGTAGCTACCACCGTTTTGCTTCTTCTACGTATATGCAGTACTATAACTGACACAATAGAGTAATAACTGGTGAAGAGGAATTTATGGTAGCTTCATCTAGTGCTCTGTTGTATAAATTGACTATTTTAGCACAGTTTTTAAAGAGCAGATTCCTTTTGACAAGTTTACAGTGAATATAAAGACAGTTCTTTTCCATTTCAGGTCAACTGCACTTTTTAAAAATTAAAAAGAAATTATTCAAATCCAATGCATTCTAGTGCATGTACTGGGTTAAGATGTCTGGGTACCTCGGTACGTATTCTGGATCACTCTTCAGTTACGGGACTTGTGGATCCTTGTCTGTTGCACACAAAACATAAGCGAGTGTGTTCTCATAGCGTAGCTATCCAGACTTTCACTGTAGCTGAGCTCTGGAGGTCGTGCTTACATCACATGGCTCGGCTTGCAAAAGGGTTTTTAATTTTCTTTTCTAGAGGGTTCAAAATGTCCACATTGAAAACAGTCTGAGAATACCGAGGACAGAACTCACAAAATGAGCTGATCAAATGCCAGATTTGTATTAATTCTGCCTGAGACATCAGTCACGTCACCTGGAAACTCTTTGTAAAAGTAACAATACAATCCCTAACTGTTAGACAGCTTCAGGCATGTGATGTCAGCCTCTCCCCGGTCATTGTGATGTTTTGTGAGAGTTCTGTCAGGGCCGAATTTAAGCTTTTTTCTGATTCTGTAAATGCCTTAGAGAACATTTTCTGCCCAGTTACAGTGGTGCAGCTCTCATAGTCCCTGCAGACGGTGAGAACTGCGTCTCTGTAAGTGGGAACAGCAGCTGCACCAACAGCGTTCTCTGTCCGCCTGGTGTGCACAGTTTGTCTCGCTTGTGTTGCTAGCAGATAACCACGGAGTTGTAGACTTACATCCTTTGTAGAAAAAATTACAAATTGGCATAAGTAGGAGAATTATTTTGAAAGTATTTGTTTATCCTGAACACTCTAGTGATAAAGTCGAATGTATCTGCTTCTAAAAGTGAGAGTGGCTTAACTGCGTAGCACGTGCTTTCACAAGTGTGCAAACTCTTAGGTACAAGCTGGTGCAGCATAGAAGGAAGAATGTGTTCTGGGAGATACCCGTGTGAGTCAGGCGATATCTTTTTGCGAGTTTTTCCCATTTATTTCTTTGATTTACTCTGTGAAAAGAGTGCTGACGTCTCTGTCCCTCTTGCTGGTAAGTGATGTTCAGTGTCTCAGCAGCCTCTGTAAGAAGTAGTGGTATTTACTGAAGTTGGAATACAAAATGTCTCATCTTACTGGTGTTGCCTGTGCTCTGGGTGTCATTAAGGTTTTCCTGCTATACCATGCGATGCTTTTATTTTTCCTGATGATTTGGAAAGAAAACTGCAATTATGATAAACTCTTCTCTTAGCTCTCATGTAACTTGTTCATGTTTCCTTAGTTCCTTACTGGTTCCGTTTTCCTCTTTAGTTGTTTTCCACGGTTGCTGTTTACGATAGGTCCTTGTTGGCAGAGGCTGGCAGTTTCTGATGCAGCACACCGTGGCTCTGGGCTCCGTAAGGAGGGGTGGATCTGCAGCTGGGAAACGGTGCCTCAGAACCACAGGTATTAGACAAAGCGATGGCGGTGAACGACTTACGGGAATCGGCGTATTTGAAGGGTAATGGATTTGGGATGGCCGTAGGACACGCTCGTTAACCTGGGCCTGATTGCCTCATCTGCGTCAGC
This sequence comes from Nettapus auritus, assembly GCA_011076525.1. Classification (NCBI taxonomy): domain Eukaryota; kingdom Metazoa; phylum Chordata; class Aves; order Anseriformes; family Anatidae; genus Nettapus; species Nettapus auritus. The sequence continues at coordinate 1,087,696 of CM021779.1, read as the reverse complement.
GGTGGTTTGGGGCTGGCTGGCAGCCGAGGAGCGTCGGCCAGGAGTGGGGCCGGGACAGGAGGGCAGCGCTCCTGTCCTGTAGTCTGATTTACTGGTGAGGTGCAGAAGTTCTGTACTGGTCACCCACACGGCCATGCTGGTACGGGAGGAGGAGGAGTTACCAGAGCAAGAACCCCACATGCGTTGGCCCCAGGAACAAGGGAAGTTCTGTGCGGGGAGATCTGGGTCTCGTGGTGTGGGGAGAGGTCTGAAATTCTGCCATTCGAAGCACGGTGTGCTGTACCACCCCTGACTGGTCGTTCCCGGCCTAGGTACTAAATTCTCCAAAGGTTTTTCTTGGACAAAGACGCTTGATGGTCTTATTTAACATGAGGGTCTTCAGATGTACGCGTAGAAAATCTTGTTGAACACTGAGAAAGTAAGGCACGGCATTAATTTTATGCATGTTGACCACATTGGTATGGCTTTTTTTTAAAGTTCAGGGAAGTAAAGATAAAAGAAATTAGAGCTCCAGGCATCAACAGAACCAAGTGAATGATTAAGCACAGATTTTTAAACAAATCTTCTGAAAGTCCTATAAAAAATGCTTCTGAACTGAAGATTTATGCACGAAGGGAAATTGTTTCTTACATTTCAAAATAGAAAATGAGATGCTAGATAAAGCCATATCGAATACTCCCGCGACGTATCCGCACGCCCTCTGTGTTGCAGGGATTATTTTCTCTTTATTCTTTGTGTCCGATGTATGAGCTGATAAACGCAGCAAGGCTAGATCCTGGAAAGCAAGTGCGTGGATGACGTGATTGTCGAAAGGTGTGTGATTTCTGTGGGAGCTGGACTCAGGGGCTTCGCAGTAACTTCCAGAAGAGCGGGGGCTCTGCTCGGTGTTCTTTTCTGCTCCTTTTTTTTTTTTTCCCCCCACTGTGAGGTGGGGTAGTGGCATTTCTGATGTGTGGGACTTGCTGTAATTTAATGGCTCATTTAAAGAAGGGGATACAGCAAAATCTTGCCAGGTTCAGACTCTGACGAATTGAAATGTAAGTGCAGGAGAAGCACCCCACCAGGTATTCGGGCTGCAAGCAGTGTGTCCCCAGGGGCACGAGCACGGCGTTCCCTGTTCCCCGTGTGCCAGCTGAGGTGTCCCGTCGCTGCCGGCCTAAATTTGGCAATTCCGTTGTTCAAATTTGGTGATTATTCTGCATACTTACGCAACTGTTAAAGGACGTATTTATATAAAATCCTTCATTCAGCTGCAGGCTATCCACTTCTCTAAGTTTTAGAGCCTCTTGGTGTTTTTTATGCTCGAACTTGGTCCGGTGAGGTCGAAGGCTGCGGTGCTGTTGTGGCACTTGGGGATGAGCTCGGTGGCACAGGTCTGGAGCCGATCCAGCTTGTGCTGATGTTACCCGTGTGGTGCTCCCACCGGCTCTGCAGCAAAGGCTCTGAGCGCTGGTGGCTGCGGGACGTGGGCAGCGCTGTGCTGCGTGGTGCAGGCGTTAATAGGGACGTCGCGTTGGGTTTGGTTTTCAAATGAATGCAGGAGCTTGCAGTCCAGTGCTTAGGTAATAGAAGTATTGTGAATTTGGTGCTAAACAAATCCCAGTTGTGACGCTGGTGCGGCTCTGCGGCTCGTCCATGGGGGCGAGGAGCTGTGTGCTGCAGTTACCTTGGTCCTTCGGCCTCGGGTGGCAGGGAATGTGTTCGGGGAAAGGGGAGTCCCTGGAGCTCTGCGCTCTTTCCCTGGCAGCTGATCAGCTTAAGGATCAGGTTCTTCTTGAATATCACTTACCTGTCTAACGTAGCGAGTCGCGTACTGCTCTTACCCTTCCCCACGCAGCAGATGGCAGCGACACAGTTACTCTAACTCTGAAATGCTCACACTTTAAATGTGTTCGGAGGAAGGACTATTTTGAAGTGTACAGTAGAAAGTAAATAGTTCTAGTTGTGTTGATTAATGTAAGGAATGAGTCAGTTCTACAAATGAAAAACCTGAAAAACGTATTTTGAAAAAGCATAGTATTAATTTTAATATTGTAAAAAAAAAGGAAAGTATCTAAAATATACAGAGAACATATGTATATCCAAATGTCTGAGGAATTTCAAGATAATCTACGTTTGTTTTCTGTTGATTTCTATTCCATGGTGTACATATTGTGTGGATCGAACATCGGCTGTTTTAATACTATTGTTAAATTGTATTTTTATTTTGTGTTAAACTAATCATCACAGACTCAGCTTTATTTTGTTTATGTAAAGGTTGCTATGCTATGTGGGTATAAAACCAAGAATTCTATTTTAACAAAAAAGCATTTTATATTATTTATTAAAGACATGTTTCTCCAACTTCTGACATTCCACAGAATTTCTGCTCCATATATGTATAGCTTGTCTGAAGAAACGGCAGTTCCTTTCAAACAGGATCAGTCAGCTTTATTCTGTTTTTCATCGTGAAATTGAAATAGTCTGTCCAAGTTACCCGTCTGTTACAGGCATGCAGAATTTCATGCGTTATCAGGACCATCTCTAGGTGCAGTGGTTTATGAATGCAGGAAAAATCCTCACAAATAACCCCTCAGTTTGGGAGCTGTAAAACCCCTTCGTTCCTCAGTGTTCCGGTGAGTGACGTTCTATGCACCGTGTGCGGTGGGTGGAACAAGAATTAATGACCTTAAATCGGGGCAGGGAAGAGTCAGCTCAGATATTTAAAACACTCTTTAATTGCGAAGTTAATGAACTGATGGAAGAGGGAGCCCGGAGAGGCCGTGGAACTTGAGCACTGGGATAGGGCAGCCCTTTGTTTTGAGCTGCTTGTGCGGAGCGGTTGGGTTGTAGGGCAGGGATGGGCGAGCTGGCGTCTGGTAGAGGTGGTTGTGGGATTTGCTGGGGTGGTCCCTGTGGGCGGCAGCCCTGGAGGTCCCCGGGGAGCAGCTCACCCAGGGCTCCTGAGCCATGGTCGGAGCACACAAGTGATTTTGGGCAGCGCCGGAGCTTGGCCGGCCAAAAACATGTGCTGGAGCGCCGCTGCGGATCCGTAGGTAACAAAGCCAGACACCCCTTCCCAGGCAGGGTACGAAAATAGCACTAAATTCATCAGATAACTCATTTGCTAAAAATAATTCTGCTTTCCCATCGTGGTCTCTGCGGTTTGAGGAGTACATTTAGGTGTTGAAGTACGCGCTGGTAACTTCCACCCGTCCCTGTTTGGGTACAACGACGGCATCTCGAGGGCGAGCTGCTGTGTGTCTGCCCTGCGAAGCTGGCACACGCTGCTGGTGCTGGGGGGACCCACAGCAGGACGAGGGGGCTGCTCTCCCCCACCCCAGCTCTTGCCCTGCTTCCCCCTTCCCACCCGGCCCCCCTGGCTCCTGCGCTGGGACGGGAGCGCTCGCACTGCTCGTGGTGCTCGCACGGGGCAGCTGCCGTGGGCTTGGCAGGTGCCAAAGCCGTGTGCCGTTAGGAAACCTGAGGACGGGCTCAGAAAGGCTGGGAGTGCCTGGGACCGGTGGAACTCGCTGCACTGCCAGGCTGGAAAAGGAGGCGGGCGCGGGCTGTAGCTGCCGGTCGGTGCAGGAGGCTTTCCGTCCGCGATGGGCTTCCTTGTGCTGGGGACAGGGAGGGAGCAGGTGAGGCAACAAATAAATGGGTCTGAAAAACAGAATAAAGCGAGAGAATCCTATGAGAGGTGTTTTCATGAGCACTGTTTCAGTGACTAAATTCAGTCCTTCAAAAAAAAGGAGCAGATTCACATGAATAGCTACTAGTGATTTAAAGAAATATATTGAAAGAGAACCTGTTTTCAATGTGTAATTTAATGGTAAGAAAAGCCAGTATCTGTAAATAACTTTAGATATTGTATCTATGAGAATCATCATTTGTTTTATGTACTTGGCTCTTTTCATATTTATTGTGCAGAGGAGGGTTTGCCCCTTGCTGGTGTATACTACTGCACGTTGAGGTAGTACTTCTCACAGAGACTATGTTCAGAGTTTACAGTCCTCCGCAACTTGTGATGTGCCACACTTAGTTAATTCTGCCATTATTTTTTTAAAGGGTTATTTTGGAACAGCTAAGCTGCTTTTGTGTGTTGGTCAACTGCTCTCATACAAAGAGAACCCCAATAAAAAATGTCATTTGAGCGTGTGCTGCTGCTTGGTCCTTTCCCGTCTCCTGGCTGTTCCCGAACCCTCTGTGGAGCTGAACTGAGGTGCCCGCAGTTCTTCCCGACAAACAGCCGTGGGCTGGAAAGAGTTTAGGAAGCACCTTGTCGTGGTGAGAGCCTTGAGCGTGGGGTTTGCACGTTGCACACGACAGCATGGTGGCTGCTCCGTGCTCTGCCGGCCCCTGCTGCTGCTGCCTGGACCCCGTGGAGAGGCCTGGTGCCTTTGATGGATTTCTCTGAATTTTCCTTCAAACCTGTGCCTCTGTTTCCCACAGCATCCCCATCGCAGAGGTAAATCCCTTAACAGACCAGAGAAGACATCACTCGCAGGCACGGTATTTTTTCAGGCTTTTTCCACAAAAAAGGGGAGGCAGCGGGACCTGCGTGTGAGGGTCCTGATGCCCCTCCAGCCACCGTGTGGGGGGCTCTGAGCGTGATCCTCAGCTTGGGTGTGCTGCAGCAGCCTGAAAACCCATCCCATGCCCACCAGCAGCCCCTGGACACAGCACCACGGTGCTGGGGTGCCCCTGCCCTGGGAGCTGGTGCCTTGAGGCTGCTCTCACTGGGGGCACAGAGAGGCTGAAATCCTGGGGCTCCCTGCCAAGGCTCCCTGCGCCTCCCTGGGTGCCCCAGGGCTGGACCCTTTGGTGTCAGCGCCGCGGTGGCACAGAGCGGGGCCAGGTGGGCACGGAGACACATGCGGGGTCGGCAGGGCCCCAGGCTGCCCCCCTCGCCTCTCCCAGCCCAGGCCCGGGTGCCACCAGCCGCCTCGCTGGGTATTTTTAGCAGTGACATGTGTCACCTCAGCTGCCACCGCGGCGAGGGGCGGAGGGGGAGGCGCAGGCAGCCCCACCGCCACGCCTGCTGCTGCCTTTGCTCTCCGGCTCGCTGGGGTCCAGCACCGCGGCGGCGCCCGGTGCCACCAGCGTGGGCCAGCAGCCCCCCGCGCCCCCGGCACCGCTCGCAGGTAACGGGCACCCCGGGGTGGGCTTTGGGGTCTGGGGGCAGGTCGGGGTCCAAACGGGGCGTTTTGGCCACGCTTTCAGCCCAACGCTGGGCCCCTCGGTGGGGAGGGCTATTTTTAGGTGGGAATGAAGGGCGATAGCAGCAGCCCCGGCTCCGGGGGTGGCCTCCAGCAGCCGGTCTGTGCCGGAGGGCTGCGGTGGGAGCGGGGATGGGGACGGGGATGGGGCGCTCCCCGTCCTGTGCTGGAGGGTGGGGGGGACCCCTCGGTGGCCTCAGCTCCCACCGGCTCCTGGGAGGCAGGGGGGTGGGAGTGAGCCTCCGGGCAGCTCCAGCGTGGGGACCAACCCCACGTGGCCGTGGCCCGAGTGGGGCCGCATCCTGAACCCCAGTTTGGGGAGAAAAAGAGGTGTTGGTGCTGGTCCTGGCCCTGGTTTGTGGGTTTGATTGAGGCACATCCCGCTCTGCGCCTCGGTTTCCCCATGCATCCAGTTGTGGCCCACAGGGATGGGGGCCCTGCTACGGGCACCGTGTGGGCTGGGGGCTCCGCTCCACACCGTGGGGGCTGCTCCCCGCGTGGCTGCCGGGCCCTGCTGTGGGGTCGCTGTGGGGGCAGCACCATTCCCCAGGGGGTCTGTGGGGCAGGTGGCAGCCGGGACACGTGGCGCCCGGGGCTATCGCCCAAGAAGGCAAATGACATTCCCCAGCCGGGCTCCTGGGCCGCTCCAGCGCTCCTGCCCTTTACTGTACAAGGCGACGCGGGCCCGGCGAGCCCCGACCCGCTCGGTGCCTGAATGATCCCGACAGGTGAAGCCGGGATCAGCCCTCAGCGGGGCACGGATGCACCCAGCGCTGCCCCGGTGCCACCGCCACCCGTGACGCCGCCTCCTGGCACCCCCTGTCCCTGCTCCACGCCGGGGCCGGAGGCGGCTGCACGTGGCCGTGAGCTCCCCGAGGCTGTAAAACGACCCGGACCCTCCATGGCAGCTGCCATGCTCTTATCGCCAGCTGGGGCTGGTGATGTCCCAGGAGGGTCCCCCCGGCCCAGGCACAGCCCCGGGTGGCGGCACCCCTCGCTAACTCTCTCCTCTCTCTCCCCCTGGCTCTCCGTAAGGCACCGTCCGGTCTCGCTGCCGCCATGGCCATCTCCTCGCGCCTCGCGCTCTGGGAGCAGAAGGGAAGTGTTGGATGGGGCCGGCGGGAGGGGACGCCCCGCAGCCAGCCACATCCCCCTGCCCTGCACGTCGCTGAGCTCACGCTGCTTCCAGCTCAGGGCAATTTGCGGCCTCAGTTTTCCATTCTGAGCAATTCCCTGCTGCTGGCGGCTCTCTGCAGGGCTGAGTCTCGGGGGAGCCTGCAGGGTTTGGTGCTGGGTGCTGCTGCGTGGTGGCATGGCAGAAGGCGAGCAGCTTGGGAAGCCCTGTGCTGCGAGAGGCTGGGGTCGGGCCCAGCACAGAGGGCCCTGCAGGTCCGCACGCTGTCAGCAGCTCCTTGGCCCCCTGCAGCCTGCTCTGGGTGGCCAGGCTGGAGCTGCACGTGGGGCTTTTCTTCCCAGCACTTGGCCTCCTGTTGGGTTCAGCATCCCCGTGCCAGCCTGAGGGTCTCGCTGGCAACCTGCACAGCTCCTGCAAGGGCAGAGCGGGGCCCGGCGCTCGGCTCAGCTGCCCCTACATGCTCGTGCTGCTGATGTCCCCGCGAGGCTGGCTGGGCTGGGCTGGTGTCCCTGCACTGCCCCGTAACCCAGCTTCTGCTCCTGCAAACAGATCCGGGAGGAGGACCGGGCCCCCCCACCGTCTGCACCCCCCCTGCTCCTCTCTGTCATTCCTGGGGGGTTCATTAAGCAGCTCGTCCGCGAGACCGAGAAGGAGTCCAAGGAGGCGAGACTGAAGAAGAAAGCCAAGGCCACTGCGAAAGAGGACGTGAGTACCGAGCAAATCGCGCCCTGCCCTGCAGCACTTGGGTGGCCGGCTGTCCCTGGTGTCACCCCTCGGGGTCCAGATGGGGAGGTTCAGGCTCGCAGTGCACTGCACAGGTTTGTGACCGTTCCCTGGCTGGGCCGGATCCTGCCCCTTCCCTGTCGGACCCAGGCTCCTCTCCTTCTCTTGGCAGCCCGTGGGGGAGGCTGGAGGAGCCGCAGCCAGCAAGGGGCAGCCGCTGCAGAACGGGCTGCACAAGGAGGGGCAGGGGGGCGAGGGAGCCCCGGCCCCCCCAAACACAGCGCTGCCACCGGGCCCCTGCAAAGCTCCAGCGCCCACCCCCAGACCAGCAGAGACCCCTCACCCGGGGGCTCCCGAGGCAACGAGGCCATTGTCGTGCACTGAGAAGATCCCCAAGGACGCCCACCCGGGAGGGAGCCCCCCAGCTCCAGCCCCTGTGCCCAGCAAGGGCCCCCAGAGCTCTAGCAAAGGCCCGGTGAAGGAGGGGGACGTGCTCAAGAGGAAGGGTCCTGAGGGCAGCAAGGAGAAAGGGACACTTGAGGGCAGCAAGAAGGGGGCACCTGAAAGCAAAAAGGAGAAGGGAGCACCTGAGAGCAAAAAGAAGGAGAAGGGAGCACCTGAGAGCAACAAGGAGAAGGGGGAACCTGAGAGCAGCAAGGAGAAGGGGGCACCTGGGGGCAACAAGAAGGAGAAGGGGGCGCCTGCGATCCGCGAGGGGCCCACAGCCAAGGGGAGGACCAAGAGGGAGCTGGCGCTGGCCAAGAAGGAGCCGGAGAAGATGAAGAAAGATGCGGGAGGTGGCAAGAAGGAGCCGAGGGAAATTAAAGAGCCTGGAAAAACTACAAACAAGTCTGAGGGACCCAAGGGGGAGCCGGGAGGCACCCAAGGAAAGCCAGAATATGTGGCAAAGGAGGCAGGGAAGGCAAAGTCAGGGAAGAGTAAAGAGGCACCAGAAGGAAGTAAGGAGGCACTGGGAGAGAGCAAAGAAGCAAGCACGGAGAGCAAAGAGGAGACGGCAGACAGCACAGACCAGGACCAGGTAATGCTTCTGCAGATGTTGCCCTGTATGTTGGGGGTGCTGGTGCAGTTCTGTGCAGCTCCTTCCATTCATGTGGCCTCAGCTGGGGGCTGGGGGGGGAGGCCAGGAGGGCAGAGGGGGCAGTGCTCTGGGCTGGAAGTGTTTCTGTGGATGGGGACGTGCATTTTTTCCTGCTCAGTTTCCCGCCTGTTCCTGTACATTTCCCCTCTCTCCCCCCCGCAGGCTCCGAGGGACGTTTGGTACGAGGCGGAGAAGGTCTGGCTCCTCCAGCGGGACGGCTTCACGCTCGGTAACTCGCCGTGCTCTCTGCTTTCCCGCGGCCAACTCCAGAGGCTCTTTGGGGTCTGGCCGTGGGATGGGAGCCGGGTGGCCCCTCGGCAGCCCCAGCACCCCCGGCAGGCCCCACGGGGTCACGCTCGTCTCGTTGCAGCCACGCAGCTGAAGCCGGACGTGGGGACGCCGGAGCTGCCGGCGGGCAGGGTGAGGGTGCGCCTGGAGGCGGACGGCAGCGTGCTCGAGGTGGACGAGGACAGCGTGCAGCGGGTGAGCCCGGCCTTCGGCCTCAGCAGGGGCTGGCACACGGCTGGGAGCCCCGTCCGCAGCACCAAGCACGGGGCAGGATGCGACCACGGAGGCCGCCGTCCTGCCGGTGGGAAGGCACGGTGCCGGCGGCCACCAGAACGGTGCCCCCGGTCGCCGGCCGCTCCCTGATGGCTCTGGCCCCTTCCCCTCAGAGCAACCCCCCCAGCCTGGACCTGGCCGAGGACCTGGCCTCGCTCATCAGCCTCAACGAGTGCAGCGCCCTCCACACGCTGCGGCAGCGGCTCGGCGCCCAGCTCCCCTACACGTACGCCGGGCCCAGCCTGCTGGCCCTCGGGGGGGGGCACAACGCCGCCGGCCGGGCGGCGAAGGTGAGGGGGGGACCGCGGAGGGGTCCGCATCCCTCGGGGGGATCCCCCGGTGCAACCGCTCTTGGAGGGCTGTGATGGGAGGAAGGCACCGAAGCCCCCCCCCGGGACGTCGGTGGAGGAGCCGGAGCTCCGGTACCGGCAGAGGGCACCGCGACACCGCACACAGCGGGGCTGCGGGGGCGTGCGGGGCCGGGGGGGGCCTCCGGGGGCGTGCGGGGCTGGGGATGCACCGCTGCCGGCACAGAAGTTCTCCCAGCACCCAGGAGCAAAGCTCTGCCCTGCTGCCACTGCAGCTGGGATCAGGTCAGGGCTCGGTGCCTGCGGTGCACGGGGAATCGGGGGGGTCCCGCACCCTGGGGAGAAGCTGTCGCCCCCCTATGTGTAACGCCTCCATGCCTTTCTCCCCAAGAAGCCCCCAGAGCGTTGTGCTGGCCGCTCCCTCCCATGCTGTCCTTGTCCGCAGGTGGCGAAGGGCCGTCGGGACGGGGCGCACGGGATGCCCCCGCACCTCTGCTCCATGGCGCAGCGAGCCTACGGCACCCTGCTCACGCAGCGCCAGGACCAGGCCATCGTGCTGCTGGGGCGCAGCGGAGCGGGGAGGACGGCGTGCTGCCAGGGAGCCCTGGAGTACCTGGTGGGCACGGCGGGCAGCGTGGACGGCACGGTCTCAGGTACGGGGCCGGCGGGCAGGAGACCCCCGGGGCTGCGCGTGCCCTTTGCCTCCCGGAGCCTGCAGATCTGCTATTTTGATAAACGCCAGAGTAAGCACCAGAAGGGAATTACTTGCCTGCTATGGGCAGCACTTCTCCCCTCTGATCGAATTACCGGTGACGTGAGGGGAAGCGCCGTTAAGCAATGAGCTGGAGAGCAGCTCTGGGCTTCGAGGTCTGGGCGAGCTGCGGGCACGGCACGCTCTTGCCAAGGGCTGAGGAAGGCACATCCCCTCCTGCCGGCACAAGAGCTGTCACGGGGCAGGACGGGTCGCTGCTGTGTGCGGGTCGAGCTGAGGGTGCAGCCAGCAGGAGAAGCAGCTCCGGGCGCCTGCTCAGTGGCTGCTGGTGCTGGGTTTCAGTGGAGAAGATCCAGGCGATGTTCACAGTCCTGGGAGCCTTCGGGTCAGTGACCACCAGCCACAGCAGCAGCTCCACGCGCTTCTCCATGGTCCTCTCGCTGGATTTCAGTGCCACCGGCCGGATAACCGCCGCTCACCTCCAGGTATCCCCGGGCCCTGCTGCCTGCTGGATCCAGCAGGGACGGGGACAAACCCAGTGCCTCACTTCGTGGTGAACCCAGGCGAGAGCTGCTGTGGTGCCAGGGAGGGGAGGAGGAGCGGTGCTCTGCTTCTTCTGCACCAAGGGTGCCCCCAGAGCACAACGAGCAGGAGCACTGGTCCTGCTGGGTCCCCAGCACCAGCCACCCCTCCACGTAAGGGAGCACAGAACAGGGGCAAAGTGAAGTATTTATGAAGTATTTATATAGGGGTTTTGGAGCACTCCCCAGGGCCACCCGAAGCCCTGCAAGTAGGAGCCCTCAGTAGTTCCTGGTGGCATCTCCCCACCCCCGGGTGCCGCTGTCCCCTCTGTCCCCAGCTTGCCTGGGCATGCTGCCCTCACCGAGTCCCCCGTGTTGGGGACTGGGCCTGGGGGCTGCCACTGATGCCCAGCTCTGTTCCCCCCAGACCATGCTGCTGGAGAGGGGCCGAGTCGCCCAGCAGCCCCCTGGGGAGAGCAACTTCAACGTCTTCCCCCTGATGCTGGCGGGCCTGGATGCGGCGCAGAGGTGAGCGTGTTGCTGCAGGGCTGGGCGCCCTGTGGGGCTGCGGGGATGCAGGGTGCAGGGGCTGTGCGAGCCCAGCAACCCCGGGGTGCCCCTGGGACACTGGGTGCTGGTGAGCTCAGCCATGGTTCATGCAAACAATTCCTTCCAGCTGGAGCTGCTCACGGCACTGGGCTGCTCTGCTCCTTGCCTCTCTGCGCAGCTGCACACCCCTCCACAAGGGGTTCCCCTATTGCATATACTCACATTTGCTCCAAAAATGTGTTTTCTGAGACACCCCCTTGTGATAAATAGCTTGTGAAGGTGATCACATTAGTGACACTTTAGGGATTTTTAGAAATTAATCTTTTAGATTTTACAGATTTTCTGGAATGCAGGGGCATTTTCAGTGCTCCCCCCCTTCACTAAAACCGCATTTGGGCAGGGGCTGTGTTTCCAAATACCTTCCCCTGCACCGAGCTCTGTGAGAGGGCTCCTGGCGCGGCTCACAGCGCAGCGCATGGCACTGAGCAGGGCTGAGTTCTTGTTTTCCCAACCCCTTCCAGGACCACGCTGCACCTGCACCAGGTGGCTGAGAGCAACTCCTTCGGGATCAAGCCGTTCTCAAAGGTAGAGAGCAATGACAGAGCCGCCTGCCCCCCTGCTCGCGTCCCTCTGTGCCCAGCTGCTGGGTCGCCTCTGCAGCTCCCCGGTGTTCACCCCTACTTTTAGGGGTGAAAAGATGGCGTTTGATATCCAGAACTAGCTCCTTATTAGCCTGAGCTGTTTGCAAGGATCAGGCAGATTGCCAATGAGCCAAAGTACCAGGATGAATTGCAGCAGTCTGCGGTTACATCCCCTATCGATGAGTTCAATATTCAGACTTCTTTAGGTGGCTCCAGCCCAGGGGCAACACAAAGTGGCTGCTGCAGCAGCTCCCACCAAGGGCATGGTGAGGCCCTGTGGTCCTCGCACTGCTGGTGCCACAGGAACACAGGCAGATTTGGGTTCGGAGATGGGGTTTTGCACCACCCTCTGAAACTGCAGCCCCCCGGCCACTGTTCTCTGTCCCCCACAGCACACACATTCCCTGAGCAGCCAGGCTCAGCCGTGTGGCTTGGGAATGGCTCAGAGCATCCTGCGCCAGGGCGAGCAGATGGCACCTTGGGGCCTCCTGGCCGAGAGCCTGGTCCCTTCCCGGGGCAGGGTCACCTTGGCCGGTGCCGGTGGGGTCATCCCGGCACAAGGGAAGGAGAAACTGCCCCAAACCTCCCAGCTCAGTGGGGCCAGGCTGGCTTTGTGCTCTCTGGTGTTTTAGGTTGGGATACATTTCCTTGAAATGCCATTTTCCTTTCTGATCTCTGCTCTGGATTTTTAAACTGGAAATCTAATTGGCGGCTTCCCAGCCTTTGTCCTCTTGGCTCGCTATGCTGTTTTTCCATACTCCAACCCCAATAAGCCCCTGATGGTGCAGAGCAGAGTTCCCCATCCCCGTGCCACCCCGTGGTGCTCCCGGTGATGCCTCCCCTCCTGTTCCCTTCCTCCCGCAGCCCGAGGAGAAGCAGAGAGCCTCGGCGGCGTTCGCCCAGCTCCAGGCTGCCATGGGCGCGCTGGGCATCACGGCGGAGGAGCAGGCGGCCGTGTGGCGCGTGCTGGCCGGCATCTACCACCTGGGAGCCGCTGGGGCCTGCAAAGGTAAAGGGGGGATCATGCCTCGTTTTCCTGCACCCCTCACTGGGGCCTGGGATCAGCGGTGGGAGCCAGCAGGTCCCTACGTGCTGGGGTCTCGCTGGCGTGTTGCACCCTGGAGGTGTTGGGGTGTGATGCTCACAAGGGGGCTGCTGCACAAGAGCTTTTCTCGCATGCTTTGTGCTGGGGCGATGCCATGTGCTGCTCCAGGCAGTCAGGAGCGGGTCTGTCCTGGGGTTGCCTGCAGGCGGGACGGGGTCTGTGAGGTTTCGCCTCCTCCCAGCTCTCCGGGGCTGGTGACTCCTTGGGGAGCGCCTCCGGTTTGTGCCGCCGGCCCACCGCGTCCCCAAGGGCGCTGCAAAGGGGCAGCTTCAGGTAGCTGTAATTTTATCATCTCTTGAGTGTCTAATGCAGTAACCGAATTATATTAGGATGATTCTGGATGAAGATTGTATTTATAAAGACTTTATTAATACAGGCGTATAGAAATTGCCTTATCCCTTATAAATTATTTTAAGATGTGCTCTAACCCATTTTAGAGACAGCCACATTGATTTACACACTTCAATTTATGAGGGCTGCATAAAGGCTGCTATAAACTCAGCCGTAGACATTTATAAATGTCTCCGCAACATGTCATAACACATCTTATGGTAATTTATGCCATTAATCATTTATTAATTATTTTAAAAGGATGAATGCTGTCGTCACTTGAAGTGTGTTCTCTCTTTCTCCTCTCTGGCATTTTCTTTCCCCATCTCCCCTAACGCCCTTCCAGCTGTTTAAAAATGACCCCGCTGTCTCAGGCTGGAGTGTTGAGATAAGGCTTTTAGTAAGAAATGGAAGTCCTTCTGCCTCGAGAGTTTTCAGGAGAGCAGATTTTGGAAAAGCGTCTCTTTTTGAAATCACCCAGGGCTGGCAGGGGTCTCTGCTGTGCCTGGGGTCCCGTTGGTGTCCCCGTCTGTTACTGGGGGCTGTGCGGTGTGCGGCTGTGGGGTGGGGGCTGACCCCCTTCCTTAATGATGGGCAAGGCTTTTAAACCTGCTCTTACAATTACCTGAGCTGGTGTACTCAAACATGGGTTCAGCAGGGTCTTTCTGTCCCAAGCATCCTGTAAGTCGAGGGTCAATTGAGTGCTGTGTCCCAAAGCCTTGTAGCAATTATTTCGGCACGACTAGGAATGTTGTTTAATGGGCACGGGCAGGGCTTGGGGCTCCGGAGCTGACTCGGGGAGAAGATTAACAACCAGAGCATGTCTCAGCACCACTCGCTCTGGTATCGATTCCCTCATCGTGTGTCAACAAAAGGGGAGAAATGAAAGGAAATATGGATAAAAAATGGATCAAAGCTGGATGGAGCAAAAGTCTCAGAGGGGGCAACGACTCTTTTAATGTGGTTAAACCTGTCTCCTGATAGCCATCTCTTCCCTTCCCCTTTTATGCACTTTGAAGTTATATATTCAGAATCCTCTCCCCGAGATCTCACCAAAGGACGCCTCGTCTCTGCTCGCACTGAGGAGCGGGGGCAGGCGCTGCCGCCACCCTCACCCCGCGGCAGCCGCCCCCGGCACGCCGCGGCCGCAGAGCCCCGGGCACACCTTAGAGGTGGTTTTTTCTTTTCTGCTGATTGCTATGGTCTTGTCACGAACTCTGTTTGTCCAGGAATGAAACAGGAGGGGAAAGCATCCTCTCTCTCTGGCTGAGAGGAGAAAAGACATTTGCAGCTAGAAAAACACTGGGAAGAAAAGGTTGAATTTCAAAAGCTTGCTCTGTCCCGGTGCCAGCATTTCCCCTTGCTTTTGAAACACGTTAAAGCAGTTCTTTTTGTGAGAAACCAGCCTGACATCCAGAGGCCAGCGGGGCACCTTAGGTACCAATTCACCTAAGTGCTTTCAGTCCCCTTTGTGTGCTGCAGAATATTACATATTTTCATTTATTCATTAGCTCTTTAACCGGGAAGGAGGTTTCGGGCGCAGCTGGGGGTCAGCATTCAGCTCCCTCTCAAGCTGCCTGTTTTGCTGACTGCTACAGAAATAAAGCATCGCGGCTCTGTGCTTTGTGCAGGCTTCCCACCGCGAGGCTTTCACAGAGGCGAGGGTGTTCCCGGTGGCTGCAAGTTTCCAGAGCCCTCCTGGAGCAGCTGGCATCCAGTCGGCGCTGGCCAGGTGTTCCTTGCTGTGGTTCCAGCTGTGGTGGCTCTCAAAGCTTTGGGTTGCTTCGGGGTGGTGCTGGGGAGGAGCGGGGTGAGCCGTGCCTCAGTAGTGCTGAGCATTGCATCTGCATCCCAGGGCTGAGGCTGCCTGTGTGGGTACAGGGGGCATGAGCCCACCTGGGGCCATCTGCCCGCGAGTTTCCAGGAGGACTGGAAGCCATTTAGCCACGTGCAATAATGGGGACATCCACCAAATGCAGGAGGGAGAGCAGCTGGCAGGAGCCGTGGGCATCCATCGTGTGCCTCCTGCGAGCGCGGACGGCAGCGACCTTCTGCCTTCTGGCCAGAGCTGTGAAAAAAACCTTGACCCTGCATTACTGCTGCTGTTTTACAGCCTCTGAGACATAGTGACCTTTCCCTAATTGATGTGGAAATGGCATTGTTCTTAATGCCAGCCCAGATTTATCCTAATTTTTCATTACTGCCTGCTGCTAAAAGGATGAGGGAGCAGCACACCCGTGATTAGCACTGAGTCAGAGCTTCCCTTCTATGACAAATATACCTGTCCTGGGGTGGATTTCCCACTGCTGCCGAGGGAAAAATGAGCTGAGAGCTCGGCGCAGCAGGTGATGGAGCTGCAGCGCTGCCAGCGAGTGGGTGACGGGCGGCCTCCACATAAATCCCTGCCACAGAGCTGCCTGCGTGCTGCGCCTCCTCGCAGAGCCCTCACACGCCTGTGGGCACGGTGCAAGCCCTCACCATTTGGTCTGTTGCAGCCCTTTCCCTTGGGTTCCTGTAGGTGCAGAGGATGTGGAGGATGCAGGTTTGCAAGGGAATCTTGTTTGGGTTTGTGGAGCTTGGAGCTGCTCCTGTGATCCCCTGACCAGGCTGCAAGGGCCGTGTTGGCGTCAGGGGCAAAGAGGAGAGGTCGGGCTCTTCTACAGCCACTTTTTGGCTGTTGCTTCCATTAGATGCTGCTGTTTGGGCAGAGCGGTGCTGGCAGGGCCAGAGGAACCTACCCCTGTGTGCCCGTGCTTGGGGCATGCAGCAGAGCCAGTGGCGGTGCCACCGCTGCTGGCAGCAGAGCGGCTCCTGTGGCACGCGAGAAGCGCTTTTCCTTACCCGGGTGTGCAGGCTTCAGGCAGAGCATGTGCTCCTCATTAATCCCTCGTAAAACCTACGCTGCACCTGCAGACTGCAGCTCGGTGGTGAATTCCCTCTCCCTTGGCTGGGCATTTCCTTGCCCCATGCACGGCTCCGGGCTGAGGGGCAGCGTTTGGGTTCGCTCTGCCTGTGGCTCTGCTGCGGCTGCGTGCTGCCTGAGAGAGCCGGGCAGGGGAGCGCCCCTCTGCTGCCTTGCCTCGTTCATCAAAACGATTCTTGGGAAAGATTGCATTAGGGCTGGCCTCTGCATCCTGCCAATTTCTCTCTGTCAGAGCCTGTTGCTCTGCAGCACCTGGGTTTTCCTGCTGCAGGGAGAAGCAGCGCTGCTTTGGCACGTCGTGTTCTCAGCAGGCCGGTGGCTCTGTGCATTTAATAAGTTGTGACCCTGCGGAGCAATAATTTTGTTTCGACGCTGCCACCAGCCCTCATGGGAGAGGCCTGAAACAAGACGACAGTCTCTGGTGTCTGCATCTTAGTGCAGTAACCATCCCCTGCAGTGTGCCGGGGAAGGTTTTTAGGCTCCTCTGTCCTCCAGAGCGGAGCCGGGGCCTCGCAGCCTGCGCTGGGACGGTTGTGCCATGAGCCCTCCCGTGCCAACAGCGAGGCCACAAGCACCAACAGCAGCAGGGATCCACAGGTCCCTGCTCTGCCGGGTGTTTTGCAGTGGGCAGGACAGTGCCATGAGTGGATCTGCCCCAGGGCCATACCCTGATGTTGCTTCTCCTTCCTGGGGCCGTGGCATCCTCACGGCGGCTCCCGCTCCGTGCGGGCTGTGTCTGCGCGCGGCGAGTTATGGCGCTATCTGTTCAGCACCCTGACATCTTTATTACAAACAGTCAGGGAAATGCAGCCAGAATGGCAGATTTCTTTAATCATGCTATTACACAGCTCTTCCCTTTGTTATATATAGGCTTTAATATGTCATACATCAGGCAATGGGTCAATGGAGAATAGACCGGAGGATTTAGTGCAGGACAAATAAATTAGCCATTCAAGCCAGGAGGAGCCTCCTCTCTCCCCACCTCCCCACCCAGGGTAATAAAGAGGAACAAACAGGCTTTTTTATTTGTCCCATTAGCAGCGCAAACGTTTTCATGATAAAATAAGTGGAAGAGAAAGGCCGGGCTGGCAGCCTGTGCCCAGAGCAGGGGAGGCGGCTGAGCGGGGCCGCTGGGCTGTGCCGGCAGTTGCGGGATGTGCCCGCGGTGATTTCAGGAAGGCTCCAGCCCTATTTCTCTTAGCAGGGTGCCCAGATCCTGTGGGCTCCCTGAGCATCAGGGTGTGCTCATTGGCATTGCCTCCTTTGTTGCTCTTGCCCCGAGGGAGACGAACCGGGCACCTCTGAGAGCCGGACGGAGCTGGTGCCCGCCCTGCATGGCCCCGCTGCTCCTTTTAAATATTAAATGGGCTGGAGTAATTACCTGTCGGGTGTTAAGGCTGGCATGTTTTACAGCGGTCATATCAGGAGCAAGAGGGCTGCTGCTATTTATATTTGATGAGATGTGAGACTCTGCGGGCCTCTTGTGGCACCGGGGGCTGCTGTGCGGGGCAGAGCTGAGCCGCAGGTGTCAGGGCTTCCCCCAGGGACCCTCCCCAGGGGCTGCTGCCCGAGGAGCATCTCACATCTCCTCCCCAGTGGAGCCTGTGCTGCAGGTAGCTGTGCCCAGGGAGGGCACCCAGTGCCCAGAGCAGGGCAGCTCGGGGTGCTGCCATGCTGGGCAGCATCGTGCCAGCTGGCTGCTGCCGGCTGTATTTTAAGGGCTCGTCTTAGCTGCAAGCCCCAGGGCTGGCTCCTCGCTACCTCTGCCCAAAGACACCCCTCAGAGGTCTCTGGATGACTTTGTTCCGTTTCTGCTCATTCCCACCGTGCTTCTGTGCCAGCTGGCTGCTGCTGCTGCATCTTTCATTCCGAGATTTGTAAAAGGATTTATCCCGCAGCTTGTTTCCCTATTGATTTTAATCATTAAGCTGGAGCCACTACTGCTGGATATAAATAATTTCCTCTGCCAGCGTACACCAGCTCTGCTTGCGGAGGATGCTGAGAGCTGTGCTGCTCTGGGGGTTACAGGGACAGCAAACATTGCCGGGGCTCAGTAAGGTGATCCTGGATTTTGAGGGATTGGCTCGTAATCCCATCAGCTTCCATAACCACATCTGCCAGGCTGGCCCGCTGAAGCTCTTGCTATGTGCAGGCGGTGCTACCGATGCCTGGCTGGCAGCAGCACGCTCAGCCTGCTTCCCAGCACCCCTGGGCTGCCCCTGGATGTCTCCGGAGCAGGTCTTTGCCTGGCCGTGGTGCACCACGAGTGTGGTGTGCTGAGCACCAAGGGGGTGGCAGCACGGGGGGAGCCCTGCGGCGGGGCAGGCAGACCCGAAGCCGTTGCTCTGAGATCCCTCGAGTTCTCAGCTATCCTCTGAGCAAAGAACGAGTCCTCTTATCTGAATGATTACCCAAGGGCCAAATCTGTCAACCTTTCTCGAGTCATCCAGCCTTCCGTTAACATGCTAAGCATTTTGCAAAGCTGAGAGTGTCAGTGCAACTGTTAGCAAATGCGTGGGTGTGCAGGGGGTGAGGGAGGGCACTCCCTGGGCACGGAGGCGAGGAGCTGGGGCTCCAAGTGCTGTGCAGGTTGTCGCTGACACAGGGGGCTGCAGGAAGAATTAGTGGGCTTTAAGGAAGAAAAAAGGGTTTGGGTGTGTTAGTGGTGTTAGTGAGGGAGGTGCCCATCCGCATCCACTGTGGGAAATATAAAAGCAGGCTATAAAGAATGCGTAAAGCTGAGTAGCACAACAGTAAAAGGAATTAGTGAAGTATGTGGTCGCCGAATTCCTCCATGCATACTGCAGTAACGGATAGCTGTTGGACTAGCTGTAAGCCTTAAGGAGCACGCTGGTGTTCCCATGAGTTCCCATGCGGATGCAGGTTGCTTCCAGCAGCTGTGGAGCCTGGCAGCACGGGCTGGTGTTGAGGGCTCAGCTGTGCTCAGCTCACCTCTGCGTGCTGGGAGCTGCCGGGAGCAGGTTCTTCTAATTTAGCAGGTTCTTCTAATTTACCTTGTTCCTCCTCCTGCCAGTGGGCCGCAAGCAGTTCATGAAATTCGAGTGGGCGAACCGTGCGGCCGACGTGCTGGGCTGCGAGCTGGAGGAGCTCACCACCGCCGTCTTCAAGCACCACCTCAAGCAGATCATCGCACAGGCAACGGCAAGGGGCGGCCGCCTGCCCCCGGAGGAGGAGAGCCCCTCAGGTGCCCGAGTGCTGTGTTCCTTTTCCCTTTACTTATGGAATTTCTACTTCCATGTGGGGTGTTTCTATTTACCTATGGAAGTTCTGTGCTCTGCATTGCTCTTGCCTCTGCTGTGGGGACAGGAAATGTGCCTTTCCTTTTCAGGCAGTGAGGGCCATTTAAGTGCATTCATATTAATCAAGTAATTAACTGTGCCTTGCCATGTCGCTGTCCTCAGCTCTAGAGCTGACCTCTCATGGCACTTGGTAAGGACACCTGAAGATCAGGGAATTCAGTAATGCCGCTGGTAGATAAGTGGGGGGATAAATGCTGTGGGAGCTTTCCTTAGAAACAGGAAGGGAAAGAGGAAAAAAATGCCCAGAGGCAGCAGGGTGGGCTTCTCCCCGTGCCTGCTGAGGACACAGCACCGACACTGCTCTGTGCATGCCCTCACTGTGAACAGACCCAGCGGTGTGGGTGCCGTGATATTGCCTGACAAACTGCTGCTGAGCCACCATAAACATCACGTTAATGTACGGTCTGATTCATGGAGGCAGATCCAGCCTGCACGGGGGGGTATGAGATACAGCCCGGCTTTAAGGTCAGCGCTGCCATGCCTGGCTCATCCTCAGCGGCCCCGTTACAGCCAGGGCTCTGCAGGTTACTGTGGTAAAAGCAAGCGCTTGCAGGAGTGGCCCTGGGCACAGTAATGGTTCCACTTCCTACATATGCATCAGGCACGGGGCACTGGAGGAGCTGAAGGCACGCGGATGGATGTGCACGTGTGAGCGGAGCGATGCCGTGTCTGGCAGGCAGAGGTTGGGAGCAGAGCAGGTTGTCTGACCCTGCGAGCAGGGGGAATGCCTGCTGCCACCTCTGCCTCACACGGGGCAACCAGCTGGCAATAAACCTTGTGTCTTTGCCTGCTCCTCTCTCTGCGTGTGGCAGGGCCGAAGATGACGGGCGTGGAGTGCGTGGAGGGCATGGCTGCGGGTCTCTACGAGGAGCTCTTCGCTGCACTCGTCTCCCTCATCAACAGGTACGGAGGAGCCCCGGGCACCACTGTGCACCGAGGAGCTGCCGCTCGCTTACCCGCGGCAGATGTGGCTTTGCAGGCAGGAGCCAAGGTTGCCAGGCCGTGGGGAGCAATGAGGCAGCCAGGGCATCCCACAGAGAGCTGTGGCAGTGAGGGGAGGGAATTGCTTCTTGCTGGAGGCTTGATGGCAAGCAAGGATCAAAATGTCAGGAACGAGAGGGGCTGGCACCAGGGCAGCTGCCGAGGCACCAGGGGAGAACATCCCCTCTGCTCATTTCCATCCCAAGAGCCAGGGGAGAAGGATGTCTTCCACGTGCCAGTGTACATCTGAAAGGATCTACCTTGATAAATTCAGTAGTTTACACTGGGGTAGGGATCAGACCCCCAGAACATCCAGTTTCCTCGGTTCCAGAGTACAGCTCAATTTGTTGAAGTCAGCATCCACAAAAGAGCTGGTGTTTGAAAATACTCCGTATTGTTGCAGCAGGTTTATTTTTACCTGCGGCTGAATATTTTTATTCTAATTCCTAGCAACCACATTCCGAAGGGAAATTGCTGATTGTACTCTAAGACCTTGCAGAAGGTTCTCTTGAATAACAGCATTAAATCAGGATGTGTCCCACGTCCCCTATTCCCTTTAAAGCCAGCTTTTTTTTGCCTGGCTTCCTTTTCCGCAGCAGCCCATCAAGGCCTATTAAGCCATTGCCACGGCGATCCAAGAGCAATGAGAGGTTGCAGTGCAGTCTTGGGTTGTGCTTTTACTGCACGAGCTGGTGGTGAGCCCGAGCCCTTCCAGCTCCCGCAGCCATGCAGGGCACGTGCTGGTGCTGTGCAGTTCTGCGAGCGATTTGTAAATACACCTGGGTTTTGTCATCCAACCTGTGCTGTCATCGAGGTGCTTCATCCTCAGAGCCCTGTGCTATCGAGGAGTAATGTGGCTTCTCTAATCTCCTCTAATCAGGGCAGGCTGCCTGGTGCAGGGGCTCGGGAGCAATGGACGGTCTCCTGCAGCAGCACCACAGGCAGCACAGCACTCGGGAGTTTGGAAACTCCTCAGTGTGGGTGTCAGCTTAGCCACTTCTCCATCAAATTTTGCATGTTTGGATTAAGATTTATTGCTTTAAAGAACCAGAGTGCCAGGGTGGGGAACATCTCCACCTAGGCTGGCAGAAGTTGCTCAGCTGCGGTAGATGTAGGAGGAGGTGGGTGAAGCTTGGACTGAACAAGACAAGAAGATGAAGTAAATGAGGCTGTTGGTGCTCCTGGCTGGAGACACAGCAGGGGAAGTCAGCGCTGGGGCTGTCACTGCCACTTGGGATGATGCTAACGAAGGGATGTGCACAGCTGGGGGAGGAGCTGTGTCACCCCTGAGCACAGCACGGCGTGCCCTGCTTAAACCCCATGCTGTGTGTGACTTCCCCCAGGTCCTTCTCGTCCCAGCACCTCTCCGTGGGCTCCATCGCGGTGGTGGACACCCCCGGCTTCCACAACCCCCGGCACCACAGCGGGGAGCGCGCGGCCACGTTTGAGGAGCTCTGCCACAACTACGTGCACGAGCGGCTGCAGGCCCTCTTCTACGAGAAAACCTTTGTGTCGGAAATGGAGAGGTACAAGGAGGTGAGCGCGAGGGCTGCGGCCGTGGAGCAGCCTCACAGCCCCTGGGCACGGCTCCCTGCGCCCCGCCGTGGTGTAACAGTTAGCACCCAGGAGCTGCGATGGCAGGAGTGCTGCGGGAAGGAGGGCTCCGTGTGGAGTGGTGGCCTGAAGCCTCTTGTCCCCCTGCTGTCCCCGTCACAGGTCCCCTTGGACATCTGTGACACGAGGGAAATGCCAGGCTGGGCTGGGTGTCCCCCTGGGCACGCTTCTTCCAGCTCAGGAGGCTCTGTGCCCTTCTGATGATGCAGCTGGGCTTTTCCTAAATTGTCTCAGGTGCTGAATAATAGAGAATAGAAAGGAAAATGATAAATTATTGCAGAAATACATGGCTGAAAACTCTGCTGGCAAAGATGAACTTATTAGGTTTGCAGAAGTTACTTTAATACCTCTAGCTCTGGAAAAATGGTTGAATTCCCATGGCTTAATATTCACACATCACTTGCACCAAGTAAGTATATTTGTGCCCTTCGCTGGTTTCCGACCGAGCGTGAAATGAAGGAGGGCTCGGCGGGCCGGGCTCGCCTCGTGCCGGCTGCTGGCTAGGACGGGGGCAGCGCCGTTTGTGGCCGGGTGAGTGTGGCTGTGAGCCCTGGTGGCACGTTGCTCACACGGCTCCGACACACACGGGAGTGAAAATGAATGGAGGCAACGCCTGCAAGCTGCAAATTAAATAATTGATCGATTCCTTGGTGCTTTCGTGTTAAGCCCTCAGTTATTATCATATCCATTATTTATGTGCCATGTCTGACATTCACAAAGTGCTGCAGGAGCCCTTTGAGCACGGTGTCCTGAGCCTCAGAGGTGCCCTCGGTGGCAGCTCCGCTCCGTCTTCCCCCTGCTGTGCAGATGTGCCTGCTCCTGGATCCTGACGGCAGATCATCACTCAAGCAAGCTTTTAAATGATGTTTTCCAGGAAAATGTTGAGGTGTCTTTTGATCTTCCAGAGCACTCTCCACTGGCCACGCTGTCCATCATCGACCTGAACTCCTCACAGGTAGCCTGTCCCCGTGCCCCCGTGGCAATTAATCGCCCTATCCATGCTTGCCAGCCTTGGGCAGAAGCGGTGGGGAGCGGGGTGGGCGCTGGCTGGAGCCGGCTCCTGTCCCATTCCTGGTGACCCAGGGGACATCTCCACCCTTTGGCAGCTGCAGGTGCTGCCCGGCAGCCTGGGGGCCGACCGCAGGGGGCTGCTGTGGATCCTGGACGAGGAGGTGCTGGTCCAGGGCTCGGGGGACAGTGCTGCCTTTGACCGCCTGTGCTCCTACTTCACCCCGAAGGGACCCGACCAGGACGGTAAGCTGGAACCAGTCCAGATGCTCCCATGCCCCCAGCTGCTTTCCCTCCAGCAGCACCATTTAGCTTTGGGAATGAAAGAATGGCCAGGGGGAGCTGAAACGCTCTGCTGGTGCCCGCTGTCTTGCGGCCCCACTGGTGGTGGCAGCCCCACAGGAACTGGCCAGTGACCCCCTCGGGGTGCTGGTGACCCCCGTGGGACATTGGTGACCCCCTTCGTGTCCTGTTGTTCTTACAGGGCCTGGCTGCGTGCGCAAGTGCGAGCAGGAGCTGCACTTCGAGATCCCCCACCAGCTGGGCACAGACCCCGTGCGCTACGACCTGGCGGGCTGGGTGGGCAAAGCCAAGCTGAACCTGTCGGCAGAGAACGCCAGCCAGCTGCTGCAGCAGTCCCGGCTGTAAGTACCACGGCGCTGCCAGCAGTCCCGCGGGAGCAGCCCGGGATGAGGGAGAAAGCCAGGAAAAGGGCTGCTCAGCTCAGCTTTGAGGGAGCCCGGGGTTTTGGTTAGGGTGTGGGGGGAAGATGCAGGGTGACTGGCAGCCAGAGGTACGTGTTGTGATCGGGGTGGGTGCTGAACAGAGCTGGTGAATAGCACCCTGGTGATGAGCTTTCCACCAAAACTGCCTGAATCTGTCACTGGTATGTTCATCAGGACTCCCCTCCTCCCGTGGGGGAGGCTGGGCAGGGGGGACATCAGGTGCTGTTGTCCCACAGCCTGGGGCACCCCGTGATGTCCTCAGCACAGGGTCAAGGCAGCAAGGCACCACCAGCCCTGCGCAGCTTCCCTCCCGTGCAGCAGCCGCTCTTGTTTCCCCTGCTGCATGGAGCAAGGCTGTAAGCTACGCCGGGACTGAAATGTAAACAAGCTGCTACAGGTGTCTCCACACACGTGATGATTTTAACCTTCTGTTTAAACCCTTCCAGCCTGTTTTGTTCTGGGATTCGATTCAGGGAAGTTTTGATAGCGATGAGCAGCTCGGTGCTCGAGCCAGGGAGAAGCAGAGGGGGTGGGAGGGGTTGCCACAGCCCGGCTCTCCTCCATGGGTGGGTGCCCCGAGGCAACACCATGGGTGCACCGATGCCAAATTCAGCACTTGCCCGTGGGTGCTGGGTGCTGCCTCCCCCATTGAGCAGGTTGGCAGCAGAGGAGCGCCGTGCGTGGCCCCGCTGCAGCCCCACCACCTTCCCTCCTCCAGAAGCGCGGTGCAGGAGCTGGTGCTGCCTCACCGCCGGGCGCCCCGGAGCTGCCGTGCCGTGGCGGGGCTGGAGGGATGCTCGCAGGCGGCCCTGCAGCGCAGCGCCTGCATCAGGAAGACCTTCGCCAGCAGCTTGGCAGCCGTGAAGAAGAGGTCGGTGTGCGCCCAGCTCAAGCTGCAGGCGGTGAGTGGGGTATGGGGGTACCGCAGTGCTTGTGGGAGGGCTGGGGGCTTTGCTGCCTGGGCTCTTGGCCAGGGATGCTGCTCTGGTCTTGGATGGCCAGCGAGCCCCCAGCACTGCTGCTGCCCAGGAAGAGTGTCTGAGGGAAACGATTCGTAAAGCAGATTACGCGCACACCTTGCTGTGCCGCTGGTTAATCCTGTTAAGGGCTCAGGCAGGCGCACTGGCCCCGCGAGCTGGTCACACACCAGCCTCCTGTTGATCGCAGCCATATCTGGGTGCCTAAACTCTCTCAAGTATCCTGGCTCTGCCTGGAAAACCCCAGCCCTGGCAGCAAGTTGGCCATTTAGTAACTTTTTGTAGCCCATCAGTCAAAAACCTGAGACATGGGGAGGAAGGGTCCCACTCAGCCTCTGTGTCCTGCAGCTTGGGCTCACATCTGTGCCTGGAGCTGCTGCTCCCAGTAGGTGCATGAGCTTTTGGCACTGAGGATAACTCCCTGAGGTGCCCGGACACCCTGCAGTGGGTTCACAGGAGCGATCACCCACCGACACACGTGCTGCCCCTTTGTCCCGCACCCCCCAGCCCCACTGACCTCTGCTTGTCCCCCAGGACGCGCTCACCAGCCTGCTGCGGCGGTCCCAGCTGCACTTCATCCACTGCCTTGTCCCCGGAGCAGCAGTGGATGGGGGGGACCCAGCGGCCCTGGACATGCCGTCCCTGCGAGCCCAGCTGGGGGGCACCCAGCTCCTGGACGCCCTGCGCCTCCGCCGCACCGGTACGGCCCTGTCCTGCTCCGTGCAGGGGACACTTCATCATCCTGTATCCGTGCTCCCTCAAGCACATCTCTGGCACTTCTCCTGCTGCCTCTGCCCTGGGTTTTGCTGTGCTCAGGGCAGCTCCCCCAGTCCCCACCGGGTGCACCCCGTTTGCTGTGCGCACGGCGTGCCCAGCCCCTGCAGCTCATTCCCTCGCCAGCCCTGCAGACCTCCCCAGCCCATGCATCCCCCCCAGCGGTGTCTGCTTGTCCCCAGGGTACGCGGATCGCATGCTCCTGACCCAGTTCCGACGGCGCTTCCAGGTGCTGGCTCCGGCCGTCATGAAGAAGCACACGTCTGCCTACGAGGTGCCGGATGAGAGCAAGGTGCGTCCTGGGCTGGGGGCACGGGGCTGAGACCCCCATCCTGGGCTCTGCTGGAGCTCTCCGAGCCTTCCCTGGTGCAGTCAGGAGCGATGACTGGAGTTCCCAGTGCTCTCCAGGCAAGATGGGTCAGGGCAGTGTCTCCTTGCCCTGGGACAGGAGCTGTTTCCCAGTTCCCTGCCTGGCTCAGCTACCTTGGGGCTGATATTGCTCCTTGGGCTGCTGCTGGGGCTGTCGGGTCACTGCCTACAGGTCTGCTGAGCTCCGGCTCTCCCCACAGCCATGGGTGTCGCTCCTTTAGTCCCCAGCCAGCGGTGCAGGATGTGAGGTTGGAGCACACACCTGGAGCTGCTGGGGAGCTGCCACATGCAGAGCTTTGCTCACAGGGCTGTCAGTGCACACCAGGGGGGCTGCGGGGAGGCTGAGCTCCCCTGCTCCCCTCCTGTGCCTGCGGGCAGGGGGTGTGAGCCCCCCGGCGAGGCCGGCTGACAGCAGCGCTCTGCTTGCTCTGCTCTCGGTCCGGGCCCTGCTCCCCCCTAGGGCCGTGTTTCTGCAGCAGCAGTAATCATTCCTAGCGTGGGCTGCATTTGCCAGGGTTATTGCACCGTGGAGAGGACTTGGAGAAATCAGCCTGGAAATGAAGCTTATTATTGCTTCTTTTTAATACTCGGGAGCAAACGGCTTTGAAAATCCTGCTGGCTCAGGGCTGGTGGGTGCCTTGGTTGTCTCCCGCCTTGGCTGTGTGCCTGGTAGGTCTTATTTGGCAGGGCAGGGCAAGAGCTGCGGGACTAGAAGCATGTGCAGAGGGCAGGGTGAGTGCGTTTCAATGGCCCCGTACGGCTGCACTCCATCCCTCACCCTGGTTCCCAAAAACTGGATGGCTGAGGACAAGCTGGGCATTATCCCCAGCGACCCAAGGAGCTTGGGGCACATGAGGTTCCCGTGGACTGGGCATCACCAGGCTTCATGTACTTACTCAGTGTAATTCCTTGCTGCCTATGAAACCTGAAAGTCAAAGTAGCCCAGGAACGAAGGGGCAGATCTGCCAGATTTATGAGTTCCATAATAAACTTGTAGCAAAGTCTTGGGAGAACTGACCCTGCCCCGTAACAACCTCCGGGTGAGCTGCTGAGCGCCAGGCAGAGCTGAGAGGAGATGAATTATACATGGACACGTGCTCTGTTGTGCAAACTGCCAGAGAGGTGTGCAAATTCAGTAAAGACCTCAGGATTTAATGAGATGAGTTTGACAGTTGGAAAAGGTCAATATTGTTATTAAATGCAGCAAGAAGGCAGAGGGGGCCTGGTCAGCAGCGTGTAGCACAGCATCTGGAAAATCCCACCCTCCCTGGATGTGGCTGCCACGAGGTTTTGCCAGCTGGAGAATGCTTCCCAGGGAGCTGTGCTAGCTCGGCTGCTGGGGCACGAGGATGTCTGCAGTGTGAGGGCCCAGTGCCGGAGCAGGACCCAGCCGTGGTGCTGGTGCTCCCCTGCCTCCAGCACACACCGTGGTGCTCTGAGCCCTGTGCACTCGCGTGCTGCATCCTGGCCTCACCCGGTGCTGTTGGTGAGGGCTGGGGGTGGTTTCTGCCACAGCGAGGTGCCCCAAGGCCGTGCCTGCTGGTGCCAAGCAGCCCTCTGAAATGTTCCTCACGTGGGTTTGTGCTTTGTGGAGATGTGCGAGGCAGCTGGAGGGTGTTGTACGGAGCAAAGTGTTAGCTGAGGATTTTGTTACAGTTCCCGTAGCTCTGCAGTTTTCAAATAATTCATTTGTCCAGAAAGTGTTGGTTGCCCTGGGGCAGCGTGCGGTACTTCTGGCTGCTGCTTTCGTGTGTCGGTCTGAAGCTCAGCGTGATGAGTGCAGGCTTATCCAAAGGCTCAGGAAAGCCCCTGCGTGCCCCACAGATCCTGGTGTGCGCTCTGCAGGCGGGCCTGCAGTGAAAGGGGCAGGAGGAAAGCAGAGGCAGGCAGAAAAACACAGCAGCAGCACAGCTCTGTGCCCATCCTGCCGAAAGCCCCTGGGGCAGGATGCCCTCCTGCAGCCCTTGGGGGGCTCCGTGGTGCTGGGCGGGTGAGCAGGGTGGAGAGGTGAGAGTGGATGCTCTGGGCCCCGGTGACAGCGGGACTGCTGCCCCCGTGGGTCGGTGCCATGCCCCAGATGGCTCCTCCAGCCCCAGGAGATGCCTGTCAATGGCTCTCACCCCCGTCCCAGGGATGGAGACTGCAGCCTGCTGCAGGACAGGGTGCTTGTGTGCAGCTCCATGATGCTGTCTTTCCCCACAGGCGATAGAGGAGCTCTTCCAGGCGCTGGATCTGGAGAAGAAAAGCGTGGCGATAGGACGCAGCCAGGTACGGTGCCTACCAGCTCCTCCTCCCTCGCTGTCAGGGCGAGCAGCGCAGCCAGCCCCGGGCCAGGCGCTGCCAGCACCTGCAGCCTCCTGACGTGGAGAAAAAGCTGCTCCGTGCTCCCCACCATGCCCCGGTGGGCTGGGAAAAAAAGCTCTGCCAAAAAACGAAGCAGGAGGCTCCTAATTTGATGGCATTACCCTAGGTAAATGGTGTGCCTGGTTCCCCAAATCCAGCCCCTCGTGGCATTTCAGTACCTAACTACCTCTGGTGTCCCACGGGGGTAAACGGGGCTTGGGCAGCTCGTGGTCCTTGGTGGATTGGGGTTAAAACTGGGCAGCTGCAGGTGCAGGAGTTGTCACAGCAACGGTGTTTGAACTTAAAATTGATAATCTCGGAGAAAAATTAATTTTGTATGCATGCTTGCCTTCAGCTCTCGAAGTCTAAAAAGAAGGAATTCATGAAACGGTTCTGTGGAGCAAAATAACTTGCTTTTATCCTACATGGTGCAGTTTGCAATTATCTCTTCTATGAAACCCTTGTACTTAATCAATAGCGCGATAGCAGCTCCAGTCACATCTTGTTATATAGGAGTTGGTTTTGCCATCACTTTGAGCATTGATTTTGTACTAGCTTCTAAAACTCACTGGCTTGTGAAGTTAATACAGACATTAATGAGACAATCAAATAGGTGGTGAAGCAATCATAGCATTAGCTCAAGAAAGTGAGCTTCCTTGGGATTGTTCTTTGTTTCAATTTGGCATCTTAAAAATGCAGCTCTTTAGGTGTGCCACCAGGTTCACAAATGCAGTTCGTTTTTTATTGAGGCTGCATTATGCAAATGGCTCACGGTGTTTGGAAGCGGCTGGTCCCACATCCTGAGAGCTTCGCCAGGCAATGAGTGAGAAACATCTTAAGCTCTGGGAGATCTGTAGTGGACTAAATTCAATAGCATCAGCAAATCTGCTTTGTTTACGATGTGTTTCCAACAAGTTCAGATAAAGAAAATGACGTGGCTAGTTTTGTTTTCCCCATTGTACACCGTCATCTTTGCTATTATCTGTGCGCATGTGTGTAGGCTGTTGGGAATGGCATTGCAGCAGGGAAACCGATATCACCCACTCAGCACGTGGGAAAAGTGCCATGTCCCAAAGGAAAAGCTTCAGGGGCCTGCAGCATCTTGCAGTGCTTGATGCTGATGTCAAAGGAGGGCAGAGAAGAGGCAGGGATAGAGAGAGCAAGTGCCAGTGTGCATAGAACAGGGGCCAGTCCTGAAGGGTGCTGGGCAGCCAGGTCCCCCAGCCCTGTGTTCTCCCGGTAACGGGGTTGTGCCCGCTGGTCCCTGTCGGCCCGAGGAGCCTCGGTCTCCTGCAGGTCTGGGCTGCCTGGGGTCAGCCAGAAGCACGGCTGCTGCCTGCAGGGGTCTCGGAGCCCCTCCTGGGTGCACAACGTCCTCTGCTTGCTGTTAGGTGTTCCTGAAGGCGGGCGTGATGCCCAGGCTGGAGAAGCAGCGCGACAAGCTGATAGCCCAGAAGATAATCCTCCTCCAGGCCGCTTGCAAGGGCTTCCTCAGCCGCCAGAAGTTCAAGAGGCTGAAGGTATCCATCCCCTGGGCTGTCACACCCCGTGCCCACCGAAACCCAGGCTTGCGCCACTGCCTGTGGGCAGTGCTGCTGTGACACGGCCCAGGGCATCCCGGTGGGGCTGGGCACAGCCCTCGGAGTGGAGCAGGCCGCTCCTTTGGAACCATTCCCTGCCCTGATGCTGTCCCTTAGGATGCCGAGCCCCCCATCCCTGCCCCCTGCAGCCCGTGCCCTGCGCCTGCTGTGGCTCAGGGGGGGCAGTGCCGGCTGTGTCCCCCCGCAGGTCCAGCGCCTCGCTGCCCGCTGCATCCACAAGAACCTGGCGCTCTTCCAGGCCGTCAGGCACTGGCCCTGGTGGCAGCTGCTGAGCCGCGTGCGGCCCTTGCTCAGCGTTAGCCTGTCGGAGGAGCAGCTCCGGGCAAAAGAAGTAAGCACCACGCAGCGGGAGGGGATGGGGCGGGATGGGGCGGATGGGACAGGGTCGGGTCGGGATGCTTTAGGAGCTCTGGGACAGCTGGCTGGGGCTGGGGCTGCTGAGCTGAGCTCCTTGGATGAGCTGAGCACCCAAACTTGGTGCAGGGGATTGTGCTCTGTGCTATCAGCAGAGCTGTGCCTGCTTCCACCTGGGATGGAACTGGTGCTGGGAGAGCTCCATGGGCATCTTCTGAAGGTTCAAACCTTCCTCACGTTGCACCGTGCTGAATTCTTACCCTGTCTTTACTGACCTCCTGCTCCTCCTCTGGCCTTAGTGAAGCTTTACCAAGATATTTTCAGGCTAGCTCAAAGTAAAAGCTGTCCACATCTCTGCTCCCCTCTCCAAACCCAGCTGGTAGCCCCCAGGCCCCACTGCCTGCTCACCTCAGGTTTATCACATCTCTGCACAGCCCCAGCCATCAAAGCAGGGCAGCGCTGCCACGAGCGGCGGTCTCGGTGGTTATGGCCGGGCTGCCTGAAAAGGAACCACAGAGAACGCTGCGCCTCTGCGGAGCCTCTGATAGCCTGCCAGGGCCGCAGGAGCGCTTGATGAGCAAGGTTCAGACGTTTGGATGTTTGTCCAAGCTTTTGAGGTTGGCTCCTTTCTCATGAAATGTGCCCTGTACGTAGACCAAAGCTGACATTCCCTCCAACGAAATTCATGTCAGGAGCTGTAGTCCCAGCGATTTGCAGCGTGCAGCCTTCAAAGCTGCCTGGTAAATTTTCTTAATAAGGCAGCTATGTCTCTCCCACTTATTTTTAACAGAAAACAAGGCATTCATAACTGAACTGAGGCTGCTGGAGCTCTCAGTGTGTGTTTCTTGCAATCTTACCTAGGAGGAGCTGGCGGCGCTCAGAAGAAAGCTGGAGAAATCGGAGCAGTCCTGCAGCGAGCTCAGGCAGAACACGGAGAAGCTGGAAAGCAAGGTAGAGCCTGAGACGGTCCTCTGCAGCACCCGTGCTTGCTTGTGTTGGAAATTAAGACTTACCAGGATTAATATGACCAATGATTCAGGTGCCAAATGCTGCTGCTGTCTGTGCAGCTCACAGGTTGGGCTTCCCAGCACCGGGTTGTTGGCCCTCAGCTGGTGCCATGGCAGCTGTAGGCATGTCTTAGTGCTCTGTGAAGAGCTCTTTTTTGTTTCCAATTGACAGAAACATTACACAGCCACGGATTTCATCCAGCCACACATGTGAAAGGTGCTGGTTTGTCCATGCGTGCAGCCAGCAGCTCCTGGCTGAGGCAGGGTGGCTGTTCCTGGTGCAACCTCGCGGCTGCAGAGGTTGCTCAGGGGCTGCTTTTAAATGCTTCTGCAGCCGAGGGCCGTGGAGCTGCAGCAGAGGGGAGCAGTGCAGGAGGGGACCAGGAGTTGCCACCCCCCCCTGCACCCGGGTCCTGTCCCAGCGTGTCCCAGGGGAACCCTCGGCACCTGGCGCAGCCTCAGGCATCAGAGCCCGAGGAGCGGCCGTGCAAATGTCAGCCCTTCTGCTGACAAAAGGCTATAATTAGAATAGGAAATCACGCTCAGATGTACCACGTTCTCACTATGCTCTCCAGGCAGCAGTCTTGGTGACCTCTGCAGCCACCAGAAGTGGCTTTGTTCAATGGGATGAATGCTGATAATGAGGGGAAAGTGCGGGGAGAAACATCCCGCTTGTCTCAGATTACGTTGCAGCATAACAGCCTTGGTCCTTTTTGCATTTACTTATTTCTCTGATCCGAGGTGCAGCGCTCTGCTGATACCAGCAGCCCTCACCGAGTACCCTCTTCAAGGGGAAGCGACTAAAGATTTCTCTGTTGCTCTGCATTAGAGATGCAATTGCACCCTTGGGGCTGGGGCTGCCAAGGGAGGCTAACGCGTTGTGGCAGACCTAGAAAACACCAGCTCCCCGGGGAAAGCTGGCCTATTGTGTGTGCTTACCCAAATTAAACTTGTTGGACCTCTGGAGAGCTCGTGTAGCATGCCTGCATTGTGAAGTGCCTTAAAATGCTGTTGGACGTGGAAAAAGAGCATTTGAAGCCTGCGGGCTTCCCTCTGCCCTGCCGCTCTCAGGGACGGACCTGCAGAGCTGGGCTAGCGGGGCAGGCCGTGCTCGCGGCTGCTTGCAGAAAGTGCAGTTCATCCTCCCGATTAATATTTCACTCTTTTATTCACGTTCTTTTTGTTTCAAGGGAAATTTAATGTTAATCAGCTAGAACAGTGCAAAAACCTGGTGAGCTGTGCAGTGCAGGTGCAGCACAGCGCTGAGCACACTCTGTTGGCCGTTGCTCTTTCCTCATCCGACGGCAGGGCTGGGTTCACACGGGTGGCACTGGACAGGGTGCACGCCATCTCCCCAGGGGAGAGGCAGCTGCCAAGTGAGAGCTTTCAGGACGCCAGGTCAGTGGGCAGCAGCTGCCCCCCAGCCGGCGTGCCTGGTGCTGCCCAGCCCGATGCTGTTTTTCCCCCCCCCAGATCATCGACCTGACGATGGAGCTGTCGGACGAGCGGCACAAGGGCGATGTTGCCTGCCAGGTGTTGGATGGGGAGCGGGCAGAGAGGCTACGGGGTGCTCGGGAGCTGCAGGAGCTGCAGGTAGATAGACCCCAGCACCATGCTCCTGGCACAGCGTAGCTCTGCCCGAGTGCCCCAGCAGCGGGTTGAGTTGCTCCTTCCTTCCCTGGGCTTCCCAGAGCAAACACGACCAAGTGCAGAAGAAACTGGAGTCAGTGCAGAAGCAGCTGGAGGAGGCCCAGCAGCTGGTGCAGTTACGTGAGATGAAGATCAGTGGTTCTGAAGGAGGTAGGGCATCCCTCTGGGGCCATGCATGCTTCAGGGGGCCAGCCAGGGCCACGGGGCCAGCGCTACCACCCCAGTGGGGCAGCAGAGAAGGTGGAGGTTGTGTCCCCTGGGCAGCCCAGCTCCCATGTTCAGCACCCTCGTGCCCTTGCACAGCCCTTGCATGGGGGTGGATGGGGGGCAGGCAGGGTTTCTGCCTGTGGGAGCTGCTGGTGCGTGCCCAGTGCTCCCAGCAGCTCAGAGCATGTTTAAAACACATACGGGAGTGATGAGGAAGCTGAGGTGGGACAGGATGCATGCTGCATGAATTGGGGCAGCCCTGGGTGCAGAAGGCAGAGCTCTTGGAGCCCTGTCTGCGCCCCTTGGGAGCCACGCTTGGCCCTGAGCAGTTGCACCCGGGGCTGTGTTCGCAGAGGACGCGTGGCACGTGCGGTTTGACTGCGCGCAGACCGAGATCGCCTTCCTCCAGAAGCGGCTGGCGCAGCTGGAGGAGCGGCTGGGCGCCGAGCTCAGCACCCGGACTGGGCTCGAGCAAAAGGCAAGTGCTGCCCGGCCAGCCCCGGGGCTCTCGGGGTCATGTCTCGGAGCAGGGCTGCTGCTGGGCCGGCTGTGGAGGTGATCAGCCGTGGGTCCTGGTGCTGATGCAGCTCCTGGGTACGGGATGGGGTTGTGCTTGCACGATCTGTCACACAAAGAGCTGTAAATGTAAGGAGATGGCAATTCCTGAGCCTTGCGATGAGGAGACAACAAGGCGGTGTGCTTCCCTGAGCAGTGCCTGGGATCCCGTGAGGGTAAAATAAAGAAATGAGTGTTGTTCATGCTACATTAAAAAGTAATGAGAGAAGCAGCCCAGCCTTAGGATCATGGGTAAAGCAAAACATCCCATTCGCTTCCAGATAGTTAGTTTGGAATTACAGGCTTCATTACTGCAAGATTTTGCTTATTTAAAGTCATTCCTTAATGACCCTGCTCCCTGGCTGGCGAGAGCTCTGTGCATCTCCCTGCCCTGCACATGATGCCAACCCCTAGGGGAAGCTCCCCTTCTGCACGGGAGCGTTTCACTCCAAACTGCTGCCTGGGGAGGGGGTGCCTTGGGACGGGGGGGTCTGGCTCCAGCTCTGCTGGGTCCCCAGGCTCTGGTCACGGTGCCGGCCTCTGCCACTCATGCTCCTCTCCTGCAGCTGGGCGAGGCGCAGGCGGCGTGCGAGGCGGCCCGGGCGGCAGCGCAGCAGCTGCGGCGGCGCTGCAGGAGGCTGACCTGCGAGCTGGAGGATGCGCGGGCGCTCACCGAGAGCCAGCAGAGCCGCAACCACGAGCTGGAGAAGAAGCAGAAGAAGTAAGGCTGGTGGGAAAGGGATGGGGGGAGCGTGGAAGGGCCGGGGGTGGTGGTGGGGGGGGGGGGCATCGTGCAGAGGTGATGTGCGCTTCTGCGCCCAGGTTCGACCTGCAGCTGGCCCAGGCCCTGGGGGAGTCTGCGTTTGAGAGGAGCCTCCGTGAGAAGGTGACCCAGGAGAACTCCTCCCTCAGGTGGGAGATGGGCAAGCTTCAGCAGAGCTTGGAGGTAAGCGGGAGTTGGCCCACTTGCTTCGCATCCCAGTCCAGGAGTAGTAGCTCACAGAGCAACACCATCCTCTTTGCAATTACAGCAGAGACAATTAGACATAGACCCAGCAACGTGACCCTGGTTTCTTTTAGCACAGCTATAGGATGTACCTGACGTATTTAATAACGTTATCCTCTGCTAGGAGAGGCTGACATGTTTTACAAACCCCATCCTGTGGGGCTGGGGGGCTGTCAGGCCACCCCGGGCAGCACGGGTCACAGCCCAGGGGTGAGGAAAGCGACATAAGGAGCAAAACGGAGAGGGAAGGGGTTGCTCAGAGAGTTGCTGCTGGCCAGGCTGTTCCTGATGCCACAGCTGGAAATGGTCGGGGTTTTGAGAATGGTGCATGTGAGCTTCCCCCCATGTGCTGAGCCCCGCTCTGCCCCCGAGCAGCAGAAGCAGGCGGAGGGAGCCAGCCTGGAGCAGCGGGCGGCGCAGCTGGCCAAGCGGCTGCAGGAGCTCAGCGCCCCCGGCGCCCCGGATGCCCGCGCCGTGCCCGCACTCCGGCAGCAGCTCTGGGACCTGGAGGCCAGTGCTGCTGAGCAGCAGAAGGAGCTGGAGCGGCAAACGGCTGCCGTCGATCACCTGGAGCAGGTAAGGTGGCCCCTACCGGTGCTGGGGATGTTCCTTCCCACACGGGTGGGTCGAGCCAGAGCTCAGCAGTGGGGAGCGACCATGGGTGTGCTCACCTTTGGGCCTTTCAGCTCCACCAGCGGCTGGAACTGGAGATAGAGCGGATGAAGCAGATCCACCAGAAGGAGCTGGAGGATAAGGACGAGGAGCTGGAGGACGTGCGGCAGTCCTGCCAAAGGAGGGTAGGTTGGTGCTGGGGGGCACAGGGGGCTCCTTCCTCCCAGGTGAGCGGGGCAGTGGTGGTTGCTGCTTTCGCAGCCCGGCACCAGCCCAGGTCACAGCCCGGGATGCAGAACCAGGGGCTGGGGCAGCCGGGATCCCCCATGGTGCGGGGCCCTGTGGGATGTACCACATGCTGGCACCACGTTCCTCGTAAGCAACACCAGTGTCACACTAAGGGCATCTCCTGCAGACAGCCAGGGCTTTGTGTTCTGTGGTAATGAACAGAAAATACCCTTTTGACAAGGTCTGAGAAAGCTGCTAGTTCGGCAGCTTGCAAACATGCATCCTTATTTCTCCGAAATCCCCGGGGTGTTAGATTCGGGGCTGCATGGCAGCAGCCAGTTCCCATTAGGCCTGGGGCGTACCTGGCTGTCGATAGCGAATTAACTTTGCTGAGGCTTAATGAAGCAGTCCGTGGGGTTTTGCATTTGCTATTTTCTGCAGGCAGAACAAGTCGGGAGGCAAATTGAGGCAATCTCTGCTCCTGTGAGCACGTAGGTGTCACCGGCCCCGAGGCCTGGCGGGGCTGTGCTGCTGCGTGGGGCTGCGACCAGCTGCAATTGCCCCTGGTCTGCGAGGCACTGCCCTCGCTGTGGTTCCAGTGCTTACCCCTGCCCCTCTGCAGCTTTCCCTGAAGCTCCAGGCCTCTCTCAAGCATGTATTGCACAGGGCTCCTCTCCGGGGTCACCTCTGCCCTTCCCCTCGGACTTCTCAATCGCCCTGTGCAGGAGGCAAGTTATTGCCAGCATCATTAAGGGAGAGGGGGAACCCTCGGGGCTGCTCTTGGCTGGCAGGGCATCACTCACCCTTCCTCTGCCTTACCCTGCGTGGCCTGACTATTATTTTCCAAACGAGTAAATGGCCGAGACTCTCTGGAGAGCAGTCACTGTTCAGCAGCCTGCTTCCATCCCCCTTCTGCACGCTGCTGTGGAGCAGAGCCCACGGCCGGCTCTGACCGAGCCTGGGGCCCTCTCCCCGCACAGCTCCGCCAGCTGGAGATGCAGTTGGAGCAGGAGTACGAGGAGAAGCAGACGGTGCTGCACGAGAAGCAGGACCTGGAAGGGCTGGTCGGCACCCTGTGTGAGCAGGTAAGGACGAGGCCGGGCTGCTGCTTTCACGAGAGTCAAACTAAGCAGAACTAGCGCTGGAGCAGCTCCATCTGCCCAGATAAACAGTTTATCAGATTCTGCTTATTTGCGGAGGAATTCTGCCCCAGACACATTTGTTGAACAAATCCTTTTTCACTCTCTAATGTGTCCGTGGCAGTGATTGAAGTGAATGTAATGGGAAAAGCGCACACAGCTGCTGCACGTTAAATTAGGAAGCAAGGGACCAAAGGCGGCTCCATCGAACAGCATTTATCAGCGTGGGCATCGCTGAGCAGCTGGGCTGGAAGCGGCTGGGGACAGCATGGGGACATGGCTGGGGACAGGGACGTGGTCAGCGCTGCCCTCCCGCTGCTCCTGCCCCCGCAGGGGATCCATGGGGCTGGTTTCGTGCTGGCGTCCCCTCTCTGTGCTGTGATCCACGTTGCATGTGCAGAGGAGGAGCTGGTTGTGTGGAGCCGGAGCGATGGAACGCTGTGTCCTCTGGCCGTTGGCACAAATGGGCTGGTGCCACCGAGCCTGGCTCCTGCGGGCGCTCATTAAACAGGGGGAACAGGGAGCCCTGTGACACTGAAACGAGCTGGGTGCTCCCCACAGACACCACACGGTGTGAAGGGCCCAGCCGTAACGTCCCACTGATCCTGAGCTTGTAAAATGTTTTGGGAAGTGCCGGAATAAATCTTGCAGCATGAAAGCAGGGCGCGTTATTGCTGCTGCTCAGTGCAGCGTGTTTCTCTTGCTCGGTAGAGCAAAACTGAGCTGGGCGAGGAGGAAGCAGGGCCCTGCAGTGGGAAGATGGAGCAGAGCATGGGGCTCGTGATGCCCGCGTTGCTGCCCCTGCAGCCCCTTCACGTCCTGCAAAGGGCACTCACGCTCCCGAGGGAAGGGGAGAGAAACCCTGGGTGTTGCTGGAGTGCATGTGGAATATAACCGGCGCCTGGAAAGCAGCTATTGGATTAACCACCTGCCTTGTAACTTCAAAAAGCAGCAGGCTGGAATGGTGGCAGGCCGAGGCGGAGGCTGGGGTGCCTGCTGTGCCCATTTACAACACAAAATCCATCGCCTGCAATGGCAGCAGACACTGAGCTATGCAGAAAATGATGCTGAACGGCATCCAAGATATGGTCTATAGGGATGGCAGGGATAAAAGCAAATCTGCTCTGCCGTAGTGTTATTATAAATACTGCCTGACTTACAGCGGACAGCATGCTTCAGAGCAGTTTATTAAAAAAGGAAAAAAAAATGCTGTCCCAGAAAACTAATTAAGGAAAATGGAGATGTCAACGATTGCGGGTTTCTGCAAATGCCAGCCAGCTCGGAAACAGGCTGCAAGGTCAAATCCGCACTATTAATTTTAGCCAGTGAACATAAAATAGGAGAACAGGTCTGAAACGAGAGGAGCTGTGGAAAAGAGAGTAAATGGAAAATGCTCCCACACTTCAATTAGTCTGAAATCAAGCACTGAAACCATGTCCTTGCTTGTTTGGTGTTTTTCTAATTCCTTTATCCTTGTAACCATGGTTGCTCTCTGTTTGAGGGGGGAACGTGGAGTTTTTTTTTTTAAGATGCTTCCTTCTTTCCTTCTTTAAACGGCTTCCGAGTGATGCAGCGACACTGCATTGCCGGGCGATGAGCCTCTGAAAGAACCCAGCATTATTTTCTGCTGGCACTGCTGGAGACGCACGCACGAGGAGCCGCTGCCTCCCCCACCGAAGGCTGCAGCATCCGTTACGCACCTCCGCGGCTGACGGAGGCTCCAGATGCTTTGCATTAGCGACGTGTAAATAATTCCTGATGAAGCCTTCCTCGCCAGCATTTTGTGTGTTTTTTTTTTTGTTTTGTTTTGTTTTTTTTTGTTTTTTTCCCCTTCCCCTGTGGGCTGACTTCCTCATGCCTTCGTCATTGTTTCTCCCACCTACCGTTTTCCCCATTCTCGCAGGTTTTTTTCCTGTCTTCGTTTCCCTCATGCAGGGATTTTCACCTTTCCCTGCAGCAGCTCTCAGCGCGCTCCGGGGTCTTCCCCCTCCAGATCCGGGCTGCTAGGGCCATGGGGTGGGAGGAGCGGCCACGGTGCAATGCTGCTGCTGGCTGTGCTCCCGGCACGGCCACAGCTTGGGCCGCTGCCACCGCAGCCTGGCTGCACGAAGAGCCCTGGTGACAGCGCTCGGTGGCTCTGGGGACGGGGCGCTGGTGCTCTGGGGACTGGCGACATGGGTTGCTGCAGGGACACGCAGCTCTTGGAGGATGGGGCAAGCAAACGTCTCCAGAGGAACAGCTCTCTGGTAGAAAAAATGAGGTGTTTTCCTGTAACCTGACAGTTTTGGTGTTCGCATAATTTATTTTCTTCCTTGTATTTAAGTATTAAATAAGTGTTATTTGATGAAGATGGAGAGCTGCCCCATTTACACACAGATATTTAAGACCTTTTTGTAAAATGGATTACCCAAATCCTTCCTCATTCCCAAGCTGGTGTTCTTGGAAGTTTTAATATGGGACCTGAGCGTGGCTCTGGCTGGGGACGGAAGCCCTGGCACCTCAGGGCACGCCCTCAGGCTGCTCCTCTCCCTCCAGATCGGCCACCGCGACCTCGATGTGGAGAAGCGGCTGCGGCGGGACCTGCGCCGGACGCGTGCGCTGCTGGCCGACGCGCAGCTGCTGCTGGCAGCCCCCACGGAGCCCGGTGCCGCCAGCGCCGCCGAGCTGGAGCGGTTGCACAAGCAGGTAGGCACCAGGGAGGCTTCCAGAGGCACCCGGGCACCCGATCATCGCTGTCTCCTGGGCACATCCCTGCGGTGCCGCAGGTGGTGTTCGACCAAAGCCTGCCTGGAGATGCTGTCTGAATGCCAAGCTGAGCGTGCAGGTGCCGTGGGCTGGGAGGTATGCGCAGGGGCTGGGGGCTGTGCGGAGTGAGCACGACCCCTCCCGCCGGCTTTCACCAGATCCACTATGGAAAAGATGTGGAGAGGCAGCAAAGCGACCCCAGCCCTTGGTCAGGGCTGCCCCGTGCTGTCCCTCGCCCCCGTGGTGAGCAGCGCAGAGCTGGTGATCGCTGCAGCCCTGGCCTCTCTGGGGATGTCACTTTTGTACCTTGACCCAGGTGAAGCTTTGGGGGATCTTGGGGCCACTGCAGCGCAGGCAAGCAGTGACCTGTGGTGCTGTGCATGCTCTGTGCCGGCGCGAGGAGTGCCCCTTGTGCCGCCAGGGTTGTCTTGCAGGGAGCACTGCTCTGTAATTAAGCCAACAGCGGTTAAGTATTTTTTCCTTTTCTTAAGCAGCCCTGTTAATTACCTTCTGTTCAGCATGCTTTCTGTCTTCTCATACCGCGATCCGGAGGCCCTGTTTGCAGGACGTGTTGCCATAGAAATGGCTGTAAGGAGGCACAAGCTGCCAGAGCAGGGACCGCGGCTCCCGTGCCAGGCTTTAAGCGCAGACACCGCGGGTCCCGTGCTGGTGCTGGAGCTGGGGCGAGCAGGGTAGGCACTTCTGTGCCCTGTACAGGACAGACAGACGGCTGTGGTGCAGCCCGGGAGGAGGTGGCACAGAAGTCCTCGTGCCCTTGGTGATGGAAGGGCAGGCAGTGCTCGCCAGCCCTGGGCTGGCACGTGCAGAGCGCCAGGGCTGAGCTACTGACGCCAGTCCTCTGAAACCGCACAGCAATTAATCTCCATTGTGCATTACCCCTGGAAACAAACTAATCGGGAGGCATGAGCGATTCCAACAACACACAAATATAATTGAGATAATAGTTCTGCATAAATAACAGCTGTGAGCAGCAGCTGTTCCCACCTGCGCTGGTGAGACGTGGAAGGTGAGCTGGGCGCCGGGGCTGCTGCCGTGCCCACGCTGACCAGAATGGCCGGGGCAGGGGGTGGCTACAACCAGGGCACGTCCCTTGTTTGAACTCACGAGTCCTCTCTCAGACACTACTGAGATGTTTTGCCCATTATAATACTCCACTTAACAATGAAGCTCTCAGTATTTCCTGAATCACACTCCAGATCCAGAGGTGATGCACAGCCCCTGCCTTGCCCTCCCCAGTGCTCTCAGGTGGGTGATTTATCACCTTCTGACCCAGCGCGGCACCCAGCACCAGGGCTGGCTGGTGCCGAGGGCACCCTTCTGCTGCCAGCTCCAGCTCCGTGGGCATTGCTGGCCCTGCACAGGTTCCTGCGGTGCCGTGCAGGCTGCGTGCTGCCTCGCGTGTTTGACAGCCTCGGTACTGG
The DNA here is from genome assembly GCA_011076525.1 of Nettapus auritus. Lineage (NCBI taxonomy): Eukaryota > Metazoa > Chordata > Aves > Anseriformes > Anatidae > Nettapus > Nettapus auritus. Next base: position 1,047,231 of record CM021779.1, on the reverse strand, counting down.
GAGCATCTCATGTCTGCGATGCTGCCAACGCCGAGGCTCTGCATGCATTAAAAGTGCCTCATGATTATGCCGTCCCTTACATTTAAATGCTTCCTAATGGCATTCATGATGAGGTTCTCAGAATCCGATACATCCTACCACCAGCCCACAAAGCTCGGCAAGAACGAAAATGTCGCTAAAATGCTACATTTCCGTTAATCAAAACCCATATGGTCTGAAAGTAGAGCATTGTTTCTTAATAAGTCTGAAGCATCCATTTTACGCAGGTATTTAACAGATGGCGTAGCACAACAAACTAATGTTGTTCATCCATTCATACATTATGCATTTTGGGGAGAGTTTCAGTTTATTCTTCCCAAGTGGGAAAATTCCATTGCATGAAATGAAAGAGAAGCTGGTATTCAATGGGAGGTCCAGAGATGAGTTTCTCTCTGATTAAACTGTCTGGAATTGGGGCAGGGGAATGACCAGGCCCAGGGAAAAGCTGGAAAAAGGTGGGAAAGCCCCGGATGCAGAGCCACCGTGTGAGCTGAGCGCCCGGTGGCACGGGGGGCTCGGTGCGTCGGGGGGGCTGTGATGTGCCTGCTGTCCCACGCCGCAGGATTTCCCTGCGGTCACCACGTGGTGACACAGGGCACGATCTCGGGCGTTTCTGTTTGCTGAAGCACTTAAGGCCATGCTGCTGGTGGTTTTTGGTCTTCCCGTGGTGAGCTCGAGGGCATAGCGCTGCAGGACACGTGTGTGCGATGTGAATGAACGAATGAAGGTCCTGCAGGAGGGGAGCTTGGGGCAGGCACCATTGTTGTCCTCGGGGCTCCTTTTGTGGCACAAGCTATCATGCCCTGGAAATCTCTGGCTGTTAACGTCTCCTAGACGCTGTCACTTGGGTAATTTCAGTCCCTGCCTCCCGAGCTTTATGCAAAACACAAAGCTGTTCTTCAGCTGGGGGAGGCGAGCGGGGAGCACGCCGCGTGTCACTGCAGGAGCGGCTCTGTGAACGGCCTGCCTGGGCAACCCACCCAAGCGTGCTGGGTCAGCACACAGGGACAATTTCCCGCAGCCGTTCTGCAGGGTTCCAGCTGCTCAAAGCCCCCAGGCTGGAGCATCGGGTTGCAGACGGTCTGTGCACCCCGGGTGGCGGGGTGATTGCTGCCCACCCGTGTCGCGTTGGTGCTGGGAGGACGAGCGAGGCGCTGCCTGGTTCCCCTCCGGGAGGTCGGGGCTGAAGGCTGGGTGCTGTGTGAGGAGGGACAGAGCGGTCCTGTTGCTGCACCGCAGCGGTCCAAAGCCCTCGCTGGTGCTGTTAGGCGAGGAGATTCAGTGCTCGAAGGGAAAAGCGACCTCAATTTCCTCTGCAGATTGAGCTCTGAGGAAGCAAATTACCTGCTTAACTTCTCCAAGTGTGTCTCGCCCCAGACTGCTGAGGGAAGTGAACTGAGGATTGCTCCAGAACTTCATAATCCCCGCCTTTATTTATTTATTAAGAGAGAGAATAGCAAACGGAAGGTGAAACTTTCCCTGAGAAAATGGCTTAAAATGCCCAAACCGTGGCAGCGTCCTCACCTGCACTTGAGCCCCACATTCCCTGGCCAAACGGGGATCAGGCAGGGGAAGCGAGCAGCAGGCGGAGGGTTTATTTTCCTTTCTGATAAACAAAAGGAACCTGAGCGAGCAAGGGAGGGAACTGCATGTTCAGGTACAACCCACGTAAGTTCCTCCATCTCAGCGGTGTGTCTGGGGATGGTGCTGCATCTTCCAGATGTTTCCAGCCCACTTAAGAGCATTGTAGTTTTAACGGCTGAGCTATAAAAACCGAGCGCAAATTAGCATTTATAAATGTGATATTTCATGTGTATTTGCAAATGCAATTTATGCTATGTGAAAAGCCCATTTGAAAACTCCAAATCGTGAATTGCTCTAATCAGGAATGACATGTAATTCACATAATTTTGCAAATTAATGATCCCAGCTCTACCCCGCCAAGGCGGAGGGGGTGTGCGGTGCTCCAGCACCCGGCAGGGAGGGTGCCTGCGTGCGGCCGGGCGGTCGGGCACGCGGGGAGCTCTCATCTCGCAGCACTGCGGCTGCTGCCTGGGGAAAGTTTTCATTGTAAAGCAGAACCAGGCGGTCTGAAGAACAGCGCAGATTTTAAAAGGCTGAGTTTTGGCGTGTGCGAGCAGGGGACACGCTCTGGGGGTGCAGTGAAAACTGGTGGGGTTTCTGCAGGCACCGAGCGCTCGTGCAGTCATCACCTCCCTCTGTTTGCCACAGCTGGAGGAGAGCGAGGCGAGGTGTGCGGAGGCCCAGAGGTCCCAGCAGGCGACAGCCCTGCAGCTGGAGAACCTGCACGCGGAGCTGGAGACCCTCAGCAGAAACAAGACCCTGGTGCGTGGGGCAGGGCAGCAGCACGGTCTCACCCCCGTGACATCCTCGTGTTTGATAGCAGTCATCCCCAAATCACCCGGCCTCATTGGTGAACAGCCCCCGCGCCCCTTAATGGGTGGATAAAAGGGCTGAAAGCGCGCAGCATCCCCTCATCTGCCCCTGCAGCTCCACCAGGCTGTGAGAGCCGGGCAGGGGGTGCTGCGGACCCCCGGTGGGGCGTGCGGTGAGGTGGGTCCCCACCACGACAGAGGCCCCGCTCCGCTCCCGCAGGCGGACGAGCAGCTGTCCCAGCTGCAGCACGAGAGAGCTGACCTCCTGCGGCGCATCGACGAGGACCAGGAAGATCTGAACGAGCTCATGGCGAAGCACAAGGCCCTGATCGCACAGGTAGGAGCTGGGGTGGGGTCTGCAGCATCCCCCTCCCCGGCAGGGAAAATCCTGCAGCGCGGCTCAAAGCAAATGCCAGACCCTGTGGGTGCCTAGGGTGGGGGCTGCAGGAACCACATGCTGGGGAGGGAGGAAGGGGCGGCTCACAGCCCTATCTCCTCTCACCCCGTTTTGACTTTTTGTTCGAGAGGTGGCTTGGCTGTGGTTTCAATAACCAGGAAATCCTGGAGCATCGCTCTCTGGATCCTTTTCTATTCTTTCTTCGCCATTTTCTCATGCAGAGCTTAAGAAGTGCTGACAGACAGCCCTGTGGCTCTCTGCATAATGCTCAGACTAGGGCAGGCTCTCCCAAAGGATTTTAAGTGGAGCTGAGGGACCCCAGGGCTCCCGGGGGGGCAGCTGTTGGTCACAGCCTGGTACCCCTCAGTGGTGTTATGGAGCTGGGAAACGGGGTCTGGAAGCACCTTGAGCACAGAAATGAGCTAGACAAGAGGGCTCTGGCCTGACCTGCAGTATTTGTTCTGAAAACGAGGGAAGTTGCATTCAGGCAGTGCTGTGCAGGAAGAGGCAGCCCCTGCTGGGGAGCTGGCACGAGCGCGCCTGCAACACCTCGGGTGCCTGCTCCAGTCCTGGGGCTGCTTCCAGCGCCTGGCTCTCTGTTTCCAGTCTGCAACAGATATTGCACAGATCCAGGAGCTACAGACCCAAGTGGAGGACGCAAAGAAGGAAAAGCAGAGCCTCCAGGAGAAGGTAATCCCCCCCCAGCCGTCCTGCGCTGAGCTCAGCAGCGAGATCCCTGTGCCCAGTGAGCCGCACGGCAGCAGGCAGTGGGATGCCATCCCCATGTCCATAGCCAGACCAAGTCTCCACCGAGGTGTCACAAAGCAATTTCTGCTCCGTAAAACAGGCCGGTTCCTCTTCTCTTGGTAATGCCCCGTGCGTGCCCTCGGGAGCTGCAAGGTGCAGGAGCCGCTGCCTGCCTGCGGCACTGCTGCAGCCCTGGGGCTGGGGCACGCCACGTGTGCTGGGGCTGCAGGGCTCTGCCAGCCGCCGCCTGGGGGTGAAGAAGGTTTTCCCCTGTGTGGCTGTCAGGACGGGGAGCTTCAGCTCCTCCATGGGGCTGGGGGAGAAGCGGGCTCGTGGTCTGGGCTGGCCCTGGGGCGGTGTGGTTGGGTGCTGCTCTGCCTCACCGCTGCGGCTGCCCCCCTGTCCTGGAGTGCACGCATTAATTTTAAACACATGAGTAATCCCATTAAGTTAAGTGCTTTATTGGAGCGTGGCTAAGCTGCCCAGGAATCAGAGATAGCACTCGCTCACTCCGAGGCGGAGAGTATTGTGCTGTAAAGATAGGCCAGATAACAGATGACAAATTCCCCTGGTTCTAGGTCAAATATAAAATCTGAACCAAGCTCGTTCCAGGGCTGCTAAAAGGAGGGCAGCTTGCCTAGGAGATCGCGGTGTAACGGCTGGAGAAAAACTCAGTGCAGGCAGCTTTGCACATAAATTGTGAATTTTTATGCCTGCTGTCCTCAAAGAATTTGCTGAGAAGAGAAAAGCAAAAGAAACCCAGACGAGTGCCATCCTGCTGGAACATTTTTCTTTCAAAAGTACATGCTAGTGTCATGCATTTATTGCACAGTACGAGCACAAGGGAATCCTTCAGGGAGCTGCAGGCAATATTTTCCCGACGTGCCTGGCAGCGCACGCCAAGCCCCCGGCGTTCATTTTGTGTTTAGAGGGGAGCTGGGGTGGCCGCGGAGGTCTCGGTGCAGGGAACGGCGAGGGGAGGGGACGGCAGGCCGATGGCAGGGGCGCTTTTGACGCGTGTCCCCCCAGCTGCGGGCGGCGCAGGCGAGCGCAGCGCGCTTGGAGCAGCGCCCGGCCGAGCGCGCGGTCATCAGCAGGCAGGAGGCCCACATCCGCGACCTGGAGAGCCGCCTGGACTGCCAGGCCGTGCAGATGAAGCGCTTCGAGGTACGGCGGGGCCCCGGGGATGTGGTCTTACCATAAGAAGCGGGTGCAGGGATGCTGCTTGCTCTGCACCCGGGAAGGGGCAAGGGGACAGGGCGGCACTCACTGGTGGGGTCTTGGCTCAGCTCTCCTGCTCCGTGCTGTGTGCTTGCGGAGTCCGCAGGTTTCACGCCACTGCCATTATTCATACTGGCTGTGGTGTTTATTAAAAAACAGCACTGGTCCAGAGCTATAAACACCCAGAGGAGAATACGGCCCCTGCCTCTGGACGCCATCCTAGCACCTTCCTGACAGCCACCCCCTGCCCTGAGCATCAGCCGGACCCAGGGCACCGGGCTCCATCCAAATACTTCACTGTGCCCATAACTCAGTGTGGTTGCTGGCACCCCAGGAGATGGTTTTGCTGCCACTTCTGCCCCGGATTGCGCTGCCCAAACAAACTCAGGGGGAAGGAAATGGCTCCGGTGCCCCAGAGCAGCATCAGGGTCAGGCAGGGAGCGCTCCCCACATCGCTGAGTGCTCTCGGAGAGCTTCCTGGCTCCCCACCTGCATCTTCACCCCGCGCTGCCTCCCCAGGTGCTGGTGCTGCGCTTGCGGGACAGCATCATAAAGATGGGCGAGGAGCTGGAGAAGGCGGCCGAGTCGGAGGCACGGGAGAAGGAGAGCACCAAGTACTACCAGAGGAGGATGGAGGAGATGAAGGCGGACATGAGTGAGCTGGTGCAGAGGGAGCTGGAGTCCAGCCGCCGGCGCGTTGAACTGGTAAGGGGGTGCTGCCCCACGGGCCCTTTGTGCTGCCAAAAATGCGCAGTTTCAGGCAGCCTTCGCTTTGCAGGCCCTCCTCAGCCCCCTGCCCTCCTGCACTGCCCAGCCCAGGGCTTGCCCACCTGGGCTTCTCTGGGATGGGAGCTCAGGGAAACGCGGGCTGTGCACGTCTCCGTGTGCTGCTGGAGAGCGAGCGGTGTCCTCCCAGCCCTGCTCCCATGGGAGGAGAGGGGGCTGTGGAAGTGATGGTCCCAGCCCTCCAAGGGAGGCAGAGCAAGCCAGGTCTGGGCTGCGGTGAGTGGAGCTGGGGAGCTCCGGGCTCACTGCAGGAGCAGAGGATGGCTTCTCATCCCCCGCAGCCCCGAAGCGTCGAACCAAAGCTGTTGCTCTGGCTCCTCGCTTTCCATTTCTCCCCAGCTGGGCAGGCAGGGCTGGGCAGCCTCCCTGCTCTCTGTTTTGTTCCAAGAGGGAAACTGCCTCGCCTGCTCAGCTCTAGCAAACGCTCAGCACGCATCCAGGTTACCCCCGACTCCTTCCTGGCAAAGCTCGCCTGGCCCTTGGCGTGCTGGAAATCCACACCGCAGCCCCAGCCTGCCGCTCGCTGCCAGCTCGCCTTCCTGCAGCTCCTGCTGCTTTCCGGGGCAGAGCTGCAGCAGGGGGAGCGCCTGGCACAGGGCAGTGCCTCTTGGCATGCCCAGCCCTGCTGTGCTGCTCTGCACGGCGCCGGGCAGCGCGGACACACGGTGAGCCTGCTCTGCCTGCGCAAAGCCCCGAGCAGAGCGGCAAAAATAGCTTCACCTTCCCTGTACGGTCCTCGCCCGGCAGCTCTTTTCATGTTGGTGTTTTTCAGTAAACAAAAGGAAAGTCTTGCTTCCAAGCCGTAATTGAAAGATATTGCATTTCTGCTAGTGAGACAGCCGCATTAGAAGCAGTTATTCTATCAATAATCTTTTATTTAACAATCAAGGAGAGCTCACCACTTATTTCACCCCGAGGCTGCGAGCCTTTCTGAAGGGAGCGTTGCTTCAGTGCGAATTACTCCACGGCCACTGCACACACAACAAACAGGCTTTGTCCCTGCTCTGCCAGCCTGAGCACGACGTGCTGGAGACCCCCTGCTCCCAGGCACCGAGGGAGCCCTGCCGCTGGCTTTTTCAGCCAGCCATGCTCTTCAGAGCTGCAGATTTTAAAACAAGAGGCTTTGCTCGCTGCTGCCCGTGCTGCGGGCTGGGATTTGCTGCCCCATGCCCAGCCCTGGGGCTGGGGTTGCTGCTGCTGCTGCCTCTCCTCGTGCCACGCGATTGCTGCGTGTTCATCGCAGCTCTGGTAGACACAAGGTGTTTTGAAGCACAGATGTGCTGTCTGTTAGGATATGGGTGGATTCTTGTTACTGTGTTTTTGTATTTGCGCATATATCTTTAGAGGTTTTCGGAATGTTTTGCATGGGGATCTTGGAGATCTCTTGGAGGCGATCTTGGAGGTCCCTTCCAACCTAGACAATTCTGTGGGATGTGGATGATGGGTGCAGCAAGATGCTCGGCCATCTTATGCTTCCCTCCTCCCAGCTGAAGTTTGCAGGACCTCCGAGGAGCATGGCACAAAGCCCACAAACAAACACACCTGGGCAAATGGGGGCTGGCTGAATCCAGCCAGGCAGGAGATTGGGGTTACCAGCATTGGCTGTGGGAGGAGGGAAAAGTCCTGCAGGAGAGGAGGTCCTGGGGACTCCTCGGGCCAGCCCTGGCTGCTCTGGTGGCCCCACAACACTCCCAGCAGCGGGGGCATTGCTCAGATCGTGCTCCTACCAGCGCTCCCGTAAAGCATCGCAGGGAGCTGTGATTGCAGCTGTGCCAGGCAGGGAGCATCAATAGTTCATAGAGAGCCACTTACAGCCCTGCTCCTGCTAAATCCCCCATCTATTATAGATACCGCATGAATTATTCACTTAACATTACTTAAGTCGTGGTCTGCACCTAACGTTTTTTTTTTATTTTATTTAAATAACCAGTTGTGAGGTTGTGCACTTGCCAGGCACTACCAGGGCTTAAGAAACATACGATGGGATGCGTTCGTTACTCAGATGGGATTAGGAACAGGTCTGGCTTCCCAGGTCCCAAGAACTGATGCCTGTACATAAGGTTTTTATTCTCACGGCCATATTTATCACGTTAAATCCTATTACCACAAGGACTGCTGCTGTCCCACCACCCCCACGCCTCCGGCTGGGTTCAGGGCAGCCGTTCCCATTCCTCCCTCGTTTCTGATCCACTTTGGGCAGTTGGGAGGCAGCAGCAGCCTCGTGCTCCCGGCATTCACAGACAGCGGGGAAAATACAGCACAGGGATGGGAGCTGGAGCGCTGGCTGCCAGGCAGATGGCTCTGCCTTATGAATTTTGTAGGAAGAATGGGTTTTGAACGCTTTCCAGGCCCTGTGCCGTCGCAGGGAGGGATGCATGTCTTCTAACGGAGGGGGTAGTACTTGGCCCCAGTTGTCTCCGTCTTTGCTTCAGTTGCATGCCCCGAATTTCTCCCGGGGAGCTGTACCTCCTCTTCCTACACAGCCTGGATCGGAGCCTGCAGCAGCTCCCGGTCTCTCAGCTGCTGTGCTGACACCCGGAGCGCACACGGCTGCGCCCAGCTACTGGGCCCTTGGGCTGTGGCAGAGCCTGAGCCATGGCAAGGGGCAGGGGATGGATTTCCAAGTCCTGGGGGGCGTAAAAACAAACCCTGCTCTCTCTGCTCATCATGAACGCACACACATTTGTGCTTTTCCTGATACGAGTCTCCTGGTGCGGTGTAGGGAAGGACGGGGCAGGGGCTGGCACAGGCACCAGCTGCCCTCGCTGCGGCCGGGATTGGGGCAGGGTGGTGCTGGGTGCCTGGTGCTGGGCATGGTGCCCGGCAGCTTCAGTGCTCTGGAGACAGCACCGGAGCTGGGGGGGGGGTTGCCCCCATCCTCCTCTTAAAGGCAGGTGTCTTTAATGAAGCTGCGAAATTCATCAGCGTAATAATTAACTACTTTTACTGAAAATCAGAGCGCAGGTGTTAAATACTCTTCGCATGGGGTTTTGGTGTGTTTTTTTGAAGGTGAGAGTCACGGTGTAAATAATCTTTTGATGGTTCCTTTGATGGGAGATATCTTTTGTAACTGCAGCCCTGCTATCGCCACGCAATCCAGCGTGGTGTAGCATAGTGGAGCCTGGTATTTATGATTTTTTTATTTGCAACCTTTAGGTAGTTTTTGGCATTTCCAGTAAAGCTGAGAAGGGAAACAGGAGCCGTTTGCGATAGCAGCTGAGAACACTGCCCCCCCTCAGACAAACCCTCAGCTCAGCGGGACCTCCAGCAGCCCCCAGACCCTTTGGGTCTCCAGAGCTGCTCTTCTCTTTAAATGCTGATCACTTTGGCTAAGTGTGACGACGAGATTATCAAAGGGAGCTGGCCCCTCGAGGTGAGGCCGGGTGATGGAGGAGTGAGAGCTCTGCTAATTAGCTGTGTCGTGCAGCAGGCGTGCGATTGCTGTTTTGCCGTTAAAGAAGTAAATCGTCCAGGAAATCATCAGCCCTTGCGGCTGCTAACAGCACTGCCAGGTGCTGCTGGCGGCTGGGTGCAGGAAGAGCCGCGCACCCCGTCCCACTTGAGACCGCAGCCGCGGAAATCTCGTCGCATCCAACTTTCCGAAAAGGTGAAAGTTAATTGCGTAATTAAAAATAATAATGACTGATGAATACTGCAGGTGTACGCTAAATTATTCAGATAGCAGCCATACGAATTGGGCTAATTAGATTACACTTCACTTGAGGTGGCTGGGAGCTCGCAAAGGTTGTGTTGTGACAGCAGAACCACAAACACAAACACAGGCGGCGGGGACGCGGCGCCTGCTGCTCGGCGGTGCCTGGCTCGGCATCCTTCACGGCCCCATAAATATTTCACTGCTGTTGTTGCTTATCTCTTTTTAACTTACCTTCAAATGCCTCTGAGACAAAATTAGATGGAAAAGAAATCCTTGAGAAAGGAGGTTTGGGAAACCCTATTGCAGGGATGCGATGAAAGCAAAGCCCGGGGTGTGAGGAGGGGCTGCTGGAGCTGAGCCCAGTCCCTGTGCTTGCAGGTGGCATCCCGCTGGTGTGCTGGGCACGATCCTCCTGAGGTGCAGCCGCTTCTCGTCCCCGTTGTTTTGAGAGAGCCTCGAATTCATGCCCCTGGTCAGGGAAAATTAACCTCAGCTTTCTGAAGTGGCTGCTTCTGACCTGCCAGCCGACTTGGTGCTGTGCACTGGGGAGTTTTATCTGCCGATAAATGGTGCGTGGGAAAATCCAGTGTGGAGATGCCTGCAAAGACAGGCAGAAAATACGTTTTGTTTGCTGACTGTAAAATACAGACTGAGCAGGTGTGTCTGGGCCAGGCTGTGATTTTTCTCAGTGAATGTGTTCCCCCTTTTTTTTCTTTTCCCTTTTCTGTTGAGAGGAGACAAAAAGGCAGCAGCGCTCAGAGGCTCTTCCCGAGCGCAGGTGTTAGCATTCAGACCAGTCACTGTATTAAAAGTGAAACGCTTCCTGAATTTACATTTAGATTGAAACAACACATGTCAAAGGTGGCTAATAGCTTGCTGGGATAACTGTGGCCTGATGCTGGGGCGTTTATCGTCAGTTTGTATAATGAAGATAATTTTTTACATTTGAAATTTAATTATATTGACATAATTATTCCCTTCCTTGAGACAATTGTAGGGTACAGCTACTTTGTGCTTGATTATAAGAAGAAAGGATAAAAAAGAAAGAGTAAAAAGGCCCTTTTCCTACAGCTGATGCTGGCTGACAGGCTGAGTCCCCCACTCTGCCTCGTCCCCTTGGTGGCCTCCTGCCAGCACCAGCATCTTCTCTGCAAGGGCACCAGGTCCCTGCTGAAAGGCAGGGCACGGAGATCCAGCGGTTTCTCTTCCCCACGTAGTCTTGCTGCAGATCCGTATGCACAGGCTCGTACAAATCCCTCAGCAGAAAGCACGTGCGGAGCAGTCCCAGGTTATTCTCCAACTGAACGGCGCTTCCCTTTGTGTGTGGTCAGCCCGCGTACCCGCGGTGATGGCGATAGTGCCGCTGCTGGAAGGAGCCTGTTTTATCAACACCGTTGTGCTCGAGCACTGCCCGCTCTTGCTTAGGAGCAGGAATTCTCAGCCCTACATTCCCGATTGTTGTGGTTTAACCCGGCCGGCAGCTAAACACCACACAGCCGTTCGCTCACCCTCCCCCCTCCCTCTCTGGGATGGGGGAGAGAAACGGAAAGTAAAACGAGAGTTGAGATAGAGACAGTTTATTAAGATAGGAAACAATAATAATAATAATAATAACAATAATAATAATAATAGTGTATATGAAACAAGTGATGCACAATGCAATTGCTCACCACCCGTTGACCGATGCCCAGTCTATCCCGAGCAGCCGGCCCCCCCAACCCGGCTAGCCACCCCTATATATTGTTTAGCATGACGTCAGATGGTATGGAATACTCCTTTGGCCAGTTTGGGTCAGCTGTCCTGGGTCTGTCCCCTCCCAGCTCTTGCTGTACCCCAAGCCTGCCTGCTGGCAGGACAGAGCGAGGAGCTGAAAAGTCCTTGGCTTGGTACAAGCACTGCTCTGCAACAACCAAAACATCGGCATGTTATCAGCATTCTTCCCATCCTAATCCAAAACACAGCATTCCACCAGCTACTAGGAGGAAACTGTCCCAACTGAAACCAGGACACCGATGCCCCCAGTGGGGCCGTGGGCAGGAGCACGGGGCCGCGGGGTTTTGCCCCTCAGCAGCCGAGCAGTGGGGCTGGTGCCGGGCGGGCGCACGGCGTGTGCAGGGCTGCCTCCACGCCAGGCACCGTCAGGTTAACGGCGGCAGAATGGAGAGAGGAATTAAATGCAGGCAGTGAACTGTATTTAATTGGAGCCGTATCGTGGGGCTGAGGAATTAGTTCAGTAGAGGCTCTTATCAGCACGTCTGAAGACTCGGGCTTTTTATCCAGCAGTTGTTTTACTGCCGGCTCTTGCAGTTGCAAACAGCTGAATACAGGCACGTCGCTAGCCAAAGCCCGGGTTTTGCTCTGCGTGGGGCTGGCTCTGCTTGGGGACCAGCCTTTCTCCTGAGCCCCCGGCATGGGCAGTGTCCCTGCTGGGCAGGGGCCACCCCGCTGCCTCGGAGCAGCTCCGGTGGCTGCACTCAGCCTTCCACACCTCTGCATTTGTGTGAGCAGGGAGGGGAGCACAAGGCTTGGAAGCGCCGAATTTCAGAAAGCTTCTTGGCAGCGTTCAGCTTTTTACCAACATTGGTGCCTTTCCAGAAGCAACTGTGATGCTGTGCGACCATAACTGGGATCCTTCTTTGCATGTTTTTATGAACTGCAATGCTCTTCCCCTCGGGCCTGGGCGCGCGGTGATACCAGGGCTTTCATTATTTACTCTGACAGTCTGCTGGCTCCTGCACCGTGGCCTGTCGCAGCCTGCGCTGCAAATCATCTCTCACCTTGTCACCACCGAGATGGCAATTTTACAGCTGGCAGCTTCAATCAAGTTGAATTTGCAGCTTGCGCTCTCTCTCTTTTTCTCTCTGCCGTGTGATGGTTTAGCAAACAGCACGAAGACTTCCTCGTGGCTGCGCTCGGAAAAGCCTTGCAGTCAGATAGAAGGGGGATGCTCAGAGGTGAGCGGGGCCGGGTCGGGCATCCCTGGTGCACCGCGAGGCTGCGAGCGCTGCCGGCCTGCGGAGCTGCCCGGGCGGTGCTGCTTCCCCGCTTCTCCTCCTGCAGTTTAAATTATAAATGAAGCTTCTGTCTTATAAACCGGCAGCGTTTCTGGAAAGGGCTTTGTTTCTAAGCAGGTGCTTGGTATGTGTGGGCAGGGGGTGTTCCAGGAGCCTCCTGCAGCCCTTGCCCCCATGGTCTCTGCCCCTGAGCTGTCCTGGGAACCCTGTGCTCCCAGTCCCAGTCCTTTGGGATGTTCCACGCAGGGGGAGGTGTTACTGTTTGATATCACCTTTGGCCATTTGATACATTTGGCCTTACATTTGGATTTGGAGTGACACAGCACCGTGCTGAGATACCCCCTGAGCACAACCCAGCTGCTGTGATGTGTGCCCACACCGCTGCGCAGACCTGGTGCCCGCTCACCGCCAGCACCGAGCATCCCCGCCTGCCAGGAGGGGACACGTGGGTTGAAGCCCACTGCTGTCTTCAAAGATGATTTTATTTCTTGTTCAGGTTTTGTACTCAATGCTGAGCTGCAGCACACACGCGCAGGTCTGGCGGCTCAGGAAGACATCACTGCACTAATGGGCGCTGGCTTTAGAACCTGGGGCTGCGCTGGTGCTGCCATGCATCCAAAACAAAGGGCCCCCCGTGTGGAGATAACTGCAGCTTTCCACACATTCATTGTTGGGTGCTCCTTTCATTTTGCCCTGAGCTCGTTAGTGTTTGCTCATCATCTTCAGCCTTCTGTTGTGGGGGTGAGGGTCGGTGATGTGGTGGAGGTGTCCCCTGGGGATGTTCCTTCAGCTTTGCTCTCCCGTCCCCGTGTGTAAGATGGCACTGACACGCTGGAGGTTTGGCACGTGCAGGGGGGTCTGGCGATGGGACCAGGGTCGGGGCTGGCGCTGACCCCGTGTGGTCCCGCAGGAGCAGCAGCTGGCCGAGGTGGCGGCGTCGCGGCAGGGGCTGCAGGCGGACCTGGGCACCGCCATCCGGCGCATCGCCGACCTGCAGCTGGCCCTGGAGGAGCTGCGAGCCAGCGACGAGAGCGACGCCGAGAGGTGAGGCTGCGGGGCCAGGGGGGGTGCACGTGGTGGGGAGGGCGCAGCAGGGCGATGCTGGGGATTTATCGATCGGAAAACCTGGGCTTTGTTCAGTCACAGGAGCTGGGGGGCCTGGAGAATCAGTGATGCTGGGCGCATTAGGTGGGAGAATTTACTAGGAAAAAATGGGAAAAGTATTCCATTGAATTTTTCAGCTGTTGTGTCCACAGCCCTCCAATTTTCCCCTCTGCTACACTGCTAAAGGGGCATCATGATAAATGGAGACAAAGCAGATAAATACGCTTCTAAAAAATGGCAGGGATGTGCTTGTCATCATGCTGTGAGAAGAGATTGTTCTTTATGTAGTGATTAAACCGGGGAAGGGTGAGCTAGAAACCATGAGCTCAGAAACTCACTCCTTCATAAAAAAAAAAAAAAAAAAAAGAACAAGATTTCCAATACAATTGACACATTACAGAGAGGTGAGAAGCGCTTCCCGGCAGGGACATCCTCAGCCGCCGCGTTTGGGAAAAGCGGTGGGTTCTGCCTCACCCTTCAGCAGCACTCACATGCCTGATGGCCCGTCCTGATGGCACGTCCTGCAGCCACCATCCCTGTTGTCCCGGACAGGGTCCCTGCAATGTCACCAGCCCGAGGCCGCTGGAACCTTCTCCCTGGCTCTGGCGGGAACAGCGATGCTTGTCCCTTTGTCACCAAGCTTGTCCCCTGCCTGGGGGGTGGCTCAGTGACCCCGCTGCTCCCTGCCCATCCTGACCACAGACCCCCGAGGCAGCTGCCCTGCCTGCCGCAGCAGCCCCCAGCCCTGGTGAGGTGGTGGGGATGTCTGCAGGGTCCCCGTGGCAGCCCAGAGGTGGTGTGGGGAGCAGGGGGGGCTGTCAGCCTTGCAGCCTGCCGGTGATGGTCCTGCCACGGCCCTGGGCACGGCTGCACCTCACCTCTGCTCGACTGGCACAGGAGGCCGTACCCTGGCTCCGCACAGCCCTGCCCTGCCACGTTGGCACCAAGCTCTGATGTTCCCCTGGGAAGATTTTCATCTGTCTGACCCCATTGTCCTTGGTTTGCAGCGTGCAGACGGCGCGGGACACGCTCTGCTCCAGGAGGGAGACGTGAGTGGGACCTCAGAGCTGCTGGCCGCAGGCGTGGTGCCTGTGCAGGGTGTCGGTGAAGGCTGATTGTGCGCCGCCACGTGCCACTGCATGCCACCACGTGTCACCGTGTGCCCCACGCTCCCAACCCATGCGGACACATTGGCTTCTGTGCCAGCTCCACGTGCCCTTCATGCCCCTGACTGCTGAGCTCTCCCTGGGAGCTCTCCTCATGCCTGCCGGGCTGCAGCGGGGCACGTTAGGCTGTTCTGCGGCCTGGGAGGGAAACAGAGACCCCAAAGGGCTCCATCCAGCCCCCAGCTTAGGGACCGGCAGGGTCAGGGACCCCCTGCCCCTTCCCAGCACTAACAAGGGCTCTCCTCTCCTCTCCCCACAGGGACGCCTGCTCCAGCGTTGGCTCCGTTCTGAGCCTGGAGCCTGCAGAAAGCATCCGCTCCTGGCTGGGCTCGGCCGCGGGCTGGTCGTCCCCGACGGGTGCCAGCGTGGCCGGGAGCCTCTCGGCGCAGTCCATCGGGAGCCGCAGCACCCAGGGCCCGAGGTAAGGGGCTGCCACGGGCACGGTTATTTCACCCTTATTTTCCCTTCCAGCTAAGATATCTTTAAGAATATTAAGGGGAAAAAAAAAAATCAATTTGCAAACACTGCTGGTGGATCAGCCCAAACAGTTTAGCAAGAGCCTTATGTTATTAGTTCCTTAATACTTGCTCTGCAAGGAAAATATATGCCTTCTCACACAGCACGCCTGCTTTTGGGCCACTTGAAGAAATGTTTGGGTTGGCTTAGGGCTTGCAAGGCTCCGGGACCGACATTTGCAATCGCTTTTCAAGCCCGTGTGTTCTGAAGGTTCTTGGGGGGCAGCGAAGGAGCCCCAGGGGCTGAGAGCAGGCACGGGTGTCCGCTGTGAGATGGCAGAGGCACTGCCGGGCAGCACGAGGGCCCTGCCCTCAGTTCTTCCTTCTGTGGGTGTCCTGGTGCGGCGTGTAGGTGGCTGCGAGGGAAGGGAGGGGAACAAACAGGGCTTGGTGTGGCAGGTCCCGCGGCGCAGCAGGCGGGAGGGAGCGGGGGAACCGCGGGGTTTGAGGTCGCAGCATCAAATCAAGGAAGGTAGTCGCTGCCACGCCAGGATCAGTGAAACGCTAGATGAAAGCCGCTACATCAAAAACATGCTTCAAGCAGTAAAACATCCCTTGATGTATTCTCTAGAGATAATTTAAAGAGGCGATGCAGCCTATTTGAGGATTTGTATGCCATATGCTCACTTTTCGCTACTGAGGAAACAGTATGCATTTATACAGTTTTAATATGAAATATGTTAATTTTCCGTGGCGATGCTGCTGGGCTGTGAGCAAGCAGCAGAGTGGCCCGAGCGCTCGTGTGGCCAAAGCGCCGGGGCTCAGCCCCGCACTGTGCCGCACCAGGGATACACGGTGCCAGGGGCTCGGCAGGAGCCATTGCCAAGGCTCTTGGTGTCCGCCTGGTGCCCATCTCCTCCCTGTCCATGTGGGGTTTCGTGGGCAGAAAACGCTGGATCCAGGCTGATGCAGCTCTCAGGCTGCCGCTCGTTGCAGACATTAGCATTAATCTCACTGCTCTCATTCTGGAAAGGTCTGTCCTCGCTGCGTGCGGTGGCTTTGTACAGTAAAATAACTAACTATTGCCAGAATTAATTTTCTGAAGAGCAAGCCCCCGGCAGCAGGTACCTTGAATAAGCTGGAGCAGCCTGCCCAGTGCTGGGAGAAGGCAGAACTTGGCGCAGGGCTGGGAGCAGGGCAGGAGGCGGCTGGGAGCCCCGAGGCTGTGCTGCTCCCCAGCACCAGCGGTTCCTCCCCGTCCCCCAGCACCACTGGGGGTCTGCTGGTCCCAGTGACCCCACCGTGACTGTAAGTGCATGGCGGTGGGTCAGGAGTTACGGCTTGTATCGTGTCTCTGAGCTGAAATGCGCTGGATTTATAATGAAAGGGCAGGTTTGTAGGCTTGGGGATTAATAAAAATAACTTACTGGGCCGACCACGGCCACTGAGAAAGGAAACTTGTACCTTGACCTGGAAATAGTGTGACAGTCTGGCTCTGTCCTGGGGTTAGTGAAAAGGCAAATTGCAAATCCCAGTGTGGTTGCTGTGTTTGGTTTCGCTAATCTAAGATGGAATCATGAGGGAGGAAGCTGTATGAAATGCAAACAAACAGAAGATGAGACCGGTAGGTAATAAAAACGAGATCAGCAAAACGAGCTCTTCCTTATTAAGATTCCTTTGTCTTACACAAGCACCCAGTAATGAAAAATGAATCTGCCTAGCACTTGCTTCTCTGTAGTACATATGGGATATTTCCTGAACAAACAGCTGTCAAAAGCCAGAGGAAAGAATATAAGGCTATTACCGTCAGCGTGGTGTACAGAAACGAGAGATTTGATTAACGTTTTCTTTAATTCTCTGCTATTTAAATGCTTGTACAAAATGTTGGACAGCAGAGCTAAGCCTCAATAAATATGACACACAGCGGAGTTGGATAAACCTCCCATTTTTTATTAGGAAGCAAACTCAGAACTTAATACATTAATCCTGCCTCTCGCCAGGCAGGTCGTGGCTGCGTGGCAGCCGGTCCTGAGGTGCAGGCAGGGGAATCGGAGGGCCTTCAGGCGCCTTTAGGTGCTCGCACCCCGCAGCACCCCCATCCTGCCGCCATCCCCGTGGGGCTGCCCGGGCTCTGTGGGGCTGATATTGCCCGGGGAGAGGTGGCAGCTCTGCTGGTGGGCTCCGGGCGTCCTTTCCCCTTCTGTTCTCATCCCTGAAACCTGGATCCCCGGCACCAAGGCTGCTGGGATGTGCCACGCTTGTCTGAAAGCGGTGCGGTGTCAAAGGAAATTGTTATATTAGAACTGGGAGCTGTTCTGTAGATGACGGCGTGATGAGAAAATCCTCTTCTGTCAGAAATTAGGCCAATTTCTTCTCTCTCCCTGAAATGGAGTTGTCTTGGCTTTATTTATGAGCTACCAGGAAAAGCATCCGAGCTCCACTTTTATCCCTGGTCATGTGTTGCAGTGCATGTGTGGATTTTATTGTATAAATTATTTCAACTACCATAATTGTAATCATGTTAATTGCTGTGTAATCTTCACTAATTATTGTTGTATGTCATTTGCTTTGGTGTGAATGGCATATTACAGAGTTCCTTTTGGCTCGCAGATGCCTTCGGAGTTCTGCGTTAGGCCCTGAGCCTTAGGAAAGCCATCCTCCTGGCTCTGCGGCGACGGGCAGGGCTTGCTTTGCAGCACGCTCGCCCGGCCTGCCTCCCTCAGCATCTCCCACCACCCCAAAATGAGTGGCAGGGGACGCAGGGATGCTGTGCCGAGCCCTAGGAGCTGTTGGTGGCACATCATCAGCCCCTGGTTCAGGATGAGTGGAAGGAGGAGGGCTGCAGCAGGACGGGGCTGTCGGGCGTTTGTGCCCCTCGTTTTGCAGAAAGGAATTAACAGAAAATGAGGTGTGATTTCAGAGCCTCTGTGGGCATGCAGCAGTGGAGGCTGCAGCCGGATGCTGTGGGCAGGAGCCTGGGACAAGGTATTGAGGGGGGGGTGGCAGCCAGGGGCTGGGTGCCCAGGGCTTGGGGGTCTCCAGTGGGCATAAAGCTGGGCAGCCCCGGCAAAACAGCCCCCCAGCCTCGTTCGCATTCTCCCAGAGAGAAGAATAATGTGATATTCTGGTCTCCAGTATGGATTTTTGGTGGCACCCCCCGTTTTGGCAGCACTGCTTCCTGTGAGGGAAGCGCTAACAGCTTCTGCTGGAAGGACTCGAGTGTTGTAGGTGCTGGAAAGAAAGAGGAAAAGCACCAAAAGCTGAGAAATCCCGCAGCGCTTTCCCCTCGCAGGGTGCATCGCTGCCTGGGGCGGCTTTGGCTTCAGCCCTTCTGCTGGGAAAGGGGTCTGAGCGCGGGGTGGATGCGGCCCCTTGTGCGGGGACCTGGCACGGTGCCGGCCCCGCCGTGGTGCTGGGGCTGGGAGCAGGGCTCCCGCTCGCTGCCTTGGCTCCACGTCAGGCTCTAAAGATCTCCATAAAAACAGGAAGTGCCCATCATGCTGAGCAGGACAATAAATTGCCGAGTGCTCACTGGCTGTGTGCACAGTCCATTAGTGCTTCTTACCTCCTCACTTCGCTTTTATCTCGGTCTTAAAAAACAAAGGAAATTATCGAAGCTGACTGTTTAATTTATGAAAGCCAGCCATGCGGCAGGCAGGTTACAGTACTGCTCGGAGACACGGGGATCGATTGGAGAAATTTCCATACGTATTCCCGGGGAAGGATTACACCCGTTATTTAGGTAGGGTGCTAAAAACCAGCATTACCAAAACGTCTCCAGCCATTAACCAGCCAGACACTGGCGACGTTGGGCGTAGTGGTGGTGCGGTGAGTCCTGGAGGTTGCTGCAGCCCTTGCAGGAGATCAGACCTGGGGTTAATTCACCCCACGTGAAATAACCAAGCGGCGTGGGGCTGCCGCCGAGCTGTGGGCACGCGGCCCAGCAGGCGCAGGGGACCGAGGGGACCCGCAGTGGCTCCGTTCCCCTCCGGCGGCTGCAGCCCCTTCCCCTCGGCAGCCACGGAGTTTGTCTCGGCGTGTAAATGATTTCACGGGTCAGCAGAGCCCGGGCTGAGCTTGTCCCGCGTTGTGGCTGGGATTATCCACTCTCACCCCGTTCCCATGGCGACGCGAGCCTTTCCCTGGGCAGGATGCTTTTCTCCCGCTGATGGAAAGCCTGACTGCTGCTCCTGCACATCGCAGCCTGCTCACCTCCCGGAGCTTTATTTGTATTTAAGTTCTGCTGCTTCACCCCGTCCTCCCCTCTCTTTTTCTCTCCTTTTTGGTGCCAGACACACTTGGACCCAGGCAGCCTTTCCGCCGCAGCCAGGTCCAGGTCCCCTGGGTGCTTTCTGGCTGGGTGAGGGCCAGGCGGTGCCGAGGGGCTGCCGGCACCGGGCTCAGCCCCTGCCAACCTGCGGTGCTCGTGGGCGCCCGCACTCCTCGTCTCACCGGCACGCGGCTGAGAGCGAGCAGCCTATAGATAGTAACTGGCTATCAGTGAGCTAAAATTACACACTGCGCAGCGCTGCAGAGCGTCTGCTTCATTTCAGACATGCCCTGGCAAAGCAGCCCTTTGCCTTTCCCTGCAGTGGCACAGGCAGAAAATCCATTTTTTAGCCCTTCATGCCAACGTAGGTGATGGGGTGACTGCAAAGTGTCACAGCTGGGGCTCGGTGTCACTGGCGACACCAAGGCCACAGTGAGCGAAGCCCCCTCCCCATCTCTGTGCATCTGGCCTGCAAGGACAGGGACAGGCTTGGTGCAGAGCAGCCCTTTCGCAGCCGGCAGGCACCAGGATCTGCCCCTTGAGAAGGAATTCAGCATCCGTGGTGCCTGTGGGGCTGTTCCCCAGCTCCTGTCCCAGCACCGTGCCCGGGATGGGGGACGTGCTGTGTCATGAGGCGGTGGGTGGTGGCGTTGCCCTTTCTGCTGCTCGATGTCTGCGCTCCGTGCAAGCTGCCGGAGCCATATGTGCCGAGCCGATGCCATCCCCAGTGTAGCACCACGCTCTTGCTTACGACCCCGCGGGCCCGTCGGGGTGAGGGCTGTGTTTCAGGGGCAGAACTGGCGGATGGTTTGTCGTCGCTGAGCGCACACAGCACCCCCGCGGTTCCTGCCATTCGCGGTGCCACTGCTTGCAGGGTGAGCTGCCAGCCCCGCACCATCAGGCTTCATTCTGACAGCTGCTCTTCAAAGAGCAGATTTTCCCCCAAATTGCATTGGCTTGGAGAGGAAATCTGTGCTGCCGTGTTGCTCCATCAGCCCCTGCCCGGCTCATCCTCAGAGCCCCTCTTTGCAAAGCAAACCCTGCTCCATCCCCACGTGAAGGCAGCTCGTCCCTCGGCTTGTGCTCTGCCTGGGGCTGGGCGTTTGTTCTGCTCCTGCAGTTCCTGCTGGTTTTTCCTTCCCAGAGGAGTGCGGGTGCAGCAAGACCTGCAGTAATGTTAAGAGGTATTCCAGCTGCTCTGTGAGTTGGTTTCATAGAATTTAAGAATAATCTTTGGTTTGGGCAGAAATAAAAGAAGTGCTGTATTTTGCTCTAAGCTGACAAGAAGGAAGGATATTTGGAGGTGTGTGTTGCTTTAGCAGGGTTGAAGTCGGCGATGCCGTACACTTTGTGCCATGGAGTCAGCTGGTTTGGTTTGCTCAGAGTTATTTAAGATAAAATCTTCAGCCACTGCTGAACTTCTCGATGCTGCGATGAGAGTTGATTTGGAGATTACCGTGCAAATATCAGCTTTTTGCCGCTCACGCATGGCCTTGCTGAATGACATTATGCTTAGTGGAAACCATGCTGCTTAAACTAATGTGGCTGTTTGTCATTTAGGGGGAGCAGAGACACAGCAGAGCCAGCAGCCACCCGGCCAGGCTCTTCGCTGAGCACGAGATCCGTCGGTGCTGGGGACCTGGGGACAGCTGCAAGTCCTTTGCTCGGTGCTAGAAGACGGGAATACGGAAAGCCTCCTGCAGATGAAGAGGAGCTGGCGGGCCCAAAGCAGCCGTCGGATAAAGCAGGAGCGAGGTCCCCGCTGGTGCCCCGGCGGGGGCTCTCGCCCGCCCTGGAGGGGAGGACCCCCA
Organism: Nettapus auritus; assembly: GCA_011076525.1. NCBI lineage: Eukaryota > Metazoa > Chordata > Aves > Anseriformes > Anatidae > Nettapus > Nettapus auritus. Next base: position 1,026,170 of record CM021779.1, on the reverse strand, counting down.
GCCCAGCGTCTCCGCCGGTGCCGAGGAGCGCTCGCTCCCCTCTACCCAGCGCCTCGGCTGCGCTCTCTGACTACGTGGGGGAGCTGCGCAGGAGAAGGGGAGCGGAGCGGGAGCAGGGGCCGCTGCAGCTGGAGGACGCCTCTGCCCTCCCCATCTACCGCACCACCGGTGCCGCTGCCCTGCGGCGCTGCCGAGTGCACCCAGAGGTGGCCGAGACCCCGGGGGACTTGAGCACGGATCAGCCCAGGGCAAGCGGCGGAGCTGGCAGCAGCCTCCTGCGTTCCAGCAGCCTGCGGAGCATGGCCTGGGAGCCGGCGGAGACAGGGGAGCCGGCACGCTCCCCAGTGCTGAAAAGAGCCTCCAAGTTCGGCTCCTGCGATTCCCTTCTGCTCTCCCTGGGCAGCTCCGGCCGTGGCCTGAGCTCGGCAGCTGCGGGGATGGAGGTGCTCGGGGCGCCCCGGCCAAGGCCGTGGAGGAGCTGCCTGGAGCCATCGGCGGAGGAGGGAGGGGAGGCATCGAGCTGGGCCTCGCTGGGCTGTCGGAGCGCGCGGTCCAGCCCCGGGCTGGGTGAGGAGCAGGGGGGAGACCCCAGTGGCTGGAAGATGCCCACCCTCAGCTTCGAGAGGAGAACTGGCCCCGACTTGGACGAATTCCTCCCGGCCATCCGGAAATCCCGCTCCACGAGCAGCCTGGCCAAGCCTGGCAGGGACAGACGGGACGGCCACCGGCCCCTGACCGTCCGCTTCGAGGACGAGGCCATTGCGGGTGGCTCGGCCTCCTCCAGGACCAGGAGCACCGTGCAGCCTGGCCTGGCCCCTGGGGGGGACGCTGGCACCCTCTCCGACTCCTCCTCATCCTCGGGCTCTGTCCGCTCCTCCAGGAGTGCCGACAGCATCAAGCGCCGGCCGCGGAGGCTGGACGGGGAGGGCTGCAGCGGCAAAGGCACAGCCGAAAGCAGCGTGGAGAGCCTCCGAGCGGAGGCAGAAGGGAAGGAGGATGACGTGAGCAGCATCATGAGGAAGTACCTCGGAAAAGAGTGAGGTAATCACACTGATCTGTGAGCCTGTGCCCAGCCCCTGTGTGCCCCGAGCATGGAGCAGCAATGGCAGGGTCACCCACAAGCTGCTGCCCTCCAGCCCACGCTGCCCCAACACCACAGGGTGCCCACTGTGCTCCCCAAGGCTTCCCAAAAACATCCCCTAGCCCCTGCCACACAACCCCACAGACACGTCCCACTGTCTGGGAGCTCAGCCCCGTGGCTGTGCTCGTCTGCTGAGCTTGAAATTCGCCTTGCCTCGACACCGAAGGTCACCCCCTCCGGAGGTGGCAGCTCGGCGTTGTCAGGCTCGCGTCTTGTAGTTAGCAATTGTCTCTGACAACCACTTGGATCCAATTTTTGGATTACAACTGACACTTGGAGAATTAGGATTTATTACTGCAATCCAGGTTTGAAAGCAAAGTCCCTAATGAATGCACCACAACTGTAATTAAGTGTTTAAAATAGATTAGGAAAACATTTTGTAAAACCATCGCCTTTAGATGAACTTATTGGGTGTCAAGCTGTGCCCAAATTGACTAAGCCAACACAAGGAGGGAGCATGTGTTAATAAAACATTTCTTTCCAGGAAGCAAAATTTGCATAATGCAACGTCCCACTTAGCGCAGCCTCTGTCGCAGCACGCTGCAGTCACCGGCCCCCTACCCGAGTGAGGAGCCCCCACCGAGCTCCTCACCGCCCCGCGCTTTGCAAGGGCATCTGATGGGAAATGTGTAATTGAAGCAGGGACTGAAAGTGGCTCCCCAAAAGACACGAGATGGTTTTACAGCTGAGACTCTCTTGGTTTTGATTATATTCTGGTTTCTAAGTGCTCCTGGTCTAGTCCGTGTCACTGCGGGTGCGCTCGGGGTCAGCCATGGGGACGAAGCGCTTTTCTCCTGCCGTCGCTCGGCTGCCCGAGGTGTCTCGCCCCACTGTACGCTGCTCAGCATTAAGCAGAACAGCCGAAGGATGCTTCTGGGGCTGGGTGTGAAATGCAGTGACAGCAGAGCGTGAGGGCTGGTCGAACCGAGCTGCGTGTAGAAGAGCACGTTGCAGGAGCTCTCTCCCTATATAAGTTTTTCTTCTATTTTTAGTTTCCAGAAGCTGAGACTGTATCTGAAGCTTTTGTAATTCCATTCGTATTTGAAGCTGGGCACGGACGTGGTTTCCAGCTCCTGCCTGCTGGGACGTCTCCCACGTACCCTGACACCAAGGACAGCGACGAGGTGGCTGTTGCGAAGGGAGGCTGTGTTCTGTGTCTGCTGGGTTTTTACACAATAAAGGATTTGCTTCTTTGACCCGAGCCTCCTCTTGCCTTGCCTTTGCCTCGTTCCTAGAGGAGACGCAGCCTCATTTGTCAGGTGTTTGTGGCACGATACAGGTACAAGCACAGCTCTCCCCATCAGTGCATGGCTGGAAGGGTCGTGCTGGGTGCGCAGCCCTGTGAGCCCTTCAGAGCAGCATTTTTAAGGCAAATTGGGCAGCATTCAGCATTTTGTCTTGCCTTTCAGATTCCTCACATTCCTTTCTAATTTAAACCAAGCCATTGCAGCAAGAAGCACTTTCCTTGTCACAGATGAATGTGAAACCTCCGTCTCCGGGTTCATGTCAGCACTTTACTCATCCTCGCGCTCTGTGAGCAGTTTCTCACCCCCAGCCAACGCCGCAGTGCCAGCAGGGTCTGGGTGATTTGGGTTCAGCTCCCCATCCCCGCGGTTCGGGGTCTCTCTGCTCACACTGCTGAAACGAGGGACTCGGAGCTGCTGCTGCCCATCTCCCTGCTGCTCCTGGGAATGGGGTGCGTGCAGTGCCACTGCCCAGCTCCCTGCTCCTGGGCACGGCCCAGGTGCTAGGGCCAGGCACATTCGTGCAGGAACCGGCCATAGAAGCCACTGCAAAATGATGAGCACCCAGCACCGGGGTGCCCAGCCCTGGTGGGCACCATCCTGCCTCCCCACTCTGACGTCTGACCTGCAGTATGGGGTGGGTGAGGCGTCTGCTCGCGGTTCGTTTGTAATCTGAAATTGGTACATGCAAATAACTAAATAATCTGAAAGAGCTGCATAAACTGCTCATTATTGGTGGGAGCTGCAAAGATGATGCCTTTGACACTGAGCTTTGTGTTTGGAATTACTACAGCGCGCTGCTGCCGTGGGGTTGCTGAACATGGAGCTGTTACTATTTAAACGTGCAGAAGGAAAGCAGATTTGTCTGTAATAATATACAGACTTTTTTTTTCTTCCCTTTCTTTCTGCTTTCTCTTTGCAGGACACAAAGGAAATTGCTCTGTCACTTGAAATGGCTGCACACATCCTTTCACAGGGAAAAAATGATGTTTGGACTGGAGCCTTTCAGGCTGAGTCCAGAGAACTGTTTGTCCTTGAGACGCCTGGTGCAGGAGAGGCAGCGAGAACGAGCGGTCGGCAGCTCTGGCCGGCAATAAATACCGCGCTGTACAGCACGGGGTGTAAAACCGCCTGTTAGCCACACGCTCCCGGTGCACAGGAGACAAGGAACCGATGGCCGGAGCAGTCGGGTTCAGCAGCGCCGCAGTTTATGGCCCGCATCAGGACAGGAGCCATTCGCTTTGCCCCCGTATTTCAGCCACCTGCGCAGCTTTGGAGGGGCCGCGTGTCCCGTGCCGTGGGCTGCTTTGTGCCACCCAGCGTGGGGAGCTCCTGTTTGCCCCGTGCTCGGGGACTGCCCGGCGCTGTCAGCCCAAGGGGGTCACTGCCAGCCCCGCCGCATCCCCATTGCGTGTGCCTGTGCCCGGCTCCCGGCGCGGCAGACGTGGGGAATGGCTCCACATCAGCCAGAGCAGCGCCAAGCGGCAGAGGCAGCCAAGTTTCTAATTAACATAATTAAAACACAAGCTTTGCTTCCAGTGGATGTGCTTCCTGCGAGCATCCATCAGGGAAATGAGCTCCATGAAGAGCTCCTTCCTTTGTGAGACACTCACGTTTCAGGACTGGCAGTGTCCAAACCCATCCTGTTGCAGTAATGGGTGCTGGACCTGGCTGGTCCCATGCTGTGACTCCTCAGCACATCCCTCCCATAACTGTTGGGTAACAAGGCTGGAACAGGCAGGCTGGGTGGGCTCGTGCCCTGCTCCATGCAGCACCCAGCTTGGCAGGGTCTGGCCCCCTGGTCCCCATCCTCCCCCTGCCCCCCGAGCCCCCAGCCCCTGGGTGCCCCTCTGTGCCATGGCAGCAGGGAGCAGGCGCTGGGTGCGGGGAGCTGCTTTGTGGTACCCTGTGATGTTCTTAGGGAAGTCAGGATCTATGTTTCTAACACTTGCTAATATATGGGCAGAGCGTGTAAGCTGCTGATCAAACAAATAAGCTGCTTTTCCCCATGCCTGCATCCTGCTCCCACTGAAATTGCTCCGCTTTGATTCCTAATGCTGTTAACGTGATCACAAAGGGGCATCTCCTCGCCTTGCCATAGCCACTGGACCTGGGACGGGAACTCTTGGGGCTGCCAGGCTTGTCCTGCTCGCTGGGGGTCCTGAAAGCCACGAGGAGGGGCTGGGGTCATCCCCCCTGGCCAGACGGCTGCCAGCTCGCCCAGCACCACCTCCCGCCCGCGTGCCACCGGATTCAATTTCACGCCTATTGGATGCACTGAGTTAATACCAAACTGCTGCGTGCACAGAGCCTCTCTGCCAGTTAAATGTGTCCCTTCCAAAAGGGAGATATAATTGAAATTATTCCTCCTGCAGGCGATGTAACAGGCATGGAAACCTCCTCTTTCTACCCTAAACGTCTGCCATTGTGGCCGGTCTTGCGCTCCAGGGCCTCGCTCCTTGGCAGCTCTGGCAGCAGCCAAGCCCCCATCCCTTACAGCAATTTATTGGCAACCATCTAATGGGCTTGGGAATTTACTCTGCAACGAGGTGGGGGCATGGCTGGGTTGATGTGCCAGGGCTGGATGGAAAACAAGCATAGCCTGGGCCCTCCAACACAGTGTGGCTGTGGCCATCCCTCCTCCAAGCAAGCATCCACCCAGCAGCACAGGGATGATGCCCCCGCTCCCCACTGCTCGCCTTGCTCCGTGCGTCGGCGCTGAGCTGCCGGCAGATTTCAGGCCATCTGTCAGGCTGGTTTTGTTGTGCCAGGGCTAGGGCTGGCTGTCACCCTGCCCGAAGCCCAGCTAGATCTGCTCCATCAGCGTGAGCCAGCCCTTCCCCTCCTGCAGTGCTGGTGGCAGCGGTGCACGGCGCTCCAGAGGGGCTCCCGGCCACCCCAGCAGAGCCCGGTGCGCTTGGGGCATTTGGGGAATATTTAAACCCTGCCACGTGCTCGCATCCTGCTGCCTTGTGCGTGCTGGCCGGGCTGCATGCAGGAGGGCAATTTCCTGGGGCCGGGGCCGGGTCTGTCTGTGTGTGTCTCAGCTTGAAAGGTCCGGAATGTGCCGTGTGTACTGAACGAATGGCACGTACTGTGTGCGTTAGAGAAGTACTTGGTATGCCATCAGAAAACTGCTACATTAGGAAAAAAAAACAGCGTGATTTTCTCTGTTCCATTTTCCACTTCTCACTGAAGGCAATTTTGCTTGAACTGTGCCATTGTTATAATTGATTTTATTTATTTATTTATTTGTTCTGAATGTGGTGCCATGCAGGACGTTCCCATGGGTACCCAGGGAGAATGTTTACCATCCGCTCGCTGATACGCACCCTGGCTCATTGAGCAAAATCACTGCGGGCTGCAAAGCGAACTTAACGCAATTACATTTCACCAGGCAGTTAGAGGTCACTCCTAATAACTCACATTGTGCTAATGAACGTGTGTGTGCTGACTGCTTTACTGCTTTGTGTGATGAGGCCTCAGGGCAAGGCATGGCCCCTCCTGCAGTGCCCAGGAGCGGAGGGAGCCATGGACGGAGCTGGAGGAGGTGAGGGACGTGCAGCACCGACCTGGGCTTGCACGGCTTTGGGGGGCGTGGGGGTGTCAGAGTGGCAGCGCCCTGACCTGCACCCTGCAGGGCTTTGGATGCTGCTGGTGCCACGATCCGGCCTGAAAGCGGGTCCTACACCCACCGGCTGCTCACCGGGGAACACGGCGTTGCTGTGCGAGAAGTGTGCGTGCAAGAAGTGCCAGAGGCAGCCCCCACCGCTGGGCTCCCCACTGCTACACCAAGCGCGGAACCACGCGAGGGGCACTGCTGGCCTCGAGCTGCCTTGTGGCACAGCCGACGGGCACTGGTCCCAGCACGCTGACCATGGCTCTTGTGGAGAAGTGCTGTTTTTCCACGGCTCGCTGTCAAGCTGCTCGTCTGAGTTGGAAGTGCTGTATGTCTTCGAATTGCAGCCCTGGAACAACAGCCCTGGAAGAACAGCCAGAGCTTAATTACAGCCAGAGGTCCTTGCGCTGGTGCAGCACATCGCAAACCAGCTGGTGAGAAAAGTTTCCACAATAGGAACCTTTCCAGAGCAAAGTCCTGGCATTAGGGGGCCCTGGAAGAGATGGAGGTTTGTAAAGGGAAGAAGAAAAACAGCAGAAGGAAATAACTACCCCGAGGTTCATTTGCATTCCTATTGAGGAGCGGCAGCATTGCGATACAAATTCAATCCACCCAGACATCACTTATAGGAACAACGGCAAAATCCAAAACTGGGGCGAACTGTTGATGCTGAAAATGGTTTTTAGAATGAATATTAATGTCCTCGTCTGCGGGGCTGCTGGCTCGAGAGGCTGAGGCAGGAGAACTGTGCCTTGGGAAATGGCCCCGTGGAGATCGCTGTGCCCCGCAGCGGTGAGAGGAGACGATCACACTTCTGCTGTGTTTTGCTGTCACAATAAAAATAGCTCAAAGTCTTGTTACTGGAAGACAGAGATCGTGGGGCTTGGTACCTGTCCGCTTTAATTACTTTCCAGCAGCACAAGCTCTGTCAGCTACCATCCGACAGGACAAAACCGTTCTGCTCTGCAGAACTTCCCCAGCTCTCGGAGGTGGGGTCTGCTTGGAGCTGGTGGTCACGGCGCTGCAGGACAGGGGCTGTGCAGGAGCCCCCAGGGACCTGGGGGTGCCCCGACCCCGCTGCCTGGGGGGGGACAGGGAGCCCAGGCAGGGGGAACCAGGTTGGCATCCAGGGAAAGGGGCTCTGAGCTGAAAATGTGGACATGTGCTTCATGGAAAGCACCAGGAAAGCAACATTTGGAGGTTAAGGAATGGCAGCAGACAGACAGATTTTTTCATGTGGAATTCAGTGAAAAGATGACTGCGAGATTCACAGAGCACAACCTGTGCAGCTTTTATAGTTAATTAATATTTACAGAGGGCTTTGGGCTCCTCAGATGAGAGGTGTCGAGCACTATTACCAGATGGAAGGCTGGTGACAAAGCCAGAGGATGGGACGGGAAGCCACAGCTCACAGCGAGCATCTGACATCCCCGAGTGCTGGCCAGGCAGCGGGGCAGGGACAGCAGCCCCCCGCTCAGCAAAGTGGTGCTCAGCAGCCCCTCAAGCCCCGGGATGGAGCTGGCCCTCCTCTCTGTGCACCCTTGAAGAGGTTTTGCATTAACGTCGCCAATTGCGGTTTTTGAGCCCAAAACACCCCACAAATTAAATTATTTGTTCGTATGAGATGTGCTTACAATTACAAAAGGGATTCACTTAATTGAAAGTGCAGCCAGCATTTTAATAAAACTATAAAAGGGTGAAACGTGCATAAATGGGAGAAAAGTGTTTAATCTCAGAGAGATTGCTCGATGCTGGAGAGTGCATTTCGCTCCCAATATAGCTAAGCAAATAATACTGAGATCCCACGAGCAAAGAGATATTTTTATCTTTTTGCTCAAGCCCTAGGTTTAAATTTGACATTATAATTGTGAATTATGGTAGTTCATTACCATAGCTACAGGAGGCTTTGGCCAGCTAGCGGCTCGCCTTGCTGATGTCTGTCACATGCCGGCCGTGCGCCGTCCTGCCCCTGCGGCAGGGGCAAGAGGGATGAGGGACACCCCAAGGGACACCCCAAGGGACACCCCAAGGGACACCCTGCTCCATCAGCTCAGCTGCACCAGGCACTGTGGATGCATGACACGTGCAGGGTCAGCACAGAAGCGGGCCTGCCTGGCTCTGCGCCGCCTAGCTCACTGGATGCAGCAGCTCTGCAACAAACCCGGTTGGCGAAGGGAGCTGCTGGGCGCATTTAGCTGTGTGCCCCAGCAAGGTGCTCTCCCCTCTCATCGGGGCTGTTCTTAGGAAGGGGCTGAGGGACCCCAGGACCAGCACTTGCTTCCCAGCCAGCAAGAGCTGCTGTGGCCGCACTGAGATGTGGGGACAGGATGGGAGCCGCTGGTCTGGGTGCTCAGCAAGAGCATGCCCAGCCCTGCACAGCCTCGGGGGAGGCAGAGCAGAGACGTGGCTGGTCTGCACAGCACCAACTTAGCATGGTCCTGCTGCAACTGCACCTTTCCAGCATGTGGGAGCGTGGGGCAGCAACCCCCGTGCTGCACGGGGAGGTGCTGGGCAAGAGCTAAGGCAAATCCAGCCCTGTGCCCATCTGCTTGGTCCCGTGCCAGGCGCGAGGGGCAGCACATCCTCCATGAAGCCTTTGGTAGCTCCCAACGGTCAATTAATCCTTTTCTTGTTAATACCACAGAGCAGCTTGTCTGGGCTGCGAGAGCCTGTCTGCTTCCCGATGAATAATACAGCACAGCGGGGAGGTTGCTCCGGAATTATGTAGTGATTATAATTAGCGTGGAAACGTGGGACACGGAGGGAGCTCGCGTGCCCGTGCTGCGCGCGGCTGCTCCCCACAACACACGGCTGCACGGGGGGGACGAGCTGCTCCCCTCGCTGCTGGGGGGATGCTGCTGGGGAGGGCCTGCCAGAAGCGCCCCCTCCTCCCTCCAGCCAGCAGCCAGCAGAGCTCCTGAGCACCCTGTGCAGGACCGACTGCCTTTCCTAGTGTTTCTGGAAAACCCAGCTGCCCCATCCAGCCCCTGGTGTGATGCTGAGCCTCCAAGCATGGGATCTGTCCCTGCCCGGGCTATGAGATGGGCATGGCAAGTCCCAGCAGGGACAGGTCCTGGCTCCAGACGGATCCTGCTTGGTGTGTGGGTGCCGGGGGAGCCGCTCAAGCCTGGCTTCCACAGCCCCAAGCGGATTTCATAACTGGTGCTAACACAGCTAACACTGGGGCAGGGGAGCGGGTGGGAGGGGAGGGTGAGTCCTGGCTTTCACTTTTAGAGATTAACCAGGGAGCATGCACAGAAATCCCTGACGGCCACAGCCTCCTGCCCTCTGTGCAGTCTGATATTTCTGCTGGGCCGCCGCGATGCGACCATGGTGCAGGGAGCAGCAGCCGGCCCCGCACCCTGGTGGGGTGGGCAGCACGGGGTGGGCAGCGTGGGGGCCAGGACGGGGCTCCCCCAGACTGCGTGGGTGCTGCTCCGACCCCACGGGCACCACGCAGGCTCTGCCCAGCCGGCAAATCCCTGGGGATTTCACAGCGATTAGGAGCATTAGCAGCAGCTGTGCAGGGGTGACCACTTTGACTTTGCAGGTCTGCAGCCTCCTGCTGCTGTTGAGTCCTTGAAGAAATGGTTACAGGACAGCCCTTGGCTCCTCTTGCTGCCAGGCTTATCCTAAATCCCTGCCCAGCAGCGCAGGCTGGAGGGAAGGAGCTCTGCCTCCGGGCTTCTGCGCTGAGATCCCTCCTGGCTTGTGCTGCATCCACCTCCTCTCCTGCTCCAGCCTGCAGACGAGGAGTCTGTGCACAGCCTCTGCACACCAGAGCAGGTTTTGCTGGGGAAGTCTCCCCACACAGACAGCGCGTGGAAATAATCCCTTTGTTTCCTGCAGCAAGAGCAGGATGTTTAAAGGTTCCTCCTCAGAGCTGCTGCCGTCTGGCAGAGACTTCACCCTCCAGGGAGCAACGGGGGGAGAAAAAAAGCAAGGTTTGGAACAGAGAGCTGACAGTTTGGGTTGCTGCAGCCAGGCTGCTTGCAGGGGAGGCTGTCGGGTCTCTCTGCCCACGGTCTGGCAGACGCAGGGCCCTGCAGGAGCCTCGCCATGTGGGCACGGTGCTGCAGCCCTGCCGGGACTGGGAGCCGAGCCCACGGCCCCATATTCACCCTGCTGGCACCCCCGGGGCCGGCTCTGCACAGGCGTGCAAGAACAGCCAGCTGCCCACAGCCGTCCTCGTCCCTGACACGGCGTCAAGTGGACCTGGCTCAGCACCCTGCCACAGCGCCTCGCGGTAAGCGGGATCGCGCCGCACTCGTCAGCGCTGCCCCGACAGCGGTGCTAACGCTGCAGCTGCCGAGTGGCGCCTCTGCAAAACGAGTGTGAGCACCTGCAGGAGCCCCCCCTGCGCACGGCACCTTCCCGAGCCGCCACGCGTCCCCGCAGCCCTGCGAGGCGGTGCCAGACAGCGGGAGCTGCTCGCGGCGAGGCGGGGAGCTTCCCTCAAAGCCCAGATCCCAGCTCTCCAGCTGAGGAGCTGCTGCTGGCAGCCCGAGCTCAGGCACCGCGGTTGCGTTGTGCGTTGTGGGGAGCTGCTGTAACCAAGGAGATCGGCGACTCGGGAAACGGCGGGTCCCACGTACCAAACCGGGGCTTTTCTTCATGGCCGCTATCGCACGGCGCTGTGCGCTGTTTAGTAACGAGGTCGCAGGCAGCGCAGCCCTTTGCGTGGAGAGAATGTTCATTAAAAGGCACGCTCGGCTGGAACCTGCTGATCAACAGAGAGGGAAAACTTTGAAAATTGGTGCTGAAATCCCCTGCGCTCCTCTATTTGCAAAACTCGCATCTGAAGTGCAAAAAGCACCAGGCCATCTCTGAGCCAGCGCCGAGGAGCTCACCTGGCAGCTGGGCCAGCGCCGAGCACTTGGTGTGGTGGTGTTGGTGTGCACGGGGCATGGTGCAGGGGGCTGGGGGACGAGCTCTGCCCGCAGGGAATCGCTCGGCCTCGCTCAGGGAAGGCAGGCGGATACAGATCGCCGGGAAACTCCTATCTGGAGCCTGAGGAGGAAAGCCATTATTTAAACATTAATTTGTTGCGTGGGCTCTCCTGCAATAAAGCAGGAGTGTGGAGGTGTGGAAGGAATTACTTCTGTATTTAATCACGAAGTAATTACAGGACTTTACGGAGCAGCTCCGTGGTGGCTGCCCAGCTCAGCCCCGGCTCGCACAGAGGGCTGAGCGGTTTGACCCCAAACACTCGGGGACAGCTTTGCATCGGGCACGGCCTCTGCAGCCCTGCCAGCGCTGACTGTGCTGCCTGTGCTAACGCAGCCCTGCCACAGCGCCCATCAGCGAGGTGCCCCAGCCCCAGGAGAAGTTATTTTTGTACAGGGCACCAGTGAATGAAAGGCAAAGCGAAGGCCCCTCAGGTGCAGCGAGGCACAGCAGGACCCCCCTGCTTCGTTAAGGATGGGACTGAGACCTCGTCCTCTACAGCCTGGGGCAGCCAGACGGACAGGACCTGGCCCTAAGGCTTCAGCCACTCTCATACAAACACCGTTACGCTGATTTTAAGGCCAGAGGGATGCTGCAGGGCCCAGGACGACTGTCCAGCAGAGGCAATTCGGTTCCTCCAGCTACTGCTGGACAGAGCCCAGTAATTTGTGTTTGAGCAAAGCTTCTTGAGAAAAACTTCCCATCTTAATCTGCAAACTCCAGGAGATGGAGAAAGCACCACTTCCCCCTGACAATTTGTTCCAGGGGTTAATTACCCTCACTATTAGAAATGTGTCCTTTGTTCCCATTTAAGTGTGCCTAGCTCCAGCTTCCAGTCATTAGCTCTCATTATGCTTTTGTCGGGTTAAAAGGCCCAGGAAAGGCTTCCCCCCAGCTCGGGGGGGTGTCAGAGCCACAGGGCCCCACGCAGCTCCATGGGCACATGTTGGGCTGCTTCATTCCCACAGCCTCAAAACTACTTTCACACACGGTGCTTTCTGGGACACGGCCTCCCCGTTTGTAAGCATGGCCTATATTTTCTGTCTCTAGATTACAGTGCCTTGAACTGTATTAAAATGTATTTTTCCTGGCTGGCACCTAATTTACCAAGTAACCCAGATCGGTAAAGCAGTGCGAAGAACAAGGGCTACCCAAAGCATCAGGCGCGTCTCCAACAGCAGCAAAGTGCGCACAGCTCCTGTCGCAGACAACGGCTGGCACTCCGGCTGTGTTCTCACTGCCGTCAGCCCCGAGGTCCTGCGGCTCTGCTGCTCCCAGGACATCAGGGTCTGGGACTCGGGTGGCTCCACAGCCCAGGTACGGTCCTGCCCTGGCTCGCTTTGTGGTGGCACCGGAGCCCAGCGCCCGCCCCATCCGCTGCCAGTGCGGGGCACACGTGCTGCAGTGTGACTGATGTTTGTTCTTTACCAGGCCAGGAGCTGAAATAAATTGCAGCTATACAATGAAGAGTCACTTTATTGCTAAGGCATTAGGCAAAGCTAATGTAATCTGAACCGATATTGAATACAAATCCTTGACTGTGAGTCACCCTGCTTTCACATTGTGTGCCGTGGCGGAGGAGCAGCATGCCAGCAGAATGCCAGGCATTTGAAAAACACGGAAGAAACATGCTTTTCTTTCTCCCTGTGAAAGACAGCTGTAATGACAGCCAAATCACCCAATCATTGCATTAATTAATAAGTATTTGAAGCCTCCCGAGATGGATTGGATCATTATAACACCAAGTGGAGCCTGAAGAAGAGCTCCTGAGAGAGGACAGTTCCGATCTCATGTTCATTTTGGCTCTTGCTCACATGCAGAAAAAGCATCTCAAGGCCAAAGCAGTGCGGGAGCCCGCAGAGGGGAAGAGCCTGCTTTTGTCCTGTATTATTCATTCCTGCGAGTGGCAGGAGCTTGACTTTGCAATTCACGTGCCCCGCACAGCACCAGGGTCCCAGCCCACCCCAGGGCACCCACCTGCTGCCCGAGGGAGCGCTGCAGGGAGGGCAGGGAGGTGCTGCCCAGCGCTGCTCCGGCACTGCTGCACCCCTGCTGCCCAGCTGAGGGGCTGGTGAGCTTTTTTTACCCCCGTCCAGGCCCTGAGCTTCTCCTTCCCTCACATGGATCAGGGCGGAGGGGATGGGATCCTGCTCGGCAGAGCGTTTGTTCCTCCCGAGATGATTACAGATGCCACGTTTGTACACAGCGCACAATTAGCAAGCACAATAGCGCTTCGTGCCGAGGGAGCACCATCCATCTCTGGATATGAATGTGTTTTTACAGACATTGATTAATCTAGCCCCTGAACACTCCTGCAAGACAGGTGCTATTGATGCACCCAGTGCTAGGCGAGATTTAGAGTCAAGCACGATCTGGTGCTGAGTTAGGAAATTTCTGCTGCTCGACATACCTGAGGTCAATGCTAATGCAGTCCTCGATCCAGCAGCCAGGAGACACGAAAATCTTCCTCCTAACGTGCCCGAGAACCTTTCCTTGCTCAGGCTCTCACTTCCCTTTAACTTTGCCTCAAGGCCCAGCAGCCTGCTCGCCCTGCCTACCCCTCCAGCAGCCATTCCTGCAGAGTGCCAAGAAAATAAACTTAATCCCAGGGAGAAAATCAAGATACCTCCTGCTCGTGTGTCGGATCATCGGCTGATCAGACATGCACGCTGTGAACACCCAGGTATGACGTGGCCCCGAGCAGCTCCCCAGCACAGCGAGGCGACATGCACTCAGCCTGCCCCACACTGCTCGCACCAAGCCTGGGGGCTCCCTGCGAGCCCTGGTGCCATTCTGCATGGGCAGCACTGCTGGGGGTTCTGGCTTGCCCCTGGTCTGGTCAGAGCCTTCCACTTTCCTCTTCTGTGCTCGATTCAGCCCCGCAGACACCACACTGCCGGCCACCACAAGGATTTCTGCCGGCAGTGACCTCGGGCTCTGCTCACCCACCTCCGAGCAGCACCCGCACCCTGCGGCTGGACTTAGAGCAGCGGTGAGTAAACTGAGACCTTTAGAGTGGCAAAGAGCTTACAGAAGCAGGAAGCGCCAGGGATGAGTGGTTTTAGGGAGGTGTGGGACACAGCAGTGAGCCGGGAGGAGGCCTGCACGGAGCCGTGCCGGTACCAGCGGGATTCTCCAGTAGGGAGCCTGGCACTGCCACCGCACCGGGAGCAGCCGCGGGGACCACGCGGCATTACAAGGCTGTGCGTAAATAGCAATTTGTGACAGCAAGCAAGGATCCCTCCACCGCCGCCTTCAAACACGGGCTCAGTAATCCCAAGGAGATTTGTTCGGCGCGTGTTTGCTGCTGAGCGCACAGCAGCTCCCGGGCAGGCAGGGGCAGCCTCGCAGGAGCCTTCCCCAGGCACGGAGCTGCAGCCTCCACGGAGGTGGATCTCCCCTCCACCCCTGGTGTTTTATGGGCTCCAGGAGGAAGGGGAGCAGGGTGCTGGAGCCTCGGGCAGAAGGGCTCTGTGAGGGAGGTGGTGAGCATCACATCCAGGGGAGCTCCGGTGATGATGGAGGGCTGTGCAGGAGCAGAATAGGCAGCACTAAGCAGGGGCATGCACACTACACAAATCTGCCACCACACGTACAGAACAGGAAACAAATGCGAAGCCTTCACCAGAAGTCATTTTTGAAGAACCACGAGAGAGAAATCGCTGTGGCTGCAGAAGCGGCACACTGGGTGCTGCGAGCTCAAACCCGTGGCTCGTGCAGCTCATTGTCTCAGCGTCCTCAGACCCAGAAAATGGCACTTGCAGCCCCAATTGTTTGCAATACCGTACCCAGTGACCACCCCCTCCCACCCATGCACACACAGCCTGATGCCTGACCTGCCAGGGCAAGGCCCAGCAAGCAGCCGGGACGTGCTGCATGATGCAGTGGGGGCACATGCAGCTGCCTGTGCTCACACAGTGCTTGCATTCAGGCACTGCTCTTCTGGGCCTGCACGCACCTGGTTTGTGCCTCTACAGCAGGCTTACTCCATGTTTGAGCCCTTCTGAGCACACATCCTGCTCAGCCCCCTCTACACCCTCCCATCTCCATCGCTGCCAGCTCTGGTTGTGCAGGGGCGAGCGGAGCCGTCGCCCCCCGGGAGCACCACCACGTCCCTCCGGCTTCTCCTGGAGCGGCGGCTCAGCCTGGAGCCGCTCGTCTGGGTCTGGCAGCTCCCTCCTTCTGATCCCCCTGTGTAATAACACGCTGCCACACTTGACAGCTTCCCTTATCTGCTGCCAGGCTGATCAGTTCTGGCTGTAATTTCATGCTGTTATAGGCAATCACACTTGTAAAGCAAAAACCATGGCTGTGTTTCATAGCAGAGGACGTGAAGGCAGGTTTTAAACACTGAGAAAGCCAGGCTGGCAGCTCCTTGCTGCATCCCACGGGGCCGGAGGCAGCACATCCCTGTGCCACAACCATCCCCTTCCCGTGCTTGTGCACAGACCCCCCTGCCCCATCCCTGGGGCTTTCTGGGGGCAGCAGCACAGACAGGCTCCAGGACGGTCTCTGCATGCAGACGGAACGACCCCAGCAACCCCTGGAGCTACACGTGAGCCGTGCACGCACTGCAGACGATGCGTGCAGCCCCCTGAGCCCCCACCAAGCCCGAGGCAGCACACCAGCTCCAGCACAGCAAGAGGGACAGGGATATTGAAGGTGTTGGTGCAAAACGTGGCTTTTATAGCATGGGGCTTAAAGAGCAGAGCCTGCCTGAACCCTCTTCACCCTTTTGGCATGTATCACGTCAGCCCTTTTGCACAGGGATGCGATGTCACGAGAACCAGAAGGCATCAAGGTGCAGCTGAGCACAAAGCCCACCAGGGCAGGCAGCCCCCCACCAGCTGCCCCCAGGGACCAGGGGAAAGGGGCACGGAGGCTGTGTCTTGTGCTACGCAGAGCATCCTTGCACAGACACCTCGTTAGGCAGAGCGTGCGCCGTGTGTTTTGGGAAGGAAACGAAACTCCTTATGGCGCTCCCATCTGGGCTGAAAGGTTGCCTGGGAAGGAAGGACGGCCAAGCCAAGCGCACGATGTCCTGCTGGTGCCACCGACACCAGTCCTGCTGCCAGCTGGGCACCTGCCGCGACGCCGCGCTCCCTGCGCACGTGGTGCTGACCCCGCCGGGGTCCAAAGGGTCTGGCATGAGCTGGGGGGAGCACGGCTCGGGGGGGTGTCCAGGCAGCCCCTGTGCCTCGCAGCAGGGAGGGCACTGCCTCTGAGGGCAGCCAGGGAAGGACTCGGGCTGAGAAGCAATGCATTGTATTTGTTACAGGAGGGCTGTCCCATCCACGGCTGCCACAGAGTGGGACGCATTTCTCAGCCCAAAACTGGTGAATCTGGGCAATGGCTCGGGATGGGAGAGGTCCAACGTGCAGCTCCCCCAGCAAGGACTGGCTGCAGTTCTTGAGTTTGGATCCAAGATGTCAAACGGCTTTGACACCCCCAATGGAGATCACCCCCGTACCCATTTCACTTTATTTTTCGTGCTTGTGTTTTTGAAGAGTTGATGGTGCAGCAATGCAATGGAAAATCCTTCTAAGGAAAGAGAAACCCGCCGTTATCTGGCTCATCACAGGACAGCTTTGGGAGGAAAAGGTCGTTGCAGTAAGAAGCGAGAAGCTCTGCGGACTTCTCAGTGTGCCTTGTCCTCAGCTGGCTCTGAGAGCCCAGGACCCTGTTATCCACCTGGCCCAGCGCCTTCCCTGCAGAGCCGTCCTTTTAATTACCGCCGGGGCGAGTGATGGGGTTGCCAGGGTGACGGAGCTGGCAGCCGTCCTCCCCTCCAGAGACCCCCAGCCCTGGGGGGAGGCGTCTGAGGAGCCTGTCCACCAGCAGCCCCGTCCCCGTGTCCCCAGCCGTGTGTCGGGGCTGCCAGGACAGGGGCTGTGTGGTGGGGGTGCCCGGAGGACGAGCACCATAACGGATAACGAGTCTGCCCCGGTCCCTGAGCACCCCCCGCCTGGGCAGTGTTCTCCTCCTGCCCCTAATTGATGCGAGCGTGTGTTTTCAGGCAGGAGAATGCGCTGTCTGCCGTCCTGTGTGCTCTGGGGGGAATTGCTGCTTTCAATCTTATTCATATTTATAAATCTTGCTTGGGCCCAGCCAGGCTCCTTGTTAGAGGGAGATTTACAGCCGGTGCTAATGGCGAGGCTCCTGCCAGGGCTCTTCCGAGCAGCCGTGCCCAAAGCTTCAAAGGAAGCAGCTCCTCTCGGGGCGTGAGGGCGATGTGGGGAGCACTGCCCATCTCCCCCCGGCCCCCCGCCTGGTGCTGCCTCTCCCGGGGGACCACAGGAAGCCGAGCAGCCGATGTTACCTGTCCAGAGACTGACCTGCAGTGGTGGTGCTGCACCGGGGCTGCACGGCGAGGCAGGACCATGCTGCAGGGTCAGCCCATGCCCGTGGCTGCCCCATGTCTCAGGAGAGGGCGATCGATCGGTGGCATCCTGCGCTACGGCTACAGCCTGCTGCAGAGCTTAATGAATTGATCAGTAAGTGCTCTGAGATCCCCAGATGAAAGAGCCTTGTAATTACCAAGTATCATCCAGTGGCACTCAGGGTAATTGCAGTAACGACTGCTCAGGGTGAGCAGTAGGAGACAAAATTACTTCTGCGTTTAATGTCACCCTCTGGGGACAGACAATCTCCCCCCAGGGGGCACGGTGCCAGGACCGGCGTGGGCTGGGGCTGCGGGAGGGCAGCGGGGGAGCTGCAGCAAAGGGGCCGGGGCTGCAGTCCCCAAACCCAACACAGACCTCGAGCAGCATCTGAATCACAGAGTAATTCGGGTTGGATGAGGCCTCTTGAGATCTGCTCTGGCCCCATTAGTAACCCCATTAATCAGCGCCCTCACTAACAATGCCTGGGTATCCGATTTAACATCTTGGGTTTGGGCATCAGCGCTGATGCACAACCTCACTTGCTGGAGCAAAATATTGCAGGTGGGCACCGGGCAGGGACCGTATGGGTTTGGGGCAGGGACCATCCCGGCACAGGGCAGGGCACACCCGGGTGCTCAGGCTTTCCAGAGGAAGACTAAAAATTGTGGTTATGCAGAAATTCATCTCCACATGGGTTTCTCTTACAATTCCCAGCCTTATTTAGGATTTTTATGGTCTGCCATAAGAGCAGTTATAATAAATTATTAGACCTACTTGTGGGCTGTCAGGAGGCCTCTTCCATGTGAAATCCCCCACAATCCTGTTAACTCATGGAGCTCATGTGAGCCATGTCCACTGTGTCCCCTGTCCTGAGGGCGTTCAGGGCTGCTGCCCGTCCCCCTGGGGCTGCACAGAGCTCACGGGCAGCCCAACGTGCGCAGTGAGAGGAGCGCTCAGCCAGGGCTGTGCTTCAGAGCAGAGATGCGGTGGTGCCACACGGACATCAGCAGGGATCAACTATTCACAGAGATAGCTGAGAATAAAACCCACTGCTGGGCTCCCCCACTGCTGGGCTCTGTGTGTCTGCTGGGTGAGCGTCCCGGCCCTGCAGCAGTGCCCCATCCCCTTGCCTTGCCGTGAGCACAGAGGAGCTCATTGGTGAGGGGCTAGGAGCCAAGCAGCACCCACCAGCCCGCTCCCATCACAGCTGCTTCTCTCTGCCAAGTGTCTCTGAGCCCAGCCGAGAGCATCACCTGAAGACACGTGGAGACACATGTCTTCAAGCTGAGGGTAACGGAGGCACCGAGGGCCAGCCAGTGGCTCCTGGACCCTGGGTGCTGTGCAGAGGCAGCGGGGGCAGCTCCTTTCGGCGCTCACGTGCCGCTGGTAGCGGGCCAGAGCAGCAGGAACACCCTGGGGTGCTTGCAGCCGAGGGACCTTTTCGCTGCACGAGCATTCACCAAAAGCCTCCTGCCTCCCTCCCCTCTCCTTGCCGGCAGGCAGAGCACGGGGGTTAATGGGGAACATTACACAGTAAACTAGGCATAAAGATTTGCATTTGTTGGCGAGCGAGATTTCCTTACGCGATGGTTTGTGTTTGCAGTACATTAGCTAATCTCATTTCAGCTTGCGCAACATCTCCCATCGTGCGAATGCACACGCACACACGCTGCGATGCTGAAGCCCTGCCAGGGCCCCCCACATGTTGTCTCCAGCCTGCCTGCCTGTCCTCCTGCAGCACCTCCCTGCCGCCTCCCTGCAGTGTGCCTGGATCCCTGCAGCGTCCCCCAGGCGCTGGCACCCAGTGCAAGCAGCCCTGGGGGCTGGGGACCTGCTGTCTTCACCCCCCAGCTCCCTCATCAGTGTGCCATGGCCACCGTGGGCATGGAGCAGGGCTCGCTGCCATCCCCTGAGTCCCCCAGAGCAATCCCTGCAGGGAGCCGTGGCCGCATCCTGCCAGCCCTGCAGTGGGCACAGAGCCACGGGTCTGGCACCGAGGGACACGTAGGAAGAGCAGCTTGGGTCCCATAACCAGATCCCATACCCGATATGGGGCAGCCGGCACTGGACACTGCAACTTCAGCACATCCCTCTTCACGGGACTCCAAACAGGTGCCAGCGAGTTAACGAGCTGTGATTTCAGAAGGCATTTATACGGCAGCACTTAGTGACTGCTGGTAGGTTTAGTACCAGCCCCTCATCATCCTGACACGCTGAGCAGCACAAAGTTAGAGCGAGCCGTGATAATAGCTCTGTGCAAGCGAAATGTTATTATTTTGCTAAGATCTCTGGTAATAAATAGACCCGTACTGGTGTAATGTTCCAGCACCACGGGATGTGCAGCGTGCACACGCAGCGGGCACCGGCGGCACCTGAGGCAGTGCCGTGCGTGGGACCCGCACCGTCGGGGCGAATTGCGGGGGCTGACCCGGCTGCGACACAAGGACGGCGTGTTTTAGGAGGTTTTCTCCAAAAGCAGCCACAGAGCATCCTGCCCAAAGAGCTCTTTGTGGGCGGAGGGAGGAGCCCGGGGGCAGCTAATGGCTTCCCACCTGCGGGAGCTGCAGGAACGCTACCGGCAAAGCGCAGGCTCGGCTGCCAAGCTCTTACAAGCTAATCAATTAAACCATCAAAGCTTGGGAGATGGGTCAGAGCAAAGCAAAACAGTATGGATTTTTTTATGAAAAGAGCTTTGGAACAAATCCCCCTTTCTCCCACAAAGAGAGAAAACATCCCCTACTGAGCAACCAGCCCCGTGGCACCGAGGAGTACCCATGGGGCAGCCCCACGACCGCTGCCCCACGGCAGGGCTGGGAGATGGCCGCAGCCTCCTGGCAAGACACAGCCCCTGAGAGCTGCTCACAGCGGTCATTGCCACCATCCTGCACCCCGTGCTCGTGGGTGCTGGCTCCTGGAGTGATGCCCCAGGTGCAGGAGGAGCAGGAACATCCCCGCCAGTCCATGGCACAGCCCCATTGGGAATTTGCTGTGCGTAAAGGTTGCTGCTGCCTCTTTGCGATGCCCTGGTTGAAACAGGACAGCACCACTCCTTGCTCCCTTTGGAGAAAAGTCGCCAGCGCCTGCAGGAGCTGCAGGAGCTGCTGTCGCTGTTGTGGCCCATGCTGGGTGCTGCCCAAAGGCTGACTGTGCTCTGCTGCCTGGGCATCTCCTGGGTGCCGCTCCCGAACAGAGCCTGACAGAGCCCTGTGCCTGGCAGAGTCCCTGCACTGCTTGAGCTGGGGCTGACTGGGAGAGGAGAGGCTTGAGAACGTGCTGAAACCCTCAGGAGCGCAGGTGAAAAGAAGGAGTTTAGCACAGAGTTTAGCACTGGACACTCAAACACGCTGGTTTGAATAATTCATCCTGTGCTGCGACCCAGGCCACGCTGCGCGGCTCTGCCCCAGCTCACCATCCTGCTATTCTCCTCCTTGTAAGCGTAATTACCCACGATTTTATATTTACCTGCAGATCATAAACGAAAATGTGAAGCGGTGACAGAGCTAAGCACCAGTTCTTAAGGGATTCATTAATAATTCCTTCATTTGAAGCTGGTTCCTCATTGCCGTTTTTGGAGCTCTGTCAATGAGCCTGTTCTTAACCCACTGAGATGCACTGCTCTGATACTGCGGCTCGCTGCTTTTCACGAGAGTGCTGCTTGATTCCACATCAAACACACTGCAGCAACCTGTAACAGCTACTCGCATACCTCCCTCCATCATGTTTATAATCTCTTCCAAGATCACAATCAGCTGTTTGACAAAATCTGTTTTTCATAATGCCATGGTTACTGGTGCCACCTGTAATCTGTTCTTTCCTCCTTTTTTCCCTTTTTTCCTACTTCCCTATGTCTAATTTCCCCACGAGCCTGCCTGCATTGCCAAACCATTCCACTTACCTGCTTCTAAAGCTGTGTCAGAGCTGGCCGGGTCCCCCCGCTCTGGCACCCAGGGCTATGCACAGCCACACAGCCGGCATCACGGAGGGCTGCTGCCTGCCCAGCTTCTCAGTGTGCTTTTAGGATTCCTGTCAGGAAATTATTTGGGGTAGCAGGATTGAGAATGCTGTCCTCTGCTCAGTGCTGAGGGCTGAGCTGAGCAGGCAGCACCGATCGCATCCCATCCCATCCCATCCCATCCCATCCCATCCCATCCCATCCCATCCCATCCCATCCCTCCTGCTCCCAGCACCCTGAGCCCTCCCAGCACATCCCTGCCTGCTGGTGGTGCTGAGCGATGGTGCTGTGCCTCCTGGGGAGACACCAGGGTGAGCGAGAAGCCCAGGACCTCCTCCTGGGAAGAAGTAAGGGCTAGCTGCAGTACTGCAGAATCACGCAGGGGCAAAGAGTTTGCTCACCTCTTGCAGGCTGGGAGCAGAGCACTGCAGACCTGCTGCGTTTTGCCTCTATTCCAAAAACTTCCAACAAAAAAAATTTTATTTTTTAAGGGAAAATTGCTAGATAGGACAACATCAATTCTGTGCACTCATGAATTTACAGATTCAGTTTTCTGTGTCAGTAGCAGTATCTGGTGCACAGTAACTTATCTTGCAATTTATATGGGAGGCAATGAGCAAATACCAGCGGCGTCCCGGCATGAATACCAATTTTGAAATAAGTAGAGGGGAGGAGGCCCAGACAGGACAGCCTTAATGGAGTGGGTTTCTGCTGTCGGTGGGCAGCAGGCAGCTTTCTTTGCACCCTCGTGGAGAGGGCCGGGGCTCGGCTGGCCGCCATCCATCCCGAGGTAGGGGTGGTGCAGCGCTGCCCGGCCCCGCACCGCCCCAGCCCTGCGGCTCTCGGAGCACAGCCCTGAAGCCTGCCCTTGCGGGGTGATGGGAGGCTCTGTCTTGGTGGAGGAGAAGGGGGGCTTTGAGAAAACAAGGTCTGAAACAAATGCACACTGGTGACACAGAGCTGTACTGAGATATCTTGGAGACTGGAGTGAAGTGAAGAGCTCAGACCTGGAGCTCGGGCTCGATTCAAGCCCTGCTGGGACCGGAGCCTGGAAATGGCAGCTCGGAAGCCTTCAGACACGCAGGGACGGTGGCGCAGGGCGAGGTGCAGCTGTGGAACTGCAGCAGCACCAGGCCCTGGCTGCAACCCCCGCAGGGGCCGTGCGGGGTGGGGGTGATGCTGTGGCCATGGAGCCGCTGAGCGCCCGGTCCCCCCGCCGCGCTGCCCCCTTCTCCACGGCGCTCTGTTCCTCTCAGCCCCCTCCGAGCGCCAACAGAGAGCCTATTTGAGCTGGGCAAAGTCTTCTTCTGTCGACGAGGAACAAGGACTTCCCTCCTGAAAGGGCCCCCAGCTGTGCCTGCGGGCACACGCTAAAAGGGGCTGGAAGCGAGCCTGGCCTCGGACTGAAACCCCCCATTCAGCGCCCGTGTTTGTAAGGCAGAGCAGGGATGCAGCCCACTCCGAAGCCAAAGGCTGGAGTGGCTCTGCTGTTTCTTAGGGACAAAGGCCTTTTCTGCCCTGGGACAATATTGCCACTCACCAGAGATGTCCCCCCATCAGCACAGCCCGCAGACCAGTCCCCAGAGCCGCGATTCAGCGTCGTTATGGGAGACGGCAGCTTCCAAAGCTGAAGCCGAGGTTATTTTTTGCTTCCTCCTGCCATTGAAGGCCCCTCCTGGGCACCACACAGCGGAGGAGGAGGAAGCTTCCCAAGGAAGCCACAGGGACGAGGCTGGCCCCATGCACAGAGCAAGGGCTTGGGGGTTCGGGGCCTTGGCACCAGAGTACTCTTTGCACTGGCACAAGACTGCAGCACCAAACTTGCACCAAAGGCTTGAGACGTTCCCCAGTGAGGTTTCTGGTAGCAGAAAGCAGAGGTCTGAGCACACTGTGAGAAACTGCTGTACTCAGACTGTGGCATCACGGCTGCCCCATACCCAGCCCCTCAGTGGGGTTGCTCTCTGCTCCCCGCTTCGCTCTCTGCACCCAGCTCCATCCCACCTCACCCTGGCACGGCTGCCCAGCAGCGATGCTTCGGCCTGGGCTCGGGAGGACCTGGCTGTCCTTGCAGGCACTGCCTTCAAGGCTGGGGACAGGAGCGTGGGGATGTGTCACTGTCCATAAAATCACCAGGGGCAGCCGAGGCTTTCAGCATCAGCTCGAGCTTCAGACCCAGTGAGTCAGCCTGCTAGCGCTCCTCCCGGCTGGGCACCCGGTGCGCTTCGTGCCGTGATCAGGAGGCAGCAAGGCCTGCAGGCACCCTGAGCCCCCGCACCGGTGACGTTCACCCAGTGCCCTGCCCAGACCCAGGGCACACAGACACACACCTCAGCTCTGAGCCGTGCCCGTTCCTGCACCGGGGGCTCGGCACAGCCAGTGGGAGCCACGGGGCCGCAGCCACATCCATGCCGTGCGCCCACCGCATCCCTGGCAGTGGTGCAGCCACAACAGCCTGAAGATATGTGGGGCTCTGATGGCTGCATTTGGTCCCAAACCACCACAAAGCAGATGCTGCAGGGCTGCAGGAAGCTTTCTGCAGGGCGGATGTGTCCAAGGGCTCCTTGGGCGGTGCACAAAGCCTGCCCTCGGCCACGCCGCTCCTGCCCCACCAGGCCCGGGAGGATGGGGGGGGGCTGCGATCGATAGGTGTAACTGCAGAGCAAACACAGCATCACTGGGTCTTGCATCACCATCATGAAAATAAATGAGAGATTGATTTTCTGAGCGGTTTGGAATCCATGCTGCTCCCGCAGACCTCACCAGCTGCCACATCGCCAAAACGGTGGGGCTGAGCCCCCCTGCGTGCTGCGCGCCGAGGAGAGGAAGCGATGGGGTGGCTGGGGACATGGGCAGCCAAAAACAGGGGCAGAGAAGGTCGGAAGCCTCGTGCTGCTGTTGGCATTGCTGGGGACACTCTGCCGGCAGGAGCCAGGCCAGGCCGGGGGCAGCAGGGCAGGGTGGCTCGCTCCACGCATTCGTCCGCCGCGTCCCAAAGGCTGGGGAGCGGCACTTGCGGGCAGGCGCCTCCTCGTAACTCCTTATCTCCAAGCTGCTCTTGCTAAGTCACATCTGACTTAATTATGGTAATTAAGATTGACATTAATACACGATTAAAATGTGAAATTAAAATTAGCTGCGAAACTATCTGAATTTTTAGTGTGCTTATTGATTTTCTTCACTGTTAATCAAAGGTCTGAAGTAACTGCCAATGAGCACGGTGCTAATTAGAGCGATGCCCACTAAAATGGCCTCAGGAGATGCTCCTCTTTATTTCTTTTCCAATTCCCAGTTTCCTGACCATGAAACATTTCCAGCCCTGAGCACTGCCAAAGAAGCAATAACAATTTTTCCTTTCCTTGCACCTCTGGGGCTGCCCCCGGCCGCTCGTGGCTCCTGGGCTGGGCCCTGGCCCCGGTCCCGGGGGAGGCAGCAGGGGACCCCTGGGCCCTGGGGAGCTGCTCAGGGGCTGGGGGCTCACTGCCGGCTCTCTCCAGCACCACCAACTTTTCCACTTAGCATGCAGTTTTGCATTACAAATGCACCATTTGCTCT